>CM040238.1:147337844-147737844 GCA_022545495.1 Chrysanthemum lavandulifolium | reverse complement strand
GGGTTGGGCTTTTATATTTGATCGTGGGCTTTGAATATAAATCGTGGACTGGGCTGATGTTATATTTGGTTGAGCTAATGTCTTTAAACGCAAGCTATAATTTCAAAATATTGTTATCCGTCCGAATTTTTGTTTACAAAATTTTGGATACACTTTTTGATATATTGCTCAAAAGTGGTATTTTTGGTATTGCTAATTTTCACAAAGGATACATAATTCACGGCTTGGACTAAAAATTTGACAAAATGACTACGCGGTTTTTGTACGGTATTGCTTACGTGAAATTGAAGTGACATTTCACGGGTGATCTTCTTTATCATTGAGACGTTGTTTAGTTGATTGCAAGTCTCAAGATAACTTGTTGGGGCACATCTCTCATAAGAAAATTTGAATTTGACAATCTGGTTATAACTGATGTAAGGAGTTACGTTGTAGTGCTCACAGTGTATAACTATCACTTTAGGAGTTACGTTGTAGTACTCAGTGTCACACGACGTTGTTGATTGTTCAAGAATTTAGAACAAGCAGTAAGTCACAAAGTTGGGATGTTTACTTCCTTTTCAAGTTGGTTGTATCGGATTTTCTCCATATGTGGTCATTACTATTAGCCGGTGAATTCAAAGGAGGTTCGTTTTACGGTTGGTTTGAGAGAATTATTGAGAGTATTTTTGTGACATATTCTCACGAAATTATGCTCATGTTAAGGCTTTAATATTGCATCACGAAAAAAGGTAATACGGTATGTACGCAACATTATGGTGATTCCGATAGCTCGCAACCATCAGGAGGGAGAAGTTGCTATTTCATCTTCCGTGATCGGATTATGAAAGGATTTGTGCATAAGACCGAAGAAGGAGAAGTAGTGTGTGTACATCGGGGCTTTTTACCAACTTGGATGCAATACTAAGTGAGTTATGTTGTTATGATGTTCCCAGAACGACAACCATTCTGCCAGAATCAAGAGTCTACTTTCTCCGTTGCGTGTTGGAAGAGAGTTGTCGGTTCAGGAGGGAGCAAAAGAATAAAAAAGGCTCACTAGTTAGGAGGGAGTAATAACCTAACTAGACCGTTACATTTGAAGTTCAAAGCTACAAGGATTTGTGCCGTCAGCGCCAAAGATCAAATGCCGAGATCGTCGGAAGGGAGAACTTCAAGTTTGCCTCAGTATCTAGACTACAGAGACTCTGCGCTTCAACAAAGTCAACATTGTTCATTACTATTGTAATTTACTTTGTTTTGTATTTGTAGGTCTCATTGTAACCATTCATGTGTGACGATATCTTGGAGGGAGATTGTTAGCCTCGCTTTTTTATAAAGATAACGTCACTTATGTGAATTGGACTAGATGCGTAGTATACTTTGCCCATAGGGACTAGTATCGTTTAAGTGGCAAAGTAATTGTTAGTTGAGCCTATAAATACCCCTCATGACTCTCCATGAGGGGTGAGGTTAATCATTAGGTTTTCATTATTGTTTCATCAATAAAAGTGTTTATCCTCCCTCTCTCTACTTTCTCTCTCTAAAAGGATGAAGATCTTCATCTTCTTCCACCATCCCCGACCTCCCAAAACCACATAAATCACATGTTTTTACGGTCCTACACTTCTTGATATTACCAATGAACACTATTATTTAAAATTGAAGTCATTTTGAATCAACACCTTCACCAACAGTTACAAAATATCTAACAATCTAAACTGTGCCATTATAGAAGTCCAAAATAAACCTTGACAATAAAATACAATGTATTCTATAGATATCACAAACGCTTACACATAACTTCATAACATTGATGTACTTACCATTACATACATAGCATATCATTATATCATATTGTTCATGCCATATACGGCCAGCCTTCATAACCACTCCAAAACACAAAACATTAAACAGAAGCATTCCAAATGTATTTTCTAAGGCTTGCCTAACCATAACATGTCCAGTCATAAACAAACACAGAAAGTTTCTTGACGCACGATGGCGGATGTCTTAACACATGTGGAATACAGGAATTTCAACTTTCTTACCTGAAGGCAAAGAGACGTGGACGTCTGGAACTTTTTGAACAAGCTAGAATTGGACCATTTTGTTAGCTTCCCAGTCACAAACGCTAACAATTTCCTTCCAGCTGCAATTGATCGTAACATGATTTTTGCTTTTTGGCCTGTCACTGTGGTGTTCCAAATCAATGTCAACATAGAACTCCTCTTCTCCAGCGTATTGCAGCAAGGCATTGTGGTACTTCCACATCTCATGCGCCTTCACAAACTCATGAGGAATGTTCTGCATTAATATGAGAAGTATTGTAAGGAATAACCTAAGCTTTAATGTAAGACAATATAAGCAACATGATAAATAATTCCACTTATTCAAACCAAAACACTTTCAAACATGAAATGTCAGTCAAAGTTTCAAACCAAAAATAGTATGTGTCACTCTTTAGCATAATTTTTTCAGAATAATATATATAAAATATAACATGTTACATTGTGCAAACCAAAATGATATAATTGAAACACAACAGGAAAAGCTGACTAAACGCAAACTTTTTCGGCAAAATAGCAATCAATAAGACAGTCATAGCAAGGCGTGATACCACAATTATATGTTATCACTAAGTGGTCTATTATTAGCATAACCATTTCATAATCATAAATTTCGTGTATATTTGATACGGTGAAACAATCAACTCAACGTATACCTAACACGATAAACTCAACTGAGTAAATATGTTCAGTCACAAAAGTATATATTAATATCAATCACTTACCAACCATCCTCTGTCCGTAACGTACGCCACAATCGGTGCGTAAAAACAGCCCCTCTCATTGTCATGTTCAATGTGTCCTACCCATTCACACATATGTTTCATCCTCTTATCTACATTTCAAATAAACAAAAAAAAATTATATATAAAATTATCATATTCAAAGTTTTTATCTTGAGAAATAAGTACATATTTATGCCAACAGTTTCAGTAACATACCTTCGTCAATCAGATTTCTCATGAAAGGGTTTCTCCAGTTCAGAAACATACATTCTACAACATCATGACGCATCTCCACACCAGCTGGGTCAAATGGCATCAATGAAACAGAATTGTTTAGCAAGTTTGTCAAGACCAATCTTGTGCCAACAGCCAGGTTTTCTACGTGCACTAAAATATCCCATCCCTGACCTTCGAATACATGCACATGTCTATCTTCATCCAGCAGCTCAATGTTACGATGAGTGACAGTTGCTACAACCACTCCACTCACAAGAATGCGGAATCGAGGATTACCAGTTGAAGTTAGGAAACTGCAAGGAATGGCCTACGTAACAGTGTGTTATACAAAACAAAGTGTTATTTTCTAATTGGGTTTTCATGAGATTTCCAATCAAGTTATACAATTTAATGATTATAGTTTAGTAATTACCGACTATTGTTCAAGCTGTTCCAAAGTTACCAAGCATCTACGCTGTCTGTAACCTACAAGAGCCAGGTTGTATCCATTGCATTCGTATCCATCATTATTATACGATGTGACGTAATAACAGTCCTCTTCTTGCCTAATGAAATGGAATGTCCCGACGTTCCTGTAGTTGCTGTCATCTAAAAATACCCGCCACTCACTTTCGTACAGCTTAAAACGCTTCCCGCCAGCCATTTTTATGTAAACTTTATGTTTCCTTTCGCCATTTTGGATTAAGTAAATCCAATTGTTCTTAGGTTTCGGTGCTTCCGTAAATGAGTAGGAAGAAGTCGTAATTGAAAAACATATCTGCATGTATTAAGTTATGGAATTAGAAATTCATTCGGTATTAAAACCAACAGTCGGCCAACACCTCAAGTATATGTAATCGCTTCTATCAAAACTCGTGAGTCAACCAAAAATGAAGTAGTTCCACATCTATTCATAAGTTAAGTAGTATTTAGTTAAGTAACACCGTACAATGTTCATACCTAGACGGGTCTTTATGCAACCAAGTGGTACTAAATCTGTTAGGAATTAGAAATTCCGGTGTTATGTCACCTCGATCCGTTAGAAAGCTCCGTAGTTCATTTAAGTTTAGTAGTATTTAGTTAAGTAACACCGTGGATGTGTGGCGATGCGATATGTAAGACTATAAATACTACTCTACCTCCCAAGGTAGAGTTGGAGCTCATAATAATATCTTTCACTTTCTCTCACTAAGTTCCCTAAACCTCTAACTTTCTCTCTAGAATTCCATCTATATGCTACTTTGTGTTATGGTTTGATGTGTATGTGAAAAGTTATATCTTACAATTGGTATCAAGAGCCATGGTTAGATCATATCTTGCACATCTTTGGATTTCTAGTGGTTTTAGGTGGTTTTGAGTTTGAAAAGTTTAGTGGTTTTGCATCATTTGGTTGATTTCTTGTGTTAAAGTTTGAATTTTGTTAGTACTTTTATGTTTAGAATCATCACAAGTGTTTAGGTTTTCATTTGGTTAGCTTGAATCATCTTGGTTGGGTTGTTTTGGATTGAAAAGTGATGTTTATATGGTTTTCATGCTAGCGACTTAGTTCACGGATAGTTTTCTTCATAGCGACTTGCTTCACAAAATTGTAGCGAGTTACGGTTTTAAACCTAGCGAGTTAGATCTAGCGAGTTAAAGTACAAGTAGTGGACTCTCCACTACGAGTAGCGACAGTGGTAGCGACTTGGTGCATGCGAGTTGCTCTTTAGCGACTTGTATTTCTAGCGACTTGTGTGGCAATTCTTGCCAAAATTTTGCTAGCGACTTGAGGGGTAGCGAGTTACTACTTAGCGACTTGCTTTGTGACTAGCGACTTGGACTCTAGCGACTTAGTTGTCTAGCGAATTAAGGGTTAGCGACTTAGTGCATTATTTTCTAGCGACTTAGTGCATTATCTTCTAGCGACTTAGTGCATTATTTTCTAGCGACTTAGTGTATTATCTTCTAGCGACTTGAGTGATTGTTTACGGTTTTCTCTTGATTTAGTAAAATCCGTGAAAGAATCTATTTCCGGTTTAATCATAGAGTTATAAAATCCGTATAATCATTAACATGTCTACCAACGTCCCCTCATCATCTCCACATTGTTCGAGGATGTACAAGCGGTGGCTCGGATACTAAATCCACCCATGCTTGTGAGCCGACTACGATTCTTGGGCTCAGCGAATCAGATTGTATTGCCTTGGAAAGGAAAATGGTGTCAACATTCTCAAATCCATTGATGAAGGACCATATCGAGTTGAGGCGACTAGAGACATACTTGATACTAATGAAGATGGTACTCTGTTTACGGAATGGACGGACCTAAGATGTATGATGAGCTTGATGATAAGGAGAAAAGAGATTCGATGCGGATATCGGGGCTTCAAACATTGTTCTTCAAGGTCTTCCTAAAGACATCTACAAGGCGATCAATCATAACACCGATGCAAAGGCGGTTTGGGATAATGTTAAGATGCTTCTCTCGGGTTCGAATTAACTATGGAAGGCAGAGAATCCCAACTCTATGGCCAATTTGAGCACTTCAAGATGAAACCGGATGAGAGTGTCTATGAGTACTATGTGAGATTTCATAAGTTAGTGAATGACATGAGGAACATCGAATGACTATGCCTAACATTAATTTGAACTCAAAGTTTGTGAACAACATGAATCCCGAATGGCACAAGTTTGTCACATTGTGAAGCTCACTAAAGGATTGAAGAATACAAACTATGAGCAACTCTATGCCTTCCTCCTTGAGAATGAGAGACATGCTATGTTTGAAAAATTGATTCTCAATCGGTTCAAAACCAACCGAGGGAGAGACAAGCTCGTCTAATGACTCAACGACTTTCTACTCAAACATTGGAATCACAACCAAAGCATCACAAGTCATACCCTTGGGTAATGGTAATCACAAACTCATCCACGATCCTATGTTCAAACAAGGCGATCTTTGATGCACACGTGGGTAACATCATTAATCAACTAGCTCTTCTCATTAGTCAAAACATGAATTCTCTCCCACAAACCAACAACAACCTCGAGCGCATCTAACCCACATAATCAAGCCCTTTGTTAAAGATGGAAGGATCGTGGTGCAACCGATTCGGGAAGGCAGTATGATCGGGGAAGAGGTGGGTGGGAGAGGTTATGTTGGCAACGAATCGAGGAAGAAATGGTAACCAAGGTCAAGCTAAGCCAATCAAATGCTATAAGCTGTGGTGGTGAAGGACACATTGCAAGGCGCACATCTCAAAGCGTCCACGAGAATCTTGATTACTTGAGAGATAAGATGTTCTTGGCACAAGCTCGGGACAATGGTGCTGCGTTGGATGAAGAGGAATTCTTTGTTTCTTCTTGAGGGCAATGCCAAGACCTATGATGCGAGATGTGGATGAGCGACCTATTCGGAGATAGGTCACAATCATCGAGCGCCTTTCAAGTCGTGGCGTGATGCATACGACTACGATGTAGATGATGGACCCTCTGCACACACAATCTTTATGGCTAGCATCTCTCCAATGGTTTCTCCCAAGATCTCTTCTTCACCACAAGTGGCCCATCCAAGGACAAACTCATCTCGGAGGTATTAAAACTATACGATGATCTTGATGTGCAACGGATGCATGACAAAGTACAATCAAGCTGAAACTATTGAATCAAATGTTGAAAATATGGGTAATAACAATATTGTCCCATACGATCAATACGTGAAACAAAGTGAAAGTGAAGTTGTACCAAGTGATGCATCTTCTGCGATCAACAATGACTATGTCTTTGATGAATACCTTGCATGTGCTCTCGATGATTCCATAATTTACGAACTAAATGCCTATAAGGGGCGTGTTGCTATTTATGAACAACGTGCAAAATTTGAGTTGACCACTCGTGAGCGGAAATGGATGTCCAAGTGAGTACACGATAATTAGAAAAAGTAAGTTTAGAGAAGAAGTATTGAAACAAGAATTAAATTCCTTGCAAGAAAAACTTTCTAAAACATTAAACAAAACAAGAACTTCAAGAAAATGTGAAAATGCTTAAGCAAGAATTTAATGCAAAGGAATCAAAACTCTTGAGAGATTTTCTAATCGAAAACTTTGAAAAACAAACTTGAAAACAAGTTGTACATACAAGGAAACACCATTGATTGCTCTCATGGTCACCAAACATCGAGTCTTAAGCGATAAGCATAGCATTCCCTTGTTGAGGAACCGAATCCGGAGGTAATTAAAAGGCTAGAAATGCTCATAAGGTGCTTTATGATGGTGATGAAATCCTTAAGCCTAGGCGAAACCTAGTTGCGTTGAGTGCTTTGAGGAAGATAAGAAATCAAATGAAATCACTAGGAAAAGATGAATAAGAAACAAAATGATCCCAAATGCAAGAGAAAAACATAAATATCACTCCTCATGATTACAAGAAGGAAAAGCTGGATTTCCTTAAACAAGTTTAAGCCTCGAGACTTTGTTGACTCCCGAACAAGTCTTACGGAAAAAGATTTAGATAAGCGAAGCGGAAAATATTGTTGAAACTAACCCTCCCTTTGGAAAATGCCTAGAAGCATTGTGTATCCTCCTAATACACCAATGCATCTTGTACCTAGAACAATTGCCACTAAAAGCAAGACATTAATTAGCCAATACGTGATATTTCAACTATTTGTTGATTTTGAGAAAACTTGCAAGAAAAGGATCACACCACGGTATAAGCGAAGGAGAAAGGGTTTTGAACAAATGAAAGAATGTTATTTGAGTGAGGTCATGCCCTTCTTTAAACTTCTAAAAGATCACTTTGAGAGTCTTAAAAGGGAATAGAAAGCGATATTAAGGGAATGGAAAAGGAATTTGATGCAATGGTTGTTGAAGTTAGTGACTATGGCGTGCCTTTGAAATATAATGAGATTGAGAGAAAGAACTTGCATACATTAAATGAGAATCTTATTCTTGAATGTGTTGCTCAAGATGTGTTTTCAACGCTTCAAATTGCTCTATTAATGCTTCCAAATTTCATGAATTATCTGTGGTACTGAAAGTCTCCATGATCGTGTCATTGAGCTTGAAAAACTAATTCTAAACTAAATGAGAAAATTGAGCTGGATGATCACGACAATTTCGTTAAACATTTTCTAAACTAGAAGTTGAGCATTTTAATTTACAACTAAAATATCAACATCTTAAAGAAAATGTCAAAACTTCAAATGTCAAGACATCTTGGATGCTCGAGTTTGATGCGTTTTCAAATTAACAAGCGTGATGAGCAGATTCAAGCTCGGTGCAACACGATCGAGAAAGTTGAAAGCCCAAATCTCTCAATTAAAGGGTCAAACAAACAATATGACGGGCTCCCAAATGCCTCCTTCTTTAGATTCTCGAATTCTCAAGCGTTTCATCTTCAAAACCTAGTAAATGCTTTACAAAGGAAAGCGAAAGTTTTCTAGAAGAAAATGAAAAGGTTAAACGTCACTTCAATGAGTTGTTTGAATCAATTAAAGTCACTCGTAACAAAAACAACGAACAAATAACTTCATTGCAAAAGGAAATTGAGAATCGAAGAGTCGGGTAAAAGGAAAATGCCAATGATCAATGAGGAGAATGTTGTATCTAAGGTTCACTCTAGTAATAAATATGCTTTATACGTGACATATGTCCCCCTCATCTAAGGAACAACAAACTTGCCATTCAAACATATTTCTCATCCCTTAAGGATTGCTTAGAATGCTGCGTGAGATTGTTGAAGAGGATAAGCTAGAGAAACCTCATGATAATGCAATTGGACATGCATGCTTATATGCCAAACGATCTCAAGAAATCTTAGAATGCTTGATCACAATATGCCCAAAGACATTAGGTGAGAGAGTTAACCCTTTGATTCCATGCTCAATGCCTAAGGCCAAATATGATATGCACTCGATTCCCAATGTTTTGAATGTGAGCCGTAGTGTACCATTGAGTAGTTCGATTCTAGATCATCAATGCTAGGAAAGAGAACTCAAATGTGCCTTCTAGGAGTACTAATCTCGGTACCTCTAGTGTTAAGAAAGTGAACCTTAGTGCACTGCATGTAGTTCGAGATCGGCACATCTAAGCGGTGGTGCAAAGAGTAGTAAAACAAACTAATGTTCCCATTCCTCTACGGGAGTGTCGGTGACATTAAAGGGAGCGGTCAAAGTCTCAAGACAATACAAGGAATGATAGGACCTCGCAAGCTAAGAATGTGCCTTTGGAAAAGTAGAAGAACAATCTAGGAACTTTAAGTTTGAATCGAATAAAGCGAATCGTGTTGATTCTAGTATTAGCCATAGGCGTCTTGTAATTAATTGAATTCGATACTATTTGCAAACCTTGTCTTGATATTGCTTGAATTACATTTCTAATCATGAATGTGATGTTAATGTTACGCCTAATGATGTTAATTGTCCGATTAATATTGTTAATGCTAAAATTCATGCTAAGAAGGCTAAAAGGCAAAAGCGAAAGAAAGTTAGAAAACAGTGGAAACCCCGGGAAGAACATTCGATAAAATAGGCTTCTATTGGATACATTGGTCATAAGACTAATCAATTAATGCCAACTAGAAAATGGATGCCTCTTGGTAGAACTATTCCCTTAAGAAGTGATCACTGCTTGTGAGCAGGGCTATCTGAGACACTAATCTTGCATCTATTCACAATGATTCCATTGCCTCACTTTACGATATGAATGCTTCTATTTACGATGTGGGTGGTCCAACCATTGTAACTAACCAAATGGAACCCATTCTTGCATGGGGATCCCAATTATCGATTATCCATTCTTGTGCGTGTTCAGCTGCGGATCGTTCAAATCGTTACGTGGTACACGGACTCATTTGTTCCAAGCATATATTTGGAGATCGGTCGCGCTCATGAACTTCGTGAGCAAATTCATCGGGGCTATTAGATTTGGTAATGATCATTTCGGTGCTATTATGGGTTATGGAGATTATGTTGTTGGTGATAGTGTCATCTCGAGAGTGTATTATGTGGAAGGTTTAGGTCATAATCATTCTCTGTTGGTCAATTACGTGATTACGATCTAGAAGTAGCCTTGAAAACATACACCTTTGTTAGAGATCTTAATGGTGAGGCTGTTGAAAGGAACTCGTGGCTCAAACCTTTACACCATCTCTATCGATGACATGATGAGGGCCTCTCCAATCGCTTGTTATCTAAGGCTTCAAAACAAAGTCATGGTTATGGCATCGTCGTCTCAATCACTTGAACTTGGCACCATCAACGATCTTTCGAGAAAGGACTTAGTTGTAGGTTTACCTAGACTAAAGTATGAAAAGGATCATCTTTGTTCGACATGTCAATTGGGAAAAAGCAAGAAGTATGCCCATAAACCCAAACCTACTAACTCATCACGAAGTTCTTCATATGATTCATATGGATTTATGTGGACCAATGAGGGTGCGAGAATATCTTTGGGAAGAAATATGTGTTAGTTGTGGTTGATGATTACTCTAGATTCACAGGTCAAGTTCTTAAGGACAAAGGATGAAACTCGATATCATCATCAAACTCATCAAGCATTGCGAGTTCGACTAAACAAAGCGTCGAATTATCGAGCAGACAATGGGCGGGTTTGTCAACAAACAACTTAGTGAATTCTATGAAAGCGTTGGAATCGACCATCAAAGAAGTGTTCCACGAACCCCTCAGCGAGCGGTGTAGTTGAAAGGCGAAATCGTACTCTTGTTGAATTGCTAGAACAATCTTGATCTACTCAAAGGTTCCAATGTTTCTGCGGGTGAAGCAATTGCCACTGCATGCTACACACAAAATCGTTCCACGATTCACACTATTCATGGAAAAACTCCATATGAACTTGTCCACATGAGAAAACCTAATCTATCTTTCCTTCGTGTGTTTGGTGCCTTGTGCTATCCAACTAATGAGGTCAAGACTTGGGCAAACTTAGGGCTAAAGGCGACATTGGAGTATTTGTAGGATATGCACCAAACAAAAGGGATACGAATCTACAACAAAAGAACCCGAAATATCATGGAAACAATTCACGTTCGTTTGATGGTGACCGGTCAAATGGCTCTGGACACTCCACTCGGGACCCGCACTTCAAAAGCAGTCCCATTGGTTCATCCCTTGTTCCAAACTCCTCTCAAGAAACTCCATATGTACCTCCATCGAAGATGATGTAAAGAAATTGTTTGATCCTATGTTTGATGAGCTGTATGATTCAATTACTAATGAGGTAATGATTCCTACAATGAGAGGATGCTCATATTCCGATGAATGAAGTCAATCCCTCGGTTTCAATATCTTTAAGTCAAGAAGCACTGCTGCTTGATCCTTGATCTCATCAACAAATCATCATTCTTCAAATGTACATCATGGAAATGTTTACGGCATCAATGATGAAGTTAATCCCTTTGCAACTCACGAAGATGCTCCATTTGAAAACATATTTGCTACTCTGAATCATCATCGAACCATCTTCTTGAGGAGACATCGACTCGACTACCTCGGTTCCTCAACAAGCGCCACATGAACACCTCGGAAAATGGACTCACGATCATCCATTAGACAACATCATTGGAAATCCTCTCGTCTGTATCAACCGGAAACAACTCGCAACCGATGCCTTATGGTGCTTCTTCAACTCCGTACTATCTAAGATCGAACCAAAAGATGTTAAAAGCGCTATGAATGAAGATAGTTGGTTCAATGCCATGCAAGATGAAATTCATGAGTTTGATCGTCTTGATGTATGGGAGTTAGTACTGCTCAGGCGTGCTATGATTATAGCTCTAAAATGGATCTTCAAAGTAAAACTTGATGAGCATGGTGATGTGTTGAAGAACAAGGCTCGATTAGTTGCTAAAGGATATCGTCAAGAGGAGGTATAGACTTTGAAGAATCTTTTGCTCCGGTTGCTCGAATCGAGGCAATCGAATCTTTCGGCTAATCTTGCTAGTAAGAACATGGTAGTATATCGGATGGATGTAAAGGCGGCATTTACGAGCGGAGATCTTAAAGAAGTCGTCTCGTCGACCAACTGAAGGATTTGTGAACCAAGAGCATCCTACTCACGTTTATCGTTTGAAGAAGGCTCTTTACGGTTTAAAGCAAGCTCCAAGGGCATGGTACGATACTTTGTCAAAGTTTCTTCTATCAACCGGATTCATCAAAGGAGCGATTGATCCTACATTGTTCACCGGAAGTCGAGCAAACATTTAATTCATGTTCAAATTTATGTTGATGATATTATTTTGCCTCGGCGGACCCAATGGAATGTGATCGTTTTCAAATGAAATGAGTTCAAAGTTTCAAATGTCAATGATGGGACAAATGTCATTTTCTTGGGATTACAAATTTCACAAAGTCCGGAGGCATTTTCATAAATCAATCTAAATATGCAAGAGAGATTTTAAAGAAATTTGGATTTGATTCATGTGACCTGTTGACACCCCATGATTGACCGAACCAAACTAGATGAGGACCTCTCGGGGATCATGATTGACCAAACGAAATATCGGAGTATGATTGGATCACGATGTATCTCACTTGCTAGTAGACCGGACATCTTGTTCATTTGTTTGCATGTGTGCTAGATACCGAGCTAAGCCTACTAAAAGCACCTTGAAGCGATTAAGCGGGTCTTCGGTATCTCAAGGAACCATCAATATGGGTCTTTGGTACCGAAGGACACCGGTATGTCACTAACGGCCTATCGAGATCTTGATCATGCGAGTTGTCAAGATACACGTCGAAGTACGTCGGGAGGTGCTCGGTTTTGGGTGATAAGCTTGTGGTGGTCTTCAAAAAGCAAATGAGTACTTCTATTTCCTCTCTGAGGTGAATACATAGCCATGTCATCTTGTTGTGCTCAAATCTTATGGATGAGATCTCGATTATCGACTATGGCTTTGAATTCAACAAAATCCTCATCTTGTGATAATAAAAGTGCTATTGCTCTCTCATGCAACAACGTTCAACACTCAAGAGCAAAGCATATCGACATTCGACATCATTTCATCGGGAACAAGTGGAAAAAGGTGTGGTGGAACTATATTTTGTGAGGTGCGAATATCGGTTAGCGAGACATCTTCACCAAAGCTCTTCCAAGAGAGCGTTTGAGTTTATTCTTCCACGACTTGGTTTGAAAAGCCTTCAACGAAACTCTCAAGCGTCTTGGGAGGAAGGCGAGGAGTAAAGGTCTATCTTCATCTATCTCTTGTAAATATTTATTTGAAAAACAAAATACAAAATTATAAAACCTTCAAAAATCAAATAGAAAAATATAAAACTTTCAAAATCCATAAAAATTTGAAAAATTGAAAAATCTTCAAAAATATTGTCATTTTGTCATGTTTTCTCGGTTCGATAATATCTACGGTCTTTGTCTTTGTCATTCAAAGAATGACACGGGACTTTAGATGTTGTTCGAATTTTAAAATAAAAAAAAAAAAAAAAAAAAAAAAAAAAAAATCAAAAATATATTTTGGGAGAAAGAGAAAAAATGGTTTATTGTCATTTCGAGCAATAACCGGTTTTAAAAGAAAAAACGAGCCATGTTTTAACATGTTTTCAAATTCCATGCTCGATTCTATAAACATTTATCTGCTTTGAAAACCAAATGCTTTGAAAAATAACTCGGTTTCTATTTTTGATAATCATCGGGACTTATTTGTCAAAATCTCTATCTCTCAATCAACAACCTATGTCATTGATTGAGGGAGAATGATTTCAATTAAATTAAAAAGTTATTTGGCATTAAATTGTTTTCAAAAGATATACATGCATGTTTTATCAATGGAGTTTAAAGTCTTAAAATCCGATCCTTATCGGTTCAAACGCTTTCACAATCAAGTCACAATTCTCCTTAAAAGCTTTCAAAATCAATTTAAATCTATACGAGATCACAAATCTCAAATGTTTTGATAATTGTGATCGGGGAGAATGTGTGATTTAAATTGGATTTAAAGCGATAATTCGGTAAATGGTTTTATAAGAATGTACATGCTTATCCTTCCCACATGTGACAAACGATTTCAAATTTTCAAATGCACATGTTGAGGGGAGCATCTATCTTAAACCTTTGATTTGAAGCGTGATCATTCATCCCAATGTGCGGGTTCCTCTAGTATGTGCAAAACTCTTTTCAAACCTCGAGGCACATATTGAGGGGAGCAAATTATGGAAACCTCATCCTTCCCGAAATGCTATATCTACTTGATTTGATGTGGGAAGTGATGTTGATATCTTTAGAAAATGGTAATCAAAGAAGTTAATTCTTTCTCTTGCCTCCGTGTGCAAAACATTTTCAAATACTTGATGCACATGTTGAGGGAGTTCTCGTTCTAAAATATCAAAAACAATTCGGTACAAAATGCTTTGATAATATATCACAAGTATCGAATTGATTTTCAAATGGTTTTCAATTGGATCCAATGGCGGATGAACAATACCAAATAGACCGACCAACTTTACTTCATATACGGTGATATAAGGATGATAAGGTTAGGTATGTGTTCCCATGATCCGCCGAGCCGGAGGGATCTACCGAGGACAATCCACTAGTTAGTGTAGAAGTCCTTAGGTATGATGATAAAAGGAGAAAAATGAGATATGGGAAGAGTGCGGACTAAGGCGAGCTAGTCTTGGAATAAACCCAACAAGGTTCTAGCTATGAAGTCTCGGTAAGCTTGAAGGGTTGAAGAATTAAAAAGAATTGAATGAGAAAGGGTGAAAACAAATAGCCTCCATTTATTCAACCTTAGGCGAAACCGGGTTCAATTCATATGCTCTTGATGGTAACATCGGTATTGAAGACAAGGCGTCATGGACCCGGTGGCGCAATGCACTTCAACTTTCCAAACCACTCAAGTTCCTCTTAAAAGGACTTGTTTCATTCTCACGGGAACCGACATTATCTATCGACTTTCTCTTAGAGATGGTTGATATTGAAGAAGGAGACCCTCTCCCTAGTCTCCGTTATAGGATCCAAATATGCACAAATTGAGTCTAGAGCCACGAGATCATCAATAAATCTCATTAGGACACTTTCAATGAAGACTCTGTTTCACACAATGTGGAAAGAGATTATATCTTGAGTCCCTCGCATTATCCTTGTGGTATTGCGAACATCGAGTGATGTGTTTACATATTCACAATGAAGATGGAAAGCCTTACGGAGCCAACATCAAACAAGCTCTGGTAGGTGGCATGTGAGATCTATTATATAGATCAACCATGTGACAAATGAGCAGAAACAATGGGCGATTCAATCTCTTGAATCAATCTGGTTCGAGTTATGGATTGACGGATACCTTTGAAAAACCGGTCTTTGTGCTTAAAACTCTTTTCTTTAGCACATCGACCGTGTACTCATTTTCAAACCAAAAGGTGTTTTATGATTGATAATTGATTTTCAATAAAACCTTCGTTGTATTGCAAAAACAATTTCTATTGAGCAATACGATTGTTTTCAAATCTCTTTTCATCAATCGGTGGACTTAAAATTATTTGGTTCACTCACTCCGTGTTGTCTTCTTTGAGATGTTCGGTTTGAGAACGACTAGAACATTGCGAAACCCTGTCAAGGAAATTCTTGAATTATACGATCACGAGGCGGTACATGTCTTGATCAGCGGGAACCGTGGGCGTGTACCTCAATTCAACGAAGTGATCAAAGACACTTTCGTGCGATTTATTGCTAGCTGTTGTATGCGGTACACCCGGCGTTTGCGGTGATCGAATGAAGCGGTCAATCCATAGCCGCATGCTCACTTAACACATTCATCTCAAAAGAAATCATGATTAGTGCATCAATGACTCGATATTTTCACTCCATGCTTACGCTTCTGCTGCGCCAATATCATGATTCAACAAATGCTTCCGCTACTCGATGAGAAGATATCATGATCCGAATGTGAGCATGTCGGTCCTAAAGTCACAACACCACAATGGATGTCTCGAGAGATTTTGATGGTGATGATCTCAAAAGATGGCTCAAAATTATTATCACGTGGATCGGTAAAGACCTCCACTTGCAATAACCAAACATGCAATGTGAAGAATCAATGACTACGAGCTTAGGAGCAAAGGACTACATCAAGAATGCAAGATCAATTGTTAATGTATTATCTAGTTGTATTCAATGTAATTTTGGTACATGATTGAGGTGACCTCCTTAGGGAGATTGTTAGGAATTAGAAATTCCGGTATTAAAAGTCGGTCACCTCAAGTATATGTAATCGTTAAGCTCGTAGTCGTAGTTCTTTTAAGTTAAGTAGTATTTAGTTAAGTAACACCGTGGAGGACAGACGGGTCTTTACCCACTGTATGCACGATCCACGACCCGATGTGTGGCGATTTATGTAAGACTATAAATACTCTCTACCTCCCAAGGTAGAGTTGGAGCTCATAATAATATCTTTCACTTTCTCTCACTAAGTTCCCTAAACCTCTAACTTTCTCTCTAGAATTCCATCTATATGCTACTTTGTGTTATGGTTTGATGTGTATGTGAAAAGTTATATCTTACAATTTGTCGTAAATTCCATGCTATCTAATCATTTAGTTTTTTATTATAACAGTGAATGGGGTGTTGCTCCTCCTACAATTGACATATGCATTCATCATGGTGGTAGAGTTGTAGCTACAAACGTTTTTTACGATTATTGGGGAGGAGATGAACTTATGATATGCAATGTGTCAACACACAATTTAACCTACACCAACCTTAGATGATTAGTTCGTCAACATCTAAGTCAGTACACTGATGTAATTGCTTACTACTTGCGTGTTCCGACTGTCTAAATGGAAGAAGCAGATGGTCTTCGTAAGATAGAACATGAATGGTGTATTGATGGCTGGCTACACAACATTCAACTTGGTCAACCATTGGATTTATACTTGGCACATTATCGTTATCCTATCCTTATTGACCCAAATCGTCAAAGATGGCTGCTAAGAAGATGGGAAACACGGCTGGATAAGTGGACATGTTGAAGCTAATCGAAGGGCTGCTCGGTTGTCAGCTCGGAGACATGATTCATCACGTTAATTAACATTTCATTTCATATTTTAAGTAGACTCTCCATTACAATATTATCATCATTCATGTTTACTTTTTAAATTTCCTTGAAACAATGAGTCATGACAATACCATTAACAATGGTGCTTATTTGTTGCGAAATCGAATGTAACATTTAAGGATTTCTATCATTTTTCAAATGTTACTACGGAATATTAACATGAATAAGAATGAAACAAATACATTTAACCATTTTGTTTGACAAAATTAACATAAACTTGAAATCATATCAAATTTACAACTAAAATATATTATTTGTACTATCCTTTCCTAATAACTACTTTAAGTTTTAATTAAGATACACAAAAAATAATTTTACAAACAATAAAATCAAAACAAATATTATCATACCACATATTTGTTTAGAATATATCTACATATACTTTCCTATAATACTTAAAATATTGAAACTACATAAATCCCATACTCATTCATACAATTCATTAACAAAAAACATATACGATTATCAAACCATGTTCAATAGCAAATCATCATCCGATGTTGTATTCAATTCTTATTATACAAATTGTAACGTTTAACACATTTACATTTAGAAACTAACTTTTCATTTTTGTGTTCCTTTCAGCGGATTTCCGTCGCAAAAAACGACGAAGACTACTCAAGGATGGCAACCCTGTTGTTGGCCGTGTTACTTCTGATCACGATTTACAAGAAGGTGTACATCTCTTAGACGAGGTATGAACATATTAAATACTACTACTAAATTGTGTTAACATAGTACCAACTTTTATAATTCATGTGTAAACCTTTTGATAGGAATCTGATGATGAGAAACCGCTGAGGATAAAGCGCAAAACCAAGGATACACAAACTTCTCTTTCAAATAAACATTTGGGTAAAATTATTGATGACTCTACTGATGAAGAGAAAGATGAAGCCAATGATGATTCAGGACTATTCCACAATTCAGTTGACTATAAATCTAAAGAAGTTGATAAAGAGGATGACAAACTATTTGATCATTCTAATGATCATGTCTACCATCTGGATGATTTTACTGATGACGAACATTTACTTGATCAACAACACAGTTTTTTTAGTACAAAAGATAAAAAGTTTTCTCTCATTGATGAAGAACCAATGCACATATTCAAAACAATAACAACACAAGTGACGATGGTGTGTGGGTTAATATCAACGATATTCCACATGAACCTTATCACTCTTTAGATATTAATAACAACTACATTCATGAAGAAGCCGAAAAAATTTTATAACAACCTTATGTGTCCGATGATGACGAGTCGCTGGGAAGATATTCTACCGAGCATTAAGATCACGATGATGATTTTTGAGTAGCACATTCGTTAGCTTGCTAAACGTATGAAACATTAAGACAACACCTTTATCAGTTTTTGATACTTGATAGCATATAGCGATTATCATTTGTCAAGACATGATCATTTAGATTCTGATTTGCTTATGTCATTTGAATAATTAAGTTTTATTAATAAGATTCTACGTTGATGACTTTTGTGTAACAGTTATTTGGTTTCAATGTATGATAATTTCATTATCTTCCATGAATCAAGTTTTTGTATGTTACAATCATAAGATGTAGCAAGGCTTTTTGATTTCAAAATATCATCATATTAAATGATATAATATAACTGAAATTAATGACATATTGTTACTCAATTTAAGTAAATTGTAAAAGGTACTCTTCATATCATTAGCTAATTTATCTCTTTTTCAAACTCTATATACTGAAACTTGAATGAATGTCTTTTCAACTCCATATCCATAACATATTGTCATACAACAGTTTCTGAAAAACATATCAACAACATCATTTCTCTAATACACAAAACGGATTGTAATCGATTATCATCATGGATGATGAAAACACTCCACCAAACACCAGAATACGTTCGTCAGATAATCCTGAGAATAGGAAACCTAAAAATGCACAAAGTTCTTCCATGTCCAACAAGAATTTTAAATCGTCGGGAGATACAACTCAATTTTCAAGTGACACTTTTGCAGAACATATGTTGGTGGATGCCAGTTCAACAAATCTAAGAGTATCGCTGACAGAATTGTTGAATTGTAAGCTTATCTTCAATAAAGAATTACACATTTTCTTCATAGCCTTTTTTTACCTATGGTACCTTTGTAAGTAATTATTCTTCATGCATCAATATAATCCTCTACATGTAGATGTCGTTTCCAATAGACAGCCAACATCATCAACCAACATGGGACAACCCAAAAAAAGAGTCAGACCATGATTGGTGTTTAGTCATGAAAGGCAGCCTCTAATTGACGTGACTAATCGTTAGTTTCTTTTAAATAATATGCAATAACAAAATTCAGTTTACTACTACTTGTGTTGTTACTCTAAAGTATCCGATAGTCATGCTTTACTTCTCTATTTGCTATTTGACACAGATCATCCACATCGAGTAAATACATCATCACTGTCACCAATGGCAACTACAAGTTTACCTTTACACGTTCATCAAGGTTTGCTTACTGATGCGCTCCCAAACAGTCAAGTTTTATCACGCAAGTCTGCCACTTGTGAATGGCAGACCGTAACAAGCTTAAAACTGCTCAGGAACGAATGCAATGAAGATCTGGGGAGTATAGTGTTTCCCCGGGTCGTTATGTCCCAGCGAGCTATGCAATGGATTACTCGACGAATAGTGATCGAGAGATTTGAACGGAAGAGAAGATTTGAGTTATGATTATAACTAAGGAAAAGCCAACAAATTACAACGGCTTAAATGCAAATTAAAGAGAATTTAAAAGATAAAAACTATTAAATAAACGCTATCACTATATTTACAATGATGTTTTTGTGATTTTATAAAACAAAATATCTTAAATAAACTATTTTAATTAAAACGTAAACTTAAATTACTTAAAAGCGTGACTTAAAATGAAAACGACGTTATGTACAAAAATTATTATTTGGGCGCAAGATAAAACGTAAAATTTATGAAATAAAGTCCTACAAGTGTAAAACTATTTTTTACGTACTATATGATAAAAGAAAATTTTAGGAAAAAGCGGAATATTTTTTGAGTTTTATATTATTTATTACTTAATTAAAACAATTTTAATCTAATTAATTAATTAAAAATACTAAACTATTTAAGAAAAATCGAAAAATTCACATAAAGTACTTTGAACAGTTGAAGATCCTAAGAAAAATAAAAACTTGGTGGTTGCTTTTGAAAATAAGTCGAAATAAGCCAATAAGGGCTTATAGCTAAATCAAACACCCTTATGTATTAAATTTTGCATTCCATAACAAGAAAGACCCAAGGGCGCTTATGGTTCCAGGTACACCTATAACACTTCCCTAAAGGGGGAGGTCTCAGGTTCGACCCCTGCCTCCCCTTTTTGCAAAACTATTTTTTTTTTCGATTTTCTCTTTTACAAACTAATTTTATACATGAAGATAAGGACTTTTTGTAATTACAACTTTTTCTCAAAACCACTAATAAGCACTTATATAAGCTAAGATTTTGTCACAGTTTACACTTAAATGAAATAAGCAAAAGGATTTAAGCTAAAATGATTATAAGCTATAAAAATAAGCACAAGACTCACTGAGAATTAGTTAAATAATGATGATAAGCTAAGATAACAACCAATAAGCACAAAGACTACTAATTAACACCGAATAAGCTATCAATAAGCACTAATCTAAATCAGTACACATGTGTCATCGCTTGAAAGAACTAGGCACCTTTCAACTTATTTTTAAGCAATGTAATAAGCTACAAATTGAAACAAACTTTGAATTGACAAGATCACCGCTAGGCTCTCCAAAAGCTAAAGTACAAAGATTAGCTTATACTAATGAGCTCTTAAGAAGCTCTTAAAAACCGATCAACTCGACTTATTGATACATTTAAACAAAATGGACAAATCTAAAAGCTATTGCAAACCTAACTAAATAAGTTGCAAACTCAAAATTAAAAATTGAGACCTTGAGATGGCTAGTTGCTTCTCAAAAGCTAAAATTGCAAGCTTAAGTTGGTGGTAAGCTCTTGAAGAGCTTATGAAAATGTGTATCACCACCGTGCATAGGGCACTTACTCGAGACAAAGGTCTAAACAGAACTATGAAATAAGTCATTAATAAGCAAAGAAAGCAAGTCGATATTTTATAATTTTATTAAGCAACAAAATTTAATATCCTAGAAGCTCAAGATCTAACTCTTATTATTAAACACACAAGAAAATTATCTTTTTTATTCAAAAATGACCAAATGGAAATTTGACTTTTTAAGAAAAACTAAAAGTTTGACCAAGATGAACTTTAAATCACTACTATGGACTGATTATGTTGAAATAAGCTATGATAAGTTAATTTTAAGCTAAGGCATCTAGTTTTAAGCTGATTTGATGAGATTTGAACTTAAAAATCCTAACAGTAAACTGTTAAGGATGGGATTAAGAGGATTTTGACTTTGGAGCTTATGCAGGCTCACTTTGATAACTGAAATGGACTCAAATGAGTTGAACAATCATGGAACAACAGAAACTCAACACTGAATAAACCTAAACCATATTTTAAACATCAAATCCAAACACCATTTTATTAACTGTTTAGCAAGTTAAACTGCTTAAACTACTAAAATGACTTAGACCATTGATCAAACTATCCTTACATGACTTAAATACAGCTAACTAAACACATCTAAACAGTTAATGACTACAAATATAAGTATAAACAAAATGAGCAATCTGACTTGAAAATTGAAAAATGAGATAACCACTCACATGAGTCCAACTGCTATGCAGGCTAAATCCAAACCAATTCTACTGTTCAAAACCAACCCAATATCACTCTGCTTCAACCAAATTTCCAATTCCAAACCTGTTTGACCCATTTTTACTTCACTGTTGACTTTTGTTGACCACAAGTGAAAGTACTTGAAACTGCTTCCAAAGCTTATCAAAAGCTTTAATAAGCTTGAATAAACATGTTTGAACTTTCAAAGAGGCTAATAGAAGCTTGTAACTAAGAAAATGAAACTGAAAATTGCAACAGTAACTTGAAATTTTGAAATATAATTGAGACCTTGAATTAAGCTTGAAAAACAGATTATAATGATGAAATACCTTAGTTTGAGTACAAAGGAACAGAGAATTAAAGCTTTTACACTAAACTAAAACATTAAAATTTAAAACGACATACAAATGAAAAACTAAAACTAACTACTCTTTGTTGCTTCTCCTTGCTTTATATAAGCTCCAATCATCTTCTCTCCTCTCTCTGGACATTTCCCATCACTAAAACTGACCATTGGATGTCTCAATTTAATCTTGGCCATTCAAGTACTTTTGGCGCCAAAACCATTTTAGCAGCTTGTGGGATGGAGTGAGGTGGAAGGAAGCATTAAATGCATCCTTGGAGTTATATGTTTGGAGGAGGGTAGAGGGTAGGAATGATGAAGGGGGTGGAGTGTTAGCAGAAGTGTAGCAGGTTGTGATGATGGGGAAATGGGTATCTCGTGAAGGAGGGAGGGAAAAGCAGTCAACTGCATTTGACTGAGGGTTTAATAATAGAAAGGGTCCAAAGGTATTAGTGACAGGGTCCAATTTGGGTAGGCAGGGGTCAATTGCCATTTTGACAAGTCCAAAAGGTGTTTAAAGGTTAATAAGTACAAGGACTTTATGCAATTTCAAACTGTAGGGACCTAGGTCGCCAATATCTCAAAGTTGCTCCAAGGACTCAAATTGACAAGTGTTAATATTACAAGGACCAAAGTTGCCATTTTGATTTTCCAGGACCATTTCGCCAATTCTTAAACTTCAAGGACCAATTTGTAATTTTCTCAAAACTTTTATATTTTTCACCAAAGGACTAATTTTGACAAGTTATGATTTAAAAAGGACCTCTGGTGATTTTTCTTTGAAATTTTGACTCGTGGACTATTTTTGACAATTTTGAAACTTGGGGACTGAAGCGCCAATTATGCAAACTTTGCTCATTTTTCATCCGATTTTAAACATTTTGCATCCGAAACATATAAAATGCAATTTTGGAATATTTTCAGTATTTTGATGCATTTCTGAGCATTTTTAAGTGTTTTGCAGTTCAGATTTGACTAAAAATGATGAGTATTTACACACTCATCACTTACTTTGCTTATATAAGTTTGTTTGTTTGTTTACAAACTTTCTTCAAGTGTAATTCGACATGGCTGACTCATTTTATTTTTGTAACCTTGATTTAGGAAACGCATGACAAAATAGAAGCACCGTATCGACCTACAATATTCAGCAAAGTCCTTTACAAAATGGTAAACTATAAACTACAATCTTAATTAATTGCTTACACTTACCTATGTCGATTACTTAAATTGCTGTCTATTTATATTGATATAATCTTAGACTTACATGTTATGTTGCAACATCTACTGAAATAACAGCACATGCTTATACTCCGCCAATCAATAGTTTGCAAAAAAAAAAACAAACGCATTTTCAACGCATAACCAAGGTACATATTATGCATATTTAACACCTCAGAAAATTTCATTATATGATCACTGATATTCTTCAAGTATAGTTATCCAGCTGTAATTCTTCATACACGACTAATATACTATTTTGAATGTCAAATGTAGGCAGCAATGGTCACAATAGATGCAACGTGTCGCCTTACAATATTCACCCAACTCCTTTACAGAATGGTAAACTATAAATACAATCTTTAGTTTTTGTTTGAGTATGTTTAAAGTAATTTGTTTAGTTAGTGGTGTTTTGTATGCAAAAACTGTTACAGTTACATCTCAGGTTGCGCAAAATACTCAAATAACACCACAATGTATTACTACTTCAGTAAATACTGTGCAAACAAACACTTCACCATTATCAACGCATAACCAAGGTAAATATTATACAAATTATAGCCAACCTTAGATAATTTTATTGGAGTTACTTATTCTTTCTTTGAGTTTTTACTTTGTTTTCGCATTATGTTTTTAGGAGACTATTATAATATTTTCTATATAAATAGGCACCAATTCTATGAACAAATACACTCCTTAATTAACTACGGTTGCTACACTACGCAAACGACAGACTCAACTTACCAACGTGTCAACATGTACGTTTCAAAATTAAAGATAGTGTTTTGACGCAATTTTTTGGATGGAAATGTAACCATTCTTGAACTATTTTTGTTTTCACAGTTACTTTTCAAACACCTGTGCTTCGTCAAGGTAATGCACGTCCAAGAAGTACACAATCTTCTGGGGTTTCAAATGGCATTCATGGTTTACCAACACAAAAATCAACATTCGAAGCAGGAGAATCTTCAAGAAGACCAAAAAGGTCTAACAGACCAACGTTACAATATCGCAGTCCGATTGTTTTCAATCTTGATGAAGATGGACCTGTCAGGAAAGTTTACGACAAATACGTCGGTATATCTGAAGGTATAAGTCAATATTATTCTGCCATCATTGCACAATTTTGATGCTACTTCTTAGCACAGTTAATTAAAATATACCCTTTTACGTGAGTGCAGAGTACTATGACATTGGCGATCCTATGTTCGAGTGTAAAGAATGTCATGCCCTCTTATGGGAAGCAGAAGCAAAACAAGGAAATGCTAATCCGTTGGGAAAAGCTTATTCCATATGTTGTGGCAAGGAAAAAATTTCTATTCCACAAGCACCTCCTGCTCCAAAACAATTACTTGATTTATTCTTGAATGACGACAACAAAAGTCAAAATTTTAGAAACAACATTAGAACGTACAACAGCATGTTTGCGTTTACTTCAATGGGTCGCAAGGTTGATGACACAATCAACAAGAAAGGACGCGGTCCGTATGTTTTCCGCTTACATGGTCAAACGTACCATAGTATTAGTAGTTTACTTCCGGAAAACGAGGCTCCTCCAAAGTTCGCACAGTTGTATATATATGACATGCAAAACGAAACCGAGAATAGAGCAGCTACTTTAAGGTAATTTACATTAAATGTTTTATTATTGTCTGTACATTTTTACGAAAAAAAATTCATATATTTACACTCTTACCTAATGTTTGTCCCGTTACTATATTAACCAATGGTTGTAACCGCTTCATTCTGTAATTTAATTCAAAGACACCTCTTGATCGAAACATTATCAATGAAGTGAAAGATATTTTGGATGGATCAAGTGATTTGGTCAAAACATTTAGAAGGGCACGTGACCGCTACACAGAAGACAGCGAGCAAAATATTAGAATAAAGCTCATAGCAAAGCGAGGCAAGAGTGGATGACAATACACTCTTCCAACTGCCGACGAGGTTGCTGGACTTATTGTAGGCGACTTGGATGCATGCGCAGAAGATAGGGATATTGTGATAGAAAAGTTTGGTGAAGGTTTGCAGCGTATCAATATTTTTCATCCTATGTACCTTCCTTTGCAATGCCCTTTGTTGATGCCCTGTGCGCAAGATGGGTATTTTTTAGGTATACCACAAAGAAATAAATCGGGACAACCGACCACTGAAAAGAATGACAAAACAGTTACTATGCGTGAGTGGTTTACCTATCAGATACAGGACCGCCCGAATCAAGAGAATTTATTCATACGTGGAGGTCGTTTGTTCCAGCAATTTCTTGTGGATGGCTTCGCTATGGTTGAGAGAGAGCGTATGTTTTTTCATCGTTCCAAACAGTCTAAACTAAGGTGTGATACGTATTCAAATGTGCGTCAAAGCGTCGAATCTGGAAGTAACGACCCGTCCACAGTTGGAAAGCCTATCATTTTGCCTTCTTCTTTCACTGGCGGACCAAGGTACATGCAACAAAATTATATGGATGCCATGGCATTGTGTAGGTGGTATGGTTGTCCAGATTTGTTTATAACGATCACATGCAACCCTAAATGGCCATAGATTGAAAGATATATGCGGGAGCATAACCTTTCATCTACAGATCGACCTGATGTGGTATCTCGAGTTGTTAAAATGAAACTCGATCAGCTGATGAAGGATGTCAAAGAGTTGCGTTTGTTCGGACGTGTTCAAGCATGTATGTTCTTTATTTATAGGCCACTTCACATTTATACGTGTAGTCTTATAACAAAATGTCTATAATTATAATTAAAACTGATATTATGTTTATTTGAACAATATTGTGCAGTTGTATACACCGTTGAATTTCAGAAAAGAGGCCTTCCACACGCACATGTTTGTTTGTTTCTACATAAGGATGACAAGCTGCCAAACGCCGAACATATTGACAAACACATATCTGCTGAGATACCATATCAAAATGAGGATCCCGATCTGCACAAGTAGGTTTTCGATTTTATGATGCATGGTCCATGTGGTGTTGATGACCCACATCAGGTTTGCATGAATGATGGGAAATGTACCAAACACTTCCCTAAAAAGTTCATGCAACATAGTTCTGTTGACTCGGAAGGCTACCCTGTATATAAAAGACGTGATAACGGGATCCATGTTGTTAAGAGTGGACATAAGTTGCACAACGGTTATGTTATTCCGTATAACGCTACATTATTGAAACGTTATCAATGCCACATCAATGTTGAATGGTGCAATCAGACGGGATCAATAAAATATTTATTTAAATACATAAACAAAGGTCCCGATAGAGTATCAAGACATCCGTATGAACCAAAGAAGCATCAAGACAACAATGTAATGATAAACCCGCTGACGAGATTAAGGCGTTCTATGATTGCAGGTACCTATCTGCTTGTGAAGCCGCTTGGAGAATATTTGGATTTGAGATCCATTATAGAACACCATCTGTTGAACGTCTCTCATTTCATCTCGATGGCGACCAGCCAGTTGTATTTGATGAGAACTCTGACCTTGAAACCGTTATTCACAAACCAACAATTGGGGCTCCTATGTTCCAATCCTGGATGCAGATGAACGAAATGTATCCATCAGCAAGGGAGTTAACATATGCTGAGTTTCCTACGAAATTTGTATGGAATCTTGCTAAAAGAATGTGGACACATAGGAAGCAAAAATATGCAATTGGCAGAATTCATAATGTTCCAATCTCAGCTGCTGAAGGTTACTATTGTAGGATGCTACTCAATAGTCAAAAAGGTTGTCGAAATCACGCTGAGATAAGGAAAATTAACGGTGTAGTTTATCCTACTTACAAAGATGCCTGATACGCAGCGGGCCTTTTAGATGACGACAAGGAGCATATTGAGGGTAATAAAGAGGCAACCCATTGGTCCTCTGCTGAGCATTTACGGGACCTTTTGTTACATTATTGTCCCAAAAGGAGCTTGACACACCATTGACAGTTTGGTTACAAACTTGGCATTTTCTATCAGAAGATGTCGAGTACAAGAGAAGAATTCTTTTAGGCATTCCAGGTATAACCACCAACTTAGGTTTGTTACTATCTTTTTATATAAATTTATATATTACTGGAAATGCTAAATAATTACAAATTCGAGATTCATCAAATCTGTTAAAAGACCATATTTTTGCAAGTGACTTAAACAAAAATGTATCTACTGATTCTTATGATATGTATGTTACACTACAAATATCCTACACTACTTACTATTTTTGATAATCATATTTGCATACATATGCTACGCCTCATATATGCCTAATTTGATACAAAGTTTATTTAATCGAGTGACGATGAGAAAAATGTTTGTTTGTTCTTTATCGAACAACTTATGCGCTCAAGAGGCACCACTTTGAAGGCTTTTCCAGAACTTCCTTATCCAGATGATACTTACATCACCGAGTTTGGTAACCGGCTAATCTTTGCTGAGAGAGATTATAATCCATCAGAGTTACATGCTGAATACGAAACTCTATATACCGCGTTAACCACGGAACAGAGAAATATATATGACACCATCATGACGTCCGTTACAAACGGAAGAGGAGGAACTTATTTTGTATACAGACACGGAGGGACTGGCAAGACATATTTATGGAAAACCCTTGTCACGGATTAGAAGAAATGGTGACATAGTCATAAACGTTGCATCAGTGGCATTGCATCTTTATTGATGTCGTGGACGGACCGCTCATTCGAGGTTCCATATTCCGATAAATATTGATGAGACTTCTACGTGCTCAATAACTCCGCAGTGACTCGGGCTCGTTGTTGAAGAAATGCAAGCTTATTATTTGGGATGAGGCTCCCATGACAAATAAGTTGTGCTTTGAGACTTTAGATAGGTCCTTGAGAGATATCTTGCGTAAGAGCAGGTACGACACTTGTGATGCGCCTTTTGGTAACATGACTGTAGTATTTGGCGGTGATATTAGGCAGGTGCTTCCCGTTATTCCAAAAGGTTCCCGGCAAGACATTGTAAGTGCATCTTTAAAACAATCGTACTTGTAGGATCACTGCAAAGTCTTAAAATTAACCGCTAATATGCGCCTTACTGTTGAATCACGCCCTGAGGATGTAACTGAGATAAAGGAATTTGCGGAATGGATATTGAAAGTAGGAGATGGAGATATTGGAGGACAACACGACGGAGAGGTTTTGATGGATATCCCCGAAGATATTCTAATACATGAAACTGATGATCTGGTACAATCTATTATAAATTTCACTTATCCAAACCTTTTGGATAACTTAGATGATCCATCATACTTCCAGGAAAAGGCCATGCTTGCTCCAACCAATGAAGTGGTTGATACTATTAACGATCATTTGCTTAAAACCTTTCTTGGTGAAGAATTGGTTTATCTTAGTTGTGAAAACATAGATAAAAATGAACGTGGTGGTGCTATAGATCAAGCCGTTTTTTCACCTGAATTTATCAACGGTTTAAAATTTTCGGGTGTCCCAAACCATAGGCTTGCATTGAAGGTCGGTGTCCCAATAATGTTGTTGAGAAACATTAATCAATCACAAGGTTTATGTAATGGGACAAGGCTTCAAGTCACTAAATTAACACGTACTTCTATTCAAGCCAAAATAATTAACGGAACACATTTTGGGAATACGGTTATACTTCCAAGGTTGAAAATTACTCCATCGGATAAACGCTACCACTCAAGATCGCGCAAACAATTTCGTCGGGCTTTTGCCATGACGCTAAACAAGAGCCAAGGACAATCACTTTCGAAAGTTGGTTTATACCTACCACGTCCTGTTTTCACACATGGACAATTATATGTGGCTCTTTCACGCGTAAAAAGCAAAAAGGGTTTGAAGGTTGTTATTTCTGATGCCGATGGTAATTTATCAAAGACTACTACAAATGTAGTCTACAAAGAGGTTCTTCACGGTCTTTGATTAGTTATCAAGAGGTATGTACGAATATTCATATAATGCGATATGCATTTGTTTTTTACATGTTTTATCATTGACACAAATGTTTTACTTACACCTTCTTTTTATGCTTTATTAGGTTCTCGACGAATTTTTATTGGCTTACCACTTCATCAACTTCCCACTACATACGCTTTCTTTTTAAAGGCTCTCAAGATTGAAGCTCACGTGAATGGCCGTTTATTACACTATTACTTACAATAATTGTACTTATATCAGAATCGACTTATTACTCATATTAATAAATAACTCGATTCACTCTTTTTTACTTTCTCTTTTTCTTATTTTGTTTACACACTAATTTTCCATATTTTTGCAATATCTCTTCTAAAAACCCGTGGATTCCACAGGTCTTATAAGCTAGTAACCATATATACATGTTAGCTGCATTTAATCAAAGTAGAGTAGATGCTATTTATATTTCGTCATCTGCATGTCAAATGCATTGCTAGCATCTACTTTGCATAAATTTTTTTCAATTCATTTTCAAAACTACATACATAAGTGCATCTAAATGAATAAAAATGTATTTGTTATCTTTTTTTCATTTAAAATTACTGTGCATTAGTCAACAACAAAGTTAAATCCCTAACTCTTTTTTTTCTTGGGATAAGTTATATATACTCTTTGGCTAAAAGGGTTCTTGGTAAGTATGAAAACAAAATTAAACCCGACCAAAGCTTTTTCTATTTGGTTCATTGTTGCTTCAAAATTTCTTATATTGTTGCATTTTTTGTTACGACTTTTCTCATTACATTTGCATCCGTGCTGTGAAAACAAGTCGTTAAATTTGTTATTTCTAACCATGACCGTTTTCTCAAATATTGAAATACCTATTTTTTCATCCAACTTTATTAAATTTCTTGGGGTCAAGTAATTCCTCCTGGTTCCTATGTAAGTTCTTGTTAGGGGTTACTTATGTCAATAATCTTGATTTTTGGTACTAATAATTAGGTATTAACAAGTCTTGTTAGGTAGTTTTAACATTGGTTATGTAAGTATTAGTAAGGGTTAGATGACAAAATTTTATGCTATTCTTTTTTGGTGTACAATACTCCGTGTCAGGTTTAGCAGCATACTTAGAGATGTGAATATAACTAGAATGATTTTAATCACGAGTACATGTTCTTAGGTCCAATTATCAAATGGTTATTTATCTAAATTCAAAATGTGGTGTGGCAGCCTTGCTTTGGTTCAGTATTGTGAGGATCTGAGAAAAGAACGCTAGGGCAAACACGAATCAAGCATTAGATCTCGAAGATTTGATCCCGTATGGTGCGCTAAACGTGGCCAAGTTACGAGCAAACTGGATTGACTTTGGCATGTGATCCGAATGGGGAACTAACTGTTTAGAAGCAAGATGTCACGAATTAACTATTAAGAAATCTACTCGGGCTAGTGAAATGCTAGTACATGAAGCTAGCTAGTGCAACAAGCCCAAATTCATTAAGTTGTTGAAAACTCGGCCCACTTACAAACTCATAAACTTTAATCTATGATTCTATGAAAATAACTGATGCAATGTTTGTTTTAAAAAAAATAAAAAAAAAATAATAATAAATAAATAAATAAATAAAACACCTGATGCAATGAAGTACTACTCCATCCGTTTCAAAAATAATTGTCTTCCAACAAAAAACACACAGTGTAAGAAAAACATAATTATTATTGATTTTTCTCTATTACTTTTTGCAGAATAACAGTTTTACTCTTAATCAATTAATTAATTTCTTCTTTAAAGTTTGTAATATTAATTTCAAACAAAGGTAATATGGTGAACTTCATCAAGTTTCCCTATCTGTTTTTAGTAGTGGACAATTAAATTGAAACGTCCCAAAAAATACACGTGAACTATAAATTTGGGACGAAAAGAGTACAAAACAACACTAAAAATTGTACCAAAGAACTAAAGAAGTTACTCCGTAAAGAAAAAGGAATTAGAGTCTCACAATAATTAAATTAAAAGTAGAGATATACAAAGTTATTGGGGAGGTTTTTGCGCTTTTATGTAATATATATTTTTTTATATACATATGTTATTTATATTTTAAGAGCTTATATGTAAATTCATGAATATATCAAGGTTTTCAAGCCGAACTTGAGCCGAATTCAAATCTTATATTTCAACTTCAATGTCAGATGGTTTAAAAAAACTCATCATTACAAATAATTCAAGCTTTTCGAACCGAATTCAAACTTTCTCGAGTCAAGCTCGAGATTTCCTTGTGAAAGCTCGTCGAGTTATCGAGTCAAGTTTGAGCCGCACATAATATTATTGAGTCGAGCCCTGCCAAAGTTCGACTTGATTCGACTCGTTTATATCTCTACTTATCTATACTATATATAAAGGAAAAAACCAAAAAGTAAAAAGTGAAAAGTTGAAACTAAAAAAAGAAATGTTGAAAACATATGTTTTAAAAGGAAACTATTAATACACATCGAAAACCGGGTTGACCCGGGATGCTTCAAACCCGACAAGTTGACCCGGTTTAATTTAACCAGTTTTTTCGACCCAACCCATCAGGTTGACACGGTTTAAATTGACCCGTTTTCGACTCGAACGGTTCAACCGGTTAAACAACCCGGGTCGAACCGGATTTCAAAACATTATGTTTAATCTCCAAATTATCAAACTTTTATTATTTTTCATTTATAACCCATAAACGGTTTTTTATCACGAAAACTATCTGCCGCTATAAAATCTCGTTCCTATGCAAGCATACTCATCTACAATATATAAAAAGAACATAACCAACACGACTCAATCAATAATATTAAATGCAAACATGTTAGCAAATTTTAAGGTTTAACCATTTGTCTTAAATCGATCTTGACCCCCCATTAGACAAATCTAAGACTATTTGTCAATGAACATGTCAAAATAAAGTTGGCCTTGCAAACGATCAGCAAAGCTCGGTGTGGAATCTTTTGACGCATTAAGTTTAACTTCGCTCGCCGTTACTTCTTTTTGTTGCAAAATACCAGTAGGGTGAAGTGGAACAAGATCCAAAGTTTCTTGATGACTATAGCTCTTGCCATTGACCTTTTTCGCCTTGATCGTATTAGTCAGGGCCGTCTCATGAATTTTGGGGCCCTTGTGCCATTCTGAAAAAATAGGCCTCTCAAACATGACAAAAGATTTGAATAAGCGGTAAAAATAAACATAGGAAAAGACTATAAAAACTGCCTATAACATATCTATATCTTTCTAATTAGTATGAGATCACATTCAAAGCCATCCTGATATACAAAAATCATTTATAAAAAAATATAAAAAATAAAAATTTGACTAACTTTAAAAACTTTCCTAAATTTGGGTTGAAAGTATAACTTTCTGAAGTTCATGTGTACCTTTTAGGAATAAAACAAAAAAACTAAGATAAAAGTGTAAGATCTATAAAACCTTAAGGTGCAAAGTGAGGAATACGCATGGTTATCATCTTCTTCATCACAGATTCACAGACACTCGGTTACTCTGCTTTTTTTTTTTCTTCTTTTCTTTAGACGCATGGTTATAAAAATAAAAATAAAACAATTTCCTAAGCTATGTTTCAATCACATAACGTCCACGTATTAAGTTTAGAATGCATTTTCATCAGCATTTATTTTAAACACGGAATCAACCCAGCCCTGCATTATAACATCGGAGGCCCCAAAAATTTGGGGGCCCTGTGCGGTTGATCACTCTGCACACCCTAAAATTCGGCCATAGTATTAGTACTTCCAGCAAGAGTTCCGGTTGAGACCAGGAACTTGTGTTTGGTTGCCGGTGTTGATCTTCTCTTGATGGTAGCTGCATTAGGAATTAGCATCTTTAGGTAATGATTGTAGAACCATAGTTCACTTTGTGGCATGTAGCATTGACCATATACAACTGCAAGAATATTCCAAAATATAAAGCGAAAATTACTTGACTACCCTATTTTGAAAGGGTGTGTCTACACATGCCCTTACTTTTTCTACCTTATCAAAACTACCCATCGATGTCGTGTAAATCCATACCCGACATACACGAGACAAACATGTACGTGTGGGATTGAAAGTTTAGATCATGTCGAGTAATTTTATACTCTATATACACGACATAAGCTTTATAAATCATACTCTAGCCCATGTCGTGTAAGTATTTACAAGGCATACTAGACATGATTTTTTTTTATTAAAAGTGGCATGGGAAAATGTGTGAAATTAATTTCATGTTCTCAAATTAAATTAGTTAGTGAGAAAATTCCGAGCATTATCAATACATTGGTAAGGAACAAACGGGATTGTCTCCGCGTAGCACACCCGGTGGAGTGTTCAACACGTTCTCAGCCGGTGGGGATTCAAGTTCACAGCCGGTGGAGTGTTCACCGCGTTTTCAGTCGGTGGGAATACCGGAAAGATATCTCCCGGTGGGGTGTTCACCACGTTCTCCGGAAATTGTTGTGAAAAGTCTCTTACATAAGGAAATTGTTGTGAAAAATCGTTTTGTTTAGACATTGAAGAGATAATTTGACAAGTATTTTTCTGTGTGTTGTGTATGTGTCTATATATTACAAGTTTATGTGTCTATATATATGTAGTTGAAAAAATCCCGTGTGTCCCTTACCAATGTATTGATAATGCTCGGAGTTTTCTCACTAACTAATTTAATTTGAGAACATGAAATTAATTCCACACATTTTCCCATGCCACTTTTAATTAAAAAAAATCATGTCTAGTATGTCTTGTAAATATTTACACGACATGGGCTAGGATATGTTTTATAAAGCTTATGTCGCGTATATATGGTATAAAATCATGATTTGGGATTTCATTTTGATTTGGTAAACTTTCAATCCCACACGATACTAAAAGCTAGACACCGGAGAAAATGTAAGTTTACCGATCGCTTATGTCCCGGCGAGGCATGACGCTCGCACAATGACTCATGAATTGTTGAAAATAATATTAGTATAGTATGGACTAACAAAAAATAATATTTTACAAAATATAAGACAAAAGAAAATTTTAAAAAAGATTTATATTTTTTGACTTTATATTTTTATTACGAATTGGATGGGTAATTTTGATAAGGTAGAAAAATAAGGGCATATAGCACTTTACCCTTTCAAAATAGGTATAAAGTCAAGTAATTTGATTAAAATAGGACAGCTTTTATCTCATAATTAATATATCAAGAGAAAATATTGATGCATTGTTTCACCTAAGAGGTAATATAGAATATAGATGGTACGAAAATCAAATTATGATATATTTATTATGGGAAATGATTTATACACTGGATTTTTTTGATCGAGCACACTCCAACTTATGCAATAACATGTTGTATTGTGTATACATATTGCAAAACTCGATTGTAATCAAGTGTGCAAATAAAAAAAGCAATGTGTACAAATCATCTCTCTTGAAATAAGCTCGGGAGCTTATTTCATGACAAGAGGCTTAAAAGCCAAAAGCTTCCATTAGAGCTAAAACTTGTGCAAAAGCTATTTTCCGGGCTTTTCTGCTTTCCGCTTAATGTACTACCGATATTATACATTTATAATGAAAATGAAACTTTACAAACCAAGGAATAAGTCAGATAAGAGCTTATGACTCATTCGATTGAGCTTGATGCTCACGGTGAAGTCATAAGCTATAAACAAGCTTAAAACAAAACCGCACTAAGCAAAAGAAAGGAAAAGGAACATGAGTACAAACCAAAAGACCAAGTATAAGCAGACATGTGCACAAGAATTAACTTATAAGCTCAAATAAGCTAATAAGCTATTCACGTACGTATACCAATGACAAGCAAACCATTTGAATGCCAAAATAAGCTAAGAGAATAAGCTTATCATGCCAAAATAGGAATTGGGGAAGCAAGCTGTCGGTTGGGTTTCCAAAAGCCAAAGCTCATCAAGTGGGACCCACCGATGAGCTTTGGAGAGGCTTATGAAGATGGGTCCATATAGCGACTCAAAGATTCACCGAGTCGGTGAATCTTGAGTTTTGGGACAAGATAAAAGTCGTATGCAGCCCAAGAAGATAAGCTACAAACTAAAATTTAAGCACATGATCATGAAGTTTGGTTGCTAGGCTTCTAAAAAGCCAAGCCACACAGGCTTAAGATCACAAATGAGCTTATAAAAGGTTTCAAGGAAATGGTGTAAAATAACTGTGTTCACAGTTATTTGTTGTGAGTGAGCAAACAGGAAACCTCATTTTAACCTATCAAACAAGCCTCAACAAGCTCAACTTATTTTGAGGCCTTGAAATGGACTGCTTGGCTTTTTTTGAAAAGCCAAGAGTCACAAGCTCAAGCCCATTAAGGAGCTTGTTAAGAGCTTAATGAAACCACTCCACCTCCATCGCTTGCTTCAAATGGAGGGGTGAATGGGACAAAAAGATGGGTTTGATTAAGCTAGGCAAATAAATTGAAAACTGAAAAATAAGCAAACATATAAAAACTAGACCACAAAGGCTACATAAAGAAGCCAAATGCACAAGCTAGGGTCAAGTTCACAAGCTTATGCAAGCTTGTGAACTTGACACCATAACTGTGGTGCAGGGCATGCAAACAGACTAGGTACTCAAAATAAGATGGAAAATAAGCACTTAGAAAGCTGATTAACAGAGAATTAATATTTTTGTATTTTTGTTTGGCAACCAAATTTTAATACCCTAAGAGATTTTAAGCTAAAACACAATATTAAGCTCACACTAAAAAGATCTATTTTAATCAAAAATGACCCAAATGAAAATTTGACTTTTTACAAAGACTGAAAAGTTGACTATTATGAATTTAAAACTTAAAGTCTTGATTAAACATGATGTATTAAGCTATATTGAAACTAAAGTAAGCTAGATAACATACTTATAAGCTAAAACTATGAATTTGGCAACCTAAATCTATGACAGTAAACTGTAAGAACAAATTAAAAGGAAATTTGACTTTATTGAAACAAGAACTGAATATTATGACATATCTAAGCTATTAGGTACTATTGTGATGTAAAACAACAATAAACAACAACAAGCAAACACTGGAGGTCTAGTTAATCAGCAATTCCAAACAACCCTTTAACTTTCATTTGTAACATGAACTTCAAAGGTTTAATCAATTTGAGTCTAAACCGATTCCATACATAATATTATCACATATTAAGACCATTTGAGCAATAAACATCAAGAACTCGGACCAAAAATACAAACTTGTCAAATTTGAATTTCAATTGAGTACTTTTCAATTTTAAGCACAAGTGAATTACAATGAACAAAGCGCTAATATTATGTTATAATAACATCAAACAACAACAAAGAAACAGGAAAACAAGAAAATCAAAACACTAGAAGTATTAAAACAAGAAAAGGGTAAAATGGTAAAATGGAACTTACAAATGCTCAAAGTGAAAAGCGAGTACCAAGGTAAAGAGACCACTTCTAGCTTCGTCAATAAGCTAAAAACCGTAAGTCCATCTAGTTTAGCTTCCATACCCGTAACCGCTTATTGAGATCCCAAGTTGACTATCATTGACTTTTTATCTTTTTAGTACTTTTCTTAATTCAAAAGTCTAGCTTGTTTCATGGTTCTAAAAGCTTTGTGAGCTTTTGTCAAGAGCTTAGGAAAGCTATAGAAACCAATAAACATCTAGATAACATGAAATTCGATGACTTGAAAATGAAAGGAAATTAAGCAAAATCTTGTAAATGAAATTAAGCTAACATTAAACCGGCAATAACATTTCATTACACTAATTTGATGAAAACTACAACATTGAAACTTTAAAATGACAAGAAATTAAAGAAAGCATTTAAAAAGTACACTACGAGACCAATGGCTAATCCAAAGGTGAAGTCTTCTCTGCTCTCTTCCTTCTTTATACCTCAAACCGCTCCACGTGTCATCTTAAGCAAATCCCACCTCTTTTCTTAGCCAATGGGTGTCTTTGAGTGTCTTCACATTTTGGCGGGAAAGACAATTTGACTTATTTGACCTTCCGAGCTAGCACTAGGGGGTTGGTTTATAGGGTTGATGATGAGTGGATTGAAAAGTGTGGAAGAGATAAGGGTGAGGGTGTGGAGTGTAGGCGGTGTGTGCGAGATCAAGTGGGAGGGATAAGGCGGTGGATGGTGGGAAGTGCATTTATTTGACTTTGGGTTGACGAGGTTCAAAATGGGAAAGATCATTTTGATTAAGCGAGGTCAAAATTGGTTTAAAGGTTTTAAACTTCAAGGACCTTTATGTAAATTTAAATTGTGGATACGGTCAAGGGACCAAAAGTGACAAACTTTGAAAGTTTAGGGACTAACTTGTCATTATTGAAAGTTAAGGGACCTAAATTGTAAATTGGATATTTAGGGGACTTGTTTTGTAATTGGGAAAGTTATCAAATTGTTCCATTTGTTAAATCATGCATAGCAGGGGTATTATTTGTCAGTTTTGAATACCGAGGGCCAATTTTGTAACGAGGTAAAATTGCCAATATTAAACTTTCAAGGGATCATTTGTGAACATTTTGATTTCCCAAGGACTTAAGTTGACTTTTCATTCATTTAAAACATTTAGGGACTAGTTTTGACAATTTATGTAACTCCGCTCGCGACAATTGTTGTGAAATTGATCAAGTTTCACTTGTTTTCAATCTTTTGGGACCATAAAAACATTTTATGAATTTGTATCATTTTGAAAGTCATTTGTGTGTTTTGGTTGTTTTTGGGAATAGTATAAAATATAGGTTTTAGACATATCGTAGTTTTGATAAGGTAGAAAAAGTAAGGGCATATGCAGACACACCCTTTCAAAATAGGGTAGTCAAGTAATTTGATTAAAATAGGACAGTTTTATCTCATAATTAATATATCAAGAGAAAATATTGATGCATTGTTTCACCTAAACGGTAATATAGAATATAGATGGTACAGAAAATCAAATTATGATATATTTATTATGGGAAATGATTTATACACTCATTTTTTTTGATTGGCACACTCCAACTTATGCAATAACATGTTGTATTGTGTATACATATTGCACTAACTGATTGTACACTGAAGTGTGCAAATCAAAAAGCAATGTGTACAAATCATCTCTCATTTTTTAAGGATTCTAGAAGAGATCTGGGTTCCCAATAATCAACACACACTTTTTTGTGTGCAGATAATCAACACACAATGGAATTAACTAAATAAGTAAGAAAATTTAAAGTGTTATCTGTAAAAGAATACAACTGATACTATAGTAGGGAGCATATATATCCTATAATATCTTGGTGTTGGTATAATCATAATAAGAGCAGTTGGTATGGGGCTCACCACCCCTCACTAGTGTGAGTTGGCACTCTCGCTGAGCCTCGCAGCTACACTGGCCCAACTCGCCATATCTCCTCAAATGCAACCTCCTCACTTCTATGACTAACTAAAACTCTGACAAAAATCGTCCTTTGTGTCAGATCTAAACGTATAACGTTTAAAAAAAAGAAATTCGACCGATTTTTTTTCTGTATTTTTTTGTAATAAACATAGATCACACACTATAAATACTAACACATTTTTACATGTTTTACACAACCTTTCTTTCAAAACACTACAAAATAATTGCCAATAAACATGAGTCATTCATCTTATTCCGGTGAAAGTGATGAATGGGAATTATCGGATCTTAAAATGATTCTGCAAAAATATGAAAGAGAGCAAATGTTGCAGCCCCAAAAAGAAGCCGGAAGTTCAGGTCGCCTTAGCTACATCCCTCGTGAACGTGAAGCTGCTGAAGAATGTCTAATGGCCGACTATTTTGGTGACGACCCAAAATATCTGGACACAAATTTTAGGCGTTGCTATCGTATGAACCGTAAACTACTTTTAGAAATAGTACAAGGTATTGAAACATATATTCAAACTCATTATCCTCTTCCCAAGCATTTTGATTTCTTTATAGTGCGACCCGATGCTACGGGTTAAATGAGTTTTAGTGTGGTTATGAAATGTGTGAAAAACTAGAAGGGAGGTTGAATAGCTTACCGATTAAAATCTTTGTTTTGAAACTTATTGTAATGATCAATTGATATTGATCAAAGATAACAAACAATATGCAAGCAATATATAAAGAGTAAATAGAGAAAGAAACAATCAAACCACAACAAGTTGTTTATAGTGGTTCGGTCTACAAGGACTCTTTTTCTTTGCTCTACTCCACTCCCCGAGTCTCCAACGCGAGAGTTTAACTTCACTAGTCAACAAGCTCCTTTCACCGGCGGAGAAACCTTTACACTTCGCTTACATACTATTTCCGACACTAAGCTAGATGTCGAGTTCTTTTCCAAGGGTACAACCACTCCCACACACAATGTATTTTAAGGACTAAAATACTAACCACTCACACTCACAAGTTTATGATGGTTTGGTACAACAATGATGTATGAACAAGACTAGATCATACAACAACAAAACAAACAAGAATTCTAACTATTTGTAGAAGCTTGAATATGCCTTGATCTTCTTTGCTACAAAAGAGGATCACTATAATGTCATGAAACTAAGTTAGAAATGTTAGAGAGTAGGAATGTATGTGATTATGCTAGAAAGGGATGAGAAAACAACTTAGGTTGGTTTGCTATTTATAGCCAAAACAACCTGCTGTCACCACGGACCACGGAACCATAAAAATTGTTCCGCCCGTGTAAACGTTTGGTGCCGCAGGGGTCTGACAGCAAGATTACCAAAATCTTACCAAAGTCAACCAAATCCAACCTAGATCATGTAAGATATGTAGAGTCGAAATCCACACAAGATATACTCTAGAGATTTCAATGATGCACCACATGATGTCATATGTTGTTTTCTATTTTTATAAATATGTTTAAATGTAAATACATATGTAATGTTTTGTTTTAAGAAACTAAAACATGCTTGATCTAAAAATGTTAACATACATTATGGTTTAGAGGAACATCAAAGTTAATTGATATATGACTAATCATAATGTAAATGCTTGAGTGATGAAGATATTATTTAAAGGAAAGCTTGTTTTAATATCTATTAATCTTGACAAGCTTTATGCTTTACAAAAATTAAATTTACTTTTGTCGTTAACAAAAACTTAGGTAAAGATCATGAAATATAAATAACGTTTAATGACGATATTTGTATTAACAATCTCCCTCTTTTTGTTGAGGACAAAACATAAATTTTATTTTTATAAATGATGTAAAGTTTGTACAAGAGTTATAAAAATATGAAATTAATTTTAGAACTTGAAAGAACTAGTGAGTTAGATAAAGATGATAGTAAAAAGTTTATTTTATCTTATGACTAGTTTGTCCAATTTTGACTTTTCATAAGTCAAAGTATGATGTTGACTTTTCAAAAAGTCAAAGTATGCAGTTGATTTTTTAAGAAAGTCAAAGTCCAAGTTCTATATTATTTCTTCCCCTTTTTGTCGAAACAAAAAAAAGAGGCGAGGCGGAATATGAGCTCAAGCCATTATCTCCCCCTTGGCCAATGCTCCTCCTAAATTGAGTGACAAGAGAAAGATACATGGATTGTGAAAAAGCTACAAAAAAGATGTTAGTAATAAGCATCATCACAAGTATATAAGCATTTCCAATCACCAAGTAACAATCAACAACAATATAAGAAACATCATTCACTTGTTAAAATTTTCATGATATGAGAATCATGAAATGGAACATAATGATGTGTTAGTACATAAAGAAAATCCTAGAAAATTAAAAAAGAAAATCCTAGAAAATTAGAAAAATACAAAGAAAATACTAGAAAAATAAAAAAGAGACTTAGAATTTAAAAGATAAACTAGGACCCTCCTATTGAGGTGGTGGATGAGCAAGAGCGTTGATTCGCTCTAAGATGTGGTTGAGGATGAACCTCATTTCATCTTGGAGCTCATGGACCATCACCCGGGTCCGTTCGCTAATGTGGGCGGTCCGCTCACAATTTGAGCAACCGTGTCTAGGTGGGTAATATGGTTCATGATTTTGTGGTGGTGGAATGGTGGAGTTGTTGGTGTTGGTGGTTGGAGTGGTGATTAGGGAGGCTAGCAAAGCATTTTGCATTTGCATAGTTTCACTAAGGTGAGAGTCCACCATATTGGAGAAGTTGTGGAGATGGTTTAGCTTGGCTTCTATCTTCGCTTTAGAATGTGGGTGATCTTCCTACATGGATTCATCAATGTCCTCTATATGATGAGACAAGGATGTTGGAGGTAGGGCATGGTCCCCATACAAAGGTCCATGAATGTCATGGTGAATAGGATGGAAAAGACGAGGTTGAGGCCCTAACGGGCCGTTTGGGTCAAAGGATGGACATAGAGCCTCATGAGCTATTCGCTCAATTGTACCAAAGGATGGTAGTGGAGGTGGATTATTAGGTCTAGGAGGCAAGTCCTCCAAGTCCTCCAAAAAATGGGTTTGGAGATGTAGGTGGTGTGGAGAATAGCTCTAATGGTATAAGAGTTGGAGATTTAGGAGGTGATGGTGACTTGGTTGTTTGGATGGGATCCGGTGGTGGAGAGCTAGTAATGGGAGTTTTTGTTGGTGGTGGAGTGGTGACTACAATAGGTGATTTTGGAGGTGGTGTAGGAGTGGTCAAAGTGAGAAATTTCTCATCTCTTATGGGAGATTAGATGGTTAGGGGAGAGGAATCGGAAGATGAGCTAATGTTGACAAAGCAACATAGTCTAACACTCATTCTAGCAGTTCTCTTGTAGGTTTATTTGATGGAGAAGACTTAGTCATTTTTGCTTAAGCTTGTTCTAGTGGATGAGAGGAATTGAGAAGGTGTGAGGATGATCATCTTAGAAGGTCTTAATTTATAGGATTACGAGATTATGGAAAAATGTGTTTGATTTGATGTTAAACCATAGAAGAAAGGAGGTTTCTAATGATTTGGAAGTGCTTTTAATGCTAGTCATATCATCTAAGTCAAGCCATACAAGAAGGATGGAGTGAAGAGACAAAGATATGCAATAAATGTGTTCTAATGATTGTAGGATCTTGAGAATCAGATCACCCACTGATTACAAGGAACCAAATTTTGGTTCCTTCCTTTATGAAAAGGGTTCCTTGGGTGAATTTTTGAATTTTTGAATTTTGGTGGGAAATGGATATCCTATATGTCTAAGTGTGTTAAACTAGTTCTAATATGGATAAAACTAGTAAAACTATCCTAGAAGCAAATTATGGTAATTTGGAATGTTCAAATTAGCGAAATTTAGAAAATTACCTGCATCCCCACGACACCAATTTTTACACAAAGGAACCAAAATTTTGGTGCTGTCTCGTCCGCCTATCTGGTCTGGCGGCACCAAAATTATCAACAGACGGAACCAAAAATTGGTGCCGTCGGTCCGTGGTGCCTGTAAATCTTCTGCACCACATTTTTACTATCGGGACTTTTCTGAAACCTGAAATTTTTCTTAAAACATATGACAATAATTATTTATAGTTAGGAACAGTCAATAACGCATACACAAACATAGTGGATCATTGATTTTCACCAAGGGCTAATGATTTTCACATATAAGTGAAAATGGGTAAAATTTGATAACACCCGTGTGCTATCCCCTGCATGAACCGGTTAGCATACATCATTGTTTCAAGTTAGTTTATCATCCTACAAAGTAAAAACACCGAAATAATATCATACATCATTGTTTTTGTCTTGTTCCAAACACTCCCTTAAAACCTCACTTATCCAACTTTTTGTAAATCTTTGTCATCGTCCTTCCAAGGCACTTGAACATCCCCTTGGTTTGCTTGAACTCCGCCAATTCATTCTCAATCTCGGGAAGAGAGGCATAATACTCATGAGGTTGTAGCCGAGAATTGGGGAGACCGTCTTCGGAGCTATTTGATGATGATGATGAAGGAGTTGGAGGTTTTGGCCTTTTACCTTTTGCCTTGGTCTTGGACACTCGCTCGTCACTCAAGGGCACAAATATGTGAGGGATGAGAGAATAATCTAGCTTCAACCCTTTTGGACTTGGTGGAATGGGTGCAAAGGCTCTATAGAGACGGATGAGTAGTATCCCGTATAGAAGAGCAACGGAGCCTTGAGTGAGGATATCTACCATTCTCCTAGCAATGTATTAAGCTAAGTTGAATGGTTGACGAGTGGATAAGTTGTAGAGCATGTGACAAAGGCAAGCATTGATATGGTCTCTATTTCCTATGGTGCTAATGACATTGGCTCTAAGGAGTTCCTCCCACTTTTTGAATTCGGGCTTGAGCTCATTGAGTTCCATAGCGTATGGATCTCGGTTGACTTCCTTTCCTGCTCGAGTGACACGGGTTGGTGCTACCCTTTCATTGAAGAGGTGCTCACGAATGACGTCCTTGTCTACCAAATGAGTTTGGTAGGGAAGAGAGCGGTCATGGATAACATCAAGGATATTGAGTGACCTTATCCGAGTAAACACATGTACCACGGCAAGGAATTTCTAGCACTTGAGCGAATTGGTTTAGGGAGATGGAGTAGTCATTTTGATTGATCCTAAACCTAAGAGCCATTTGATTATCCTCATCTGTGAAAGAGACAACACTAGCATAGAATTCTAGGACAAACCTAGGACAAATTGGTTCATCGATGTCAAGGAGACAATCGAAGTTGATAGTGGCTAGTTCTTGACGGAGATTAGTTTCGTCGACAAAAGAAGGATGAATGGTCCTACCCTCATGGAAGTACCTTTTCTCTAGACTCCTAAAGATTTCAACTTGTTCTTTGGTGAGGCCCTTGGTTTTGTGATGTTCAGGGATGTAGTTAAGAGTGTCCTTGTGGTCGTAGAATTTTGCGGCTACCATGTTTGTTCCTATGAGTAATAATTTATAAGTTTTAGTTAAAACGAAAACAAACTTAGCGTTTTTGTTCTAGTGTGTGGCTATATGAAAACAATTTGGAGTTGCGGTCATCTCGACTCATTTTATGCAGAAAATGGTTTTTAATGGGGGCGTTTGGCAAAAGGCGAGAGATAACCCAAACGCTCCTAATTCAATGTGGCTTCATTTGAATATACCCGGGAATGCATATTAGTTATGCATTACCTTTAGTATTCAAGAGACATTATGCAAGTGATGAAAAATTACGTTTTATTTGTATTAATGAAAAATTGTTTTCCTACAAGTGAGAAATTTTTCAAAATTTTGACATGGGGTTTTTGTTTAATCAGAGTAATGCCTTATAGTAATTATCTTTTAATTAGTGGGAAACATGATTAGTTTATGCAATGTGACAATGTAGTACCTAATTTTAGTAACTAGTTATGCAATTTACCAATTGAGTTCATGTTTTGTACAAGAATATACATAATTCCCATGTAATGGTTTTGTGCATAAATTAGAATCCTAGACTCAGAATTAAGAGAAGTAATGTAGTTAGGATATGATAACGCTACACGCGTCGTTCGGGGTCAAGGAAACTTCCTTTTCTTCGAGCAAGTTTTATAACACCCTAGGCAGTGAACCTAATCGTTGTAGTGTAGTAATTAGGGTAAGCCACGGGTATTGATATCATTCTCAGGGAATAGGAATGCTAGTGAGAAGTTACTACGCTAAGGTTGAGGTTGAGGAAGATTATTTTGTATTTTTATATTTTGTAGAAATGGAAAAGGTACGAATCTCGGGTATTGGATTTGGGGTTGGTATTGCTACCAATTACTCTACTATTATCTAATTATCTAAGCTAAGGTTGTGATAGTCTATGTCTAATTGATGTGTACTCGTATGATAGTTTAAAGATGTGTTTACTTAGGTTTTACTACTCCTTAATTATCTCCTATTGATGGTTGATTTGTCACGTCCTTATTCCTAGTTGCGTTGTGATTCTAAGGCTATAGGGCGTGCTTGTTTCCTAACTCTTTGAAATTACCAAAGGGTCTTGTTTACAAATCCTCTAGTGATTTATAGGCGCCTACTCTACGGTTGTCCTTGAATACTTTATCCTACAATTACCTAGATAATTATATTCTAAAGTTCACAAAGAAAAGTCAAGCATTAAGTACACAACGAATAATCTAGCGCACTCTAGATCATTAGTCAACTAAGATAAGTATCAACCAATCAATATTCAATAATTAAGTTTCATATTCCTAAGCAAACACACAAATAAATTAGCGGACATGGAGAACATGCAAGCATACACACAAATAATCAAAGACATAATTAAATTAATGAAGTAAATACTTATCTTGATGTATAATAGGGTTTAGAACCTAAAATATCGCACAAGAAAGCCTTGGTTCGGTTTTAGGTTTTACTCCAAAAGACTACACACAAAACCGAAAAATTCGGATTCTATATATAAGATTACATCCGCGACGGCGTCACCTTATGTTTCGTGGACGCCGTGTCGCCGTCATTAGGGTTTCGTCTTGGCCACGTAAACCTTGCGACGCGCCACCTTATGACCGTGACGCCGTCCCTTGACTCGACGCCGTCTTGGGCGCATCTAGGCCGCCCGAGTAACGACGGCCTACTCCTTTAGAACTCGACGTCGTCCTTGAAAACATGCAATTTCGCTCGACCGTCCGTAAAATTCCTTCCCGACGGCGTCGCAGATATCTGATGGACGCCGCCGCTTTATGTTTCAAAGACTTTAAGTGTCTCGATTATGACTTTGGCCATTTTCTTCAGATATTCGCGCCTTTTCGTCCAAATAAGCATCATTCCAAGATTTTGCCTTCAAGAGACCTAAAAGTGAAAAGGAACGATATTAAGCAATAACGGATACATAAGTGATCGAATAAGGGCTTAAATGACCCTTAAAAGGTACCTTTTAAAACCTTATCAAATATCCCTACACTTGGTATTTGCTTGTCCTCAAGCAAATGTGCTTTAGCCAATTAATTTATAAGTTAGGGTCATGAAGCATTCATTCAAAACGGTCCACAACACATATAAGCCCATAAAAGTCATAACAAGCACGGAATTACATACTAGCACCTCACATGGGGTGTTTGGATACTCACATCTCTCTCGGTGTATATATGAAATATAACAAATCGGAAATGGAATATAAACACTCATTAACCGGTCCTAGTACATAGATTACCATAGGCTTGAGAATAGATCAAACCTCCGTCGCTTACGTAAGCACCTAGGAAAGACTATCAAAGAGGTCTTTTAAAGGGTTGTAATGTTAGCTTACGGTAGGAAATGAAGGGTTTGGTGGGATAGGCTATTTAGTGGTGGATAGTCAAAATCTCTATGTTGCAAGTATACGAAGAATGGCGTTGCTAAGCCAAGACTCGACACTCTAAAACTCTAGGCAACGAAAATAAACAAACATAATTTAAAAGATAGATGTAGGATGGTAGCCAGTATGGTTTTTTTTTTTTTTTTTTTTTTTTTTTTTTTGTGCATACACTTTTACTCTACCATCCTCTACGGTACATCAAAATGATAGGGATTTATAGACACATCCCTACACTTGAGTTTTATTACTCTAACACTAATTTGACCCGAATTGAAAAGATCAAAACACTTGGAGTACATTATTATGCAAACAAAAGGAATTTGAGTTTAACGTTCTCTTCCTATATTTCATAAACTTTAACTTTTCCCATGAATCCCAATCATCCCAAAGCAGTATACAAAGGATATGACTCGACTTAGCAACTCATGCAAGCAACCGGATAATTGAACTAAGGGTTTGGGTGATAACATAAATTGCACTAAAAGTGAGTGCAATAAAGGTAGGCTAAGGCGATTTGGGTGTATATTTGGGGGTGGGGTGTAAACAATGCTCTTCATTGATATCCCGAAAAACCGAAACATCACGAGAACCGCGAAAAGGATAGGCTCGAGGGGTTAACTAGGGTATCGTGTACTAAAGATGAGTCTGTACAAAGGGTGTGGGGAATTACTCAACCGATATGGAAGAAGTAATTATATTACGGTATCAAACAAGGGTTTATCCTAATGCCTCTTATCATTTAGTTATTCCTAACTACACAAGTGTAGTCTCACTAGCGATCTCGGAATGCATCACAAAACAAGTTCTAGAATCTAATGTACTACGGTTCACACTCTAAGCATTAAAGATGAATGCTTTAATTCCTACTAATCTAAGGCGATCCTCACATTTTGGGTGGAATTTAGGTGGTAAGGTTTTGTGCTAGTCATGCAACTTCCTATCCATGAGACGCTTTTGTTAAGACTAATGGCCCACTCTTATACGTCATGAAAAATTTTAAATTTGGCTAAAATTACCCTAACCTACATTTTCTCATGGTTTATTACACAAATACACTTGGACAAAGCAAGCGGTCAAGGATAAGCATAGTTTCAAAGTTCCGCTTTATTTTCCTCCCTACACTTAAACCGAACATTGTCCCCAATGTTCCCCGAAAGTATCAAAGTTATGATAATAGAAGGTAATTAAAAGCGAAGAAACTAATACTCCCGATTAGCTCGGTAGGATCCGTAAAAGTGGTGGTTAAATCTTTTCCAAGAAGAGTTTTTGCGTGAAAGGCTCCTTCCAAACTTGTGTAACTTCTTCTTGACAAACTAAACACGCACACTAGAAGAAAACAAACGAAACCTTCGCGTAAAATCGGCGGTAATAATATACATAAGACTCGATTTAAACTAGGATATAATGCTTGTGGAATGGATGTTTACGAATTTGTTTTGAAAGTTAAGATCTGGAAAATTCCAAAATTTTACAAGTAGCTCGTAAAACGAGAAAAAGTAAGCTAATGTTTTTATTCCTTCCGACGCCGTCAAGTTATCCCGACAAAAGCGGTCTGCGATTTTACGGAAAAATTCGGAAAATTTGCATCTTTAGAATCTGGAAAAACTTCGCAAAAACATCCATTATGACTCGATACAAGCATTTGACTCGAACAAACAAACATATATATCTTTTAGTTAATTGTTATTCTCATGTTCACGTTTCTTATGAAAACGTGTGTAATCCTCCCTACACTTATCCTTTATGTAAAATACCTTTATATGTAATTAAGACGAGGTTAAAAACAAAATAAAGCATTTTACAAATTCAAACATGAGGACAAACAATTAATAAAAGATGTATGACACTAACAAGCAAACAATTAAGCATGGGTTGCCTCCCACTAAGCGCTTTTCTTTATTAAAGAGTCTTGTAGCTAGACTCGTAGTCCTACTCCCTCGTTGCCTCGCACGCTCGCGTGCTCATACTTAAGCCACTCCAACTCTCTTTCATTCTTATTATAATCATCCCCTAATTCAAGGCATTTTTGTAATACCGTTTTGTTTTCTCATATGGGTACCTAAGCCCACTTTGCTTATCTCTTTCACTAAGCAATGAAATAGGGTCATTCTATTACAAGCCTTAATGTCCCTATGTTTAAACGGGATGAGCGTGGCATTTGATAGACAAAATCTTGACTTCATCGAGAAAAAGTGATTAGACCGTCAATCATTCGTTCATTCAACCTAGTCAAATTCTTGAAAGGTTTCCCAAAAATTATTTGAGTGAGGTCCTTGTCGATAAATTCTCCCGTGTTTTCTAAGACCATGAATTCTACCGGTAGGCAAAACTTCCAACGAACACGTGCAAATGAGTGATCGCTTTAACAATATTGTTCCCATGATAGGTTAACTCATTGACCTTGATTCTATTGTATAGATCCTTTGAGATTAAGTTTAAAGGCAAGAATGAATTCAAATAAGCATCGAACCCTTCTAGTCCTATTTTGCATGGAATTGCATGTTAAATGGGCCATCTTTCTCAATCCTACATCTAGGGTCAAAGTATTGGGAGGATCTTCCTTAATTTCAAAGCTATCCTTATTGATGACCTCTCCGCCATCAAGTTCTTCATCATGATCGATTCCTCATCGAATCGAGTAATAGAAAGGACTTTGTTGTCGCCAATTCACCTCGTTATGCCACGGTGGTTATCAAAATGGTGAGTGGGTGAAGGGTTTTGTGGGATTGTGTTCTCAACCTCGGGATTGGGAATGGGTAGGGTGAAGAATCTTCGTGGAAGATACGGATCATGGTGAGTAATGGTTTTACGAACGAAGGTCACGAAGAAGGGGATAGACTAAGAGAAAGCTAAAATGAGAAAAATTTACTTGATAGGAATCAAGCAAAGAAACCTAAGCGAGGTGGACTACTAACTAGCTATTCTATTCCGGTGGCGCCAAAAACTTGATAACGCTACGCGCGTTCGGGGTCAAGGAAACTTCCTTTTCTTCGAGCAAGTTTTATAACACCCTAGGCAGTGAACCTAATCATTGTAGTGTAGTAATTAGGGTAAGCCACGGGTATTGATATCGTTCTCTAGGGGAATAGGAATGCTAGTGAGAAGTTACTACGCTAAGGTTGAGGTTGAGGAAGATTATTTTTGTAGAAATGGAAAAGGTACGAATCTCGGGTATTGGATTTGGGGGTTGGTATTGCTACCGATTACTCTACTATTATCTAATTATCTAAGCTAAGGTTGTGATAGTCTATGTCTAATTGATGTGTACTCGTATGATAGTTTAAAGATGTGTTTACTTAGGTTTTACTACTCCTTAATTATCTCCTATTGATGGTTGATTTGTCACGTCCTTATTCCTAGTTGCGTTGTGATTCTAAGGCTATAGGGCGTGCTTGTTTCCTAACTCTTTGAAATTACCAAAGGGTCTTGTTTACAAATCCTCTAGTGATTTATAGACGCCTACTCTACGGTTGTCCTTGAATACTTTATCCTACAATTACCTAGATAATTATATTCTAAAGTTCACAAAGAAAAGTCAAGCATTAAGTACACAACGAATAATCTAGCGCACTCTAGATCATTAGTCAACTAAGATAAGTATCAACCAATCAATATTCAATAATTAAGTTTCATATTCCCTAAGCAAACACACAAATAAATTAGCGGACATGGAGAACATGCAAGCATACACACAAATAATCAAAGACATAATTAAATTAATGAAGTAAATACTTATCTTGATGTATAATAGGGTTTAGAACCTAAAATCTGCACAAGAAAGCCTTGGTTCGGTTTTAGGTTTTACTCCAAAAGACTACACACAAAACCGAAAAATTCGGATTCTATATATAAGATTACATCTGCGACGGCGTCACCTTATGTTTCGTGACGCCGCCGTGTCGCGTCATTAGGGTTTCGTCTTGGCCACGTAAACCTTGCGACGGCGTCACCTTATGACCGTGACGCCGTCCCCTTGACTCGACGCCGTCTTGGCGCATCTAGGCCGTCCGAGTAACGACGGCCTACTCCTTTAGAACTCGACGTCGTCCCTTGAAAACATGCAATTTCGCTCGACCCGTCATAAAATTCCTTCCGACGGCGTCGCAGATATGCAGATGACGCCGTCGCCTTATGTTTCAATGACTTTGAGTGTCTCGATTCGACTTTGGCCATTTTCTTCATATATTCGCGCCTTTTCGTCAAATAAGCATCATTCCAACATTTTGCCTTCAAGAGACCTAAAAGTGAAAAGGAACGATATTAAGCAATAACGGATCTGTATGATCGAATAAGGGCTTAAATGACCCCTTAAAAAGGTACCTTTTAAAACCTTATCAGGATACTTACAATAATGTTTTCTTCAGTGATTAGTGGGAGAATGAGTTAGGTGTGTTGTTGATTCGTTTTGGTAAAGTGATTTGTGAGGAAGAAGATGTTTTGTATTTAGAATATTTGCTACTGTTGTCAACACGGATCAGACGGACCCAAATTTTTAGTTCCGTCCGTTTGGTCGTTTGGTGCCATGGGAACAATAGCAGATATAAGCCAAATTGTTTTGTTTTGGTCATTCTAAGGTTTAGGCTATGTTTTAACTACATGTTTGGTTCCATTAATCCTAATCCAAGTCTAAGAAGATTAATTGGTTCTCGTTTGAGAGGTTTAGTTAGGATGTCGGCAATGTTATCTTCGGAGGATACTTTCTCAATTGAGATGTTTCCTTTTTGGACATTGTCATGAAGGAAGTGATGGCGAATTTCAATATGTTTCGTTCGAGCATGTTGGACGGGATTTTTGCTGAGATCAATAGCTCCTTTGTTGTCGCAAAGTATAGATATATCGTTGAGATGAATTCCGTAATCAACGAGAGTTTGTTTCATCCAAAGAGCTTGTTGACATGCTTTTCCGGCTGAGACGTATTCGGCTTCAGTAGTTGAGATAGCTAGAGCCGTTTGTTTCTTTGCAAACCATGAGGTGAGACAATGTCCAAAAAAAGTACAAATACCACTTGTACTTTTTCTATCGACATAGTCACCGACATGGTCCGAATCGGCATACACTATAGTTTCTACACCCGTTCCTTTGGGATACTATAATCCTAAACATGTCGTTTCCTTAATGTATCTAAATATCCATTTCAAGGTTTCTAAGTGTGATGCTTTAGGATTTTCTTGAAAGCGAGCACATAGACACACACTAAACATAATGTCGGGTCTACTATCCGTGAGATAGATTAGGCTGCCGATCATTCCTCTATATTTAGTGTTATCTACCGATTCACCTTCCTCATCCTTGGTGAGTTTTGTATCCGAGGACATGGGTGTTTTAGTTGGTTTTGAGTCTTCAAGACCAAATTTCTTAAGCATATCTTTTATGTATTTAGATTGGTTAAAGAATATGCCATCTTCTAGTTGTTTAATTTGAAGTCCTAGAAAAAAGTTTAACTCACCCATCATACTCATCTCAAACTCGTCGTGCTTGATTTTAGAAAAATCATCACATAGCTCTTGACAAGTTAATCCAAATATGATGTCATCAACGTGTATTTGAACTATGATAATGTGTGATTCCCTTTTCTTGGTAAAGAGAGTATTATCAACTAATCCCATGGTATATTTGTATTCTACTAAGAAAGTCTTAAGCCGATCGTACCAAGCTTTTGGTGCTTGCTTAAGTCTGTATAATGCCTTCTTAAGTTTAAAGACATGATGTGGTTTTTCCAAGTCGGTAAAACCGGGAGGTTGAGCAACATATACTTCTTGGTTAATGAACCCATTTAGGAATGCATTTTTAACATCCATTTGAAATAATTTAAAGTCATAAGCACATGCATATGCGAGTAAGATTCTAATAGACTCGATCCTAGCTACCGGTGCATAAGTTTCGTCGTAATCAATCCCTTCTTGTTGATTATAACCTTGTGCGACAAGCCTAGCTTTGTTTCTAGACACTACACCATTTTCGTCCATTTTATTTCGAAAAACCCATTTCTTTCTAATTATAGTTTGATCTTTAGGTTTTGGAACTAATTTCCAAACATCATTTCTAACAAATTGGTTTAGCTCTTCTTGCATAGCAATTACCCAAGATTCATCTTTTATTGCTTCGTTTATGTTTTTCGGTTCAATGGTTGATACAAAGCAAAAGTAGTTACTTTGATTTTGGGCTTGTGATTTTAACGTTCTTTGATTTAGTTGTCCTATGACTTTTTCTAAAGGATGACTTTTGGATTCTTTGATGTTTATAATTTCATTATTTAATGGTTCATCTTCCTTGTCATTTTCAATTATTTCTTGACCTTCTATAAGTTGACTTTCAACTAAGTCATCATCTACCAAAGGTGATGTCTTAGAGGGAGGTGGACTTTCGTCGAATGTTATGTTCAACGATTCCTCGACTCTCATTGTTTCTTTGTTTAAAACTATGTAAGCTTTGCTAGTTTGTGAGTAACCAAGAAATACACCTTCATATGATTTTGGGTCAAATTTAGTGAGATAGTCTTTGGTATTAATAATGAAACATTTACACCCAAACACTCTAAAATATCCTAAAGTAGGCTTTTTGACTTTATATAATTCATATGGTGTTTTGTTCAAGAAAGGACGTATTAAAACTCTATTTAAAATGTATGTAGAAGTATCAACGGCGTTGCACCTAAACTTTTGAGGTATGTTTTGTACATTAAGCATTGTTCTACTCATTTCTTGAATAGTTATATTTTTACGTTCTACAACTCCATTAGATTGAGGTGTTCGAGGAGCCGAGAAGTTGTGTTATACCATTTGTATCACAAAAGTTTCCAAATTGTGTTTCATTGTCAAATTCGCGGCCATGATCCGCTCGGATTGACACAATGTTGATACCTAGTTGATTTTGAATTTTCTTACTAAGTATTTCAAATTTATCAAAAGCTTCATTTTTAGTTTTCAAAAATAATGTCCAAGTGAACCTTGAGTAATCATCTACTATGACCAAAGTGTATAGGTTTCCCCCATAACTTCTTATAGCGGATGGACCAAACAAGTCCATATGCAAAAGCTCTAGACACTTAGATGTGGACACCATGTTTTTAGCCTTATGGCTACTATGAGTTTGTTTGCCAATTTTGCAAGCGTCGCAAAAATGTTGGTCATATTTTAATTTTGGTAGGTTTCTAACTAGCTCTTTTGAGGATAGATTTTGGATGAGTCTCATATTAGCGTGACCTAATCGTCTATGCCAAAGAGTAGAGTTATCATCTAAGGTTGTTAGGCGAAGTTTGTCATTAGATGTTTTATCTATTTTCATGACGTGTATGTTATTTTTCCTAACTCTTTTAGCTATGGTGATACCATCTTTTAATATTTTACTACCATTTTCTTCAAATAGTACTTTATACTTTGTATCACATACTAAGTAGATTAAATCCTAACCTATCAACATGAGCAACATTTTCAATAGTTAGGGAGTTATGAGCGATCGTACCTTTGCCAAGGATTTTGCTTTTGAGATTGCTACCAAAAGTGACATTACCTCCGTCATACTCCTGGTATGTTGAGAAGAGGCTTTTGTTGCCTGTCATGTGTCTTGAGCATCCACTATCTTTTATCCATTAATTAGGTTATAATCTAACTTTCAAGCATACATATGACACAAATAAGGCAAGCGTTTGGTCCCCAATATCTCATGGGTCTGTTTGGGTTAAACATACCATTTACTTGGTTCATGTATGGAAATGATGGGTAAGGGTTCCATGACATGTAATTTGGAGTTTGATATGGTATATGGAAGCTTTGATTCCAACCGGCATGTTGATAGTTGGGTTGTATGTTGTAGTTGCTCTTGGGAAAGGGGTGTTTGGCAATAGGTGTTTTAGGCCGTTGTTGAGTAGTTTTAGATCTAAATTTATTTCTAGCAAGTCCTACTCCTAATGTAACAACTTTTTTTTTTAACAATATCATTGGTTTTCTTTGTTAACTTGACAAATTCACTACGGTCCATTTTGCAAACATTATGTCCTGCTGCAGATGCCACGGCACCAAATTTTTCAACGGACGGAACCCTATTTTTGGGTCCGTCTGTTCTGTGATGTACTACAACAGTTTTGACAGTTTGTTTGTCTTTTTCGGCCGTTTTGGTTTGACTATTTGGAATTAGTACTTCATTAAAACCTAGTCCATTCATGTTTCCTAGTACTTTTTGAATTCTTACTATTTCATCGGCACAAGCAATATTTTTGTTAAATCTTTTAAATTTAGAGTTATGTTCGATAAGAACTTCTTGTGCGAGTTTTAGCTTTTCTATTTCAAGACTAAGCTCTTGACATGATTTGCAATCATTGTCATTTGCTTTCTTTTTTTTCTAATCGTTTTGCCTTTTCTTTTAACTCATAAATTTCATTTTCTAAAAATTCATTTTTAGTCTTTAAAAACTTGTTTTTAGTTATGATTTTTAAGCTAAGCTCACACAATTGATTATATTGTTTTTGCAAAGTGTCATCATCAATAGAAGAGTAAGATGAGTCGGAATGTACCTCATTTGATTCATGTGCCATTCGAGTGATCTCATCCTTGCTTGATTCTTTATCATCCTCACTATCACTCCAAGCACCACTTACAAAAGCTCGTTGAGTTTTTCTTTTAGGTGGCTTGGGGCAATCTCCTATTAGATGACTTGTATCACCACATCTAAAGAACTTTCTTTCACCTTTTCCCTTTTTGTCATCTCGGTCTTTTCGAAATGGCTTCTTTTCATCTCGGGGTTGCTTTACGAACTTTCCTCTTCTTCTAAAGAACTTTTTGAAATCTCTAACGGCCATAGCATACTCCTCATCTTCACTACCCGAGCAAGATTCGTCATCATCAGTAGATTCTTTTCTTGCCTTTAGAGCAACGGATTTGACTTTCTCTCTATTTCATTTGATGATCTCCGAATCTTTCTCTATCACCATTTCGTGTACTTTGAGGTTTCCAATTAGCTCGTCAAGTGACATTATTGAGAGATCTTTTGATTCCTCAATAGCCGTTACTTTTGCTCTCCACTTCGGATGGAGTGCTCTAAGAAATTTCCTGACAAAGTTCTTACTACGAAAAGTTTCATCAAGTTCTTTAAGAGAAGTAATAATAGTATTAAAGCGAGCAAATCCACAATCAATGGTTTCATCTTCACGGATAACAAATTGTTCATATTGTTGAACAAGAAGATCAATTTTGTTATCCTTGACTTGTGAATTTCCTTGATGTGTAACAATTAAAGATTCCAAAATCTCTTTTGCGGTTTCACACATAAAAATTCTTTCATATTCTTTTCTAGGTAAAGCATTATAAAGCATCATTTTAGCTTCATTATTTTTAGCTATTAATTTCTTTTGATCATCACTAGAAATATCTTTTGTTGTAGGACTAAAGTCTTCTTTAACTATAACAAACCAAAGATCTATATCTTTTGACTTTACATATGTTTCAAAACGGTTTTTCCAATAGATGAATCCATTGGTTTCAAAGAGTGGTGGTCTTTGCATAAATTGCCCTTCCTTAAAGTTTTCGGAATCCATGGATCGTTTCAACTTTATAATATATAATATATTTTAGAAATTCTTGAGCAACGACGCTCTGATATCAATTGTGGAAAACTAGAAGGGGGGTTGAATAGTTTACCGATTAAAATCTTTGTTTTGAAACTTATTGTAATGATCAATTGATATTGATCAAAGATAACAAACAATATGCAAGCAATATATAAAGAGTAAATAGAGAAAGAAACAATACCACAAGAAGTTGTTTATAGTGGTTCGGTCTACAAGGACTCTTTTTCCTTGCCCTACTCCACTCCCCGAGTCTCCAACTCGAGAGTTTAACCTCACTAGTCAACAAGCTTTTTTCACCGGTGGAGAAACCTTTACACTTCGCTTACACACTATTTCCGACACTAAGCTAGATGTCGAGTTCTTTTCCAAGGGTACAACCACTCCCACACACAATGTATTTTAAGGTCTAAAATACTAACCACTCACACTCACAAGTTTATGATGGTTTGGTACAACAATGATGTATGAATAAGACTAGATCATACAAAAACAAAACAAACAAGACTTCCAACTATTTGTTGAAGCTTGAATATGATTTGATCTTCTTTGCTACAAAAGAGGATCACTATAATGATATGAAACTGAGTTAGAAATGTTAGAGAAGGAATGTATGTGATTATGCTAGAAAGGGATGAGAAAACAACTTGGGTTGGTTTGCTATTTATAGCCAAAACAACCTGCTGTCACCACGGACCACAGAACCATAAAAATGGTTCCGCCCGTGTAAACCTTTGGTGCCGCCGGGGTCTGACAACAAGATTACCAAAATCTTATCAAAGTCAACCAAATCCAACCTAGATCATGTAAGATATGTAGAGTCCAAATCCACACAAGATATCTTATGAAATCCTTTAGAGATTTCAATGATGCACCACATGATGTGATATGTTGTTTTCTATTTTTAGAAATATGTTTAAATGTAAATACATATGTAATGTTTTGTTTTAAGAAACTCAAACATGCTTGATTTAAAAATGTTAACATACATTATGGTTTAGAGGAACATCAAAGTTAATTGATATATGACTAATCAAAATGTAAATGCTTGAGTGATGAAGATATTATTTAGGGTAAAGCTTGTTTTAATATCTATTAATCTTGACAAGCTTTATGCTTTACAAAAATTAAATTTACTTTTGTCGTTAACAAAACTTAGGTAAAGATCATGAAATATAAATAATGTTTAATGACGATATTTGTATTAACAAAATGCACATGCGCCCTATGCCAATTGGCGTACAACATAACACCTGATACATTATATGAGTATTTACAAATAGGGGAACATTGTGCACGCGATTGTCTAAATCATTTTACTATGTGCACAATGCAGTTGTATATTGGTGAGTTTTAAAGAAAATACGTCGTGAATGTCATTCACAACTTATACAACATACATAACGCGATTTATAAGATACCATAAATGTTGGAAAGCATTGATTGTATGCACTGGGAATGGAAAAATTGTCCAAAAGAATGGCAAGCGCAATTTCACAGAGGTGATAGTAAGTATCCAACTATAATGCTTGAAGTCGTTGCGTCATACGATTTGTGGATTTGGCATGCCATTTTAGGGTGACGGGTGTGAATAACGATCTTGCCGTTTTAAATAATTCTCCGTTATTTGACGACTTGCTTGATGACATCACACCCATGGTTCCGTTTGAAGTAAACGGGCGTACATTTCAACAAGGGTATTATCTAGCTGACAGGATTTACCCAGAGTGGCCATCTTTTGTCAAATCATTAACGGTTGCAAATACCCCCAAAAATGCCGTATTTAAATAGAAATAAGAAAGTGCTCGAAAAGATATCGAAAGAGGTTTTGGTGTCCTCCAAGGACGTTGGCATATTGTTGCCCAATCGACGCGTTTTTTTGCTGTGTACAAGTTACGAATAATCATGTACACGTGCATCATATTGCATAACATGATTTTAAAAGGTCAAGAATTTGCGATATCTGAAATGAGCGAAATGTATATTTGTCCGCAAATAAATTTACAACGGGAATGGGTCGAGCGATGCAAGGTGCAACAAAAGAAAGCCAAAGAACTCCGTGATAAACACACACACGCATCAATTCAACGAAGTCGCATCGAGAATGTTTGGCAACGACATCAATGGGAACAATTTCAACAACAACAACAACAACAAAATAATTAGTTTCTTTATAATTCGATGTATTTCTTAAGTTGCGTATGTTTTTTTACCGTATCTTTTTTTTTTCATATCGTTATTTTATGTTTCGTATGTTTTTAATATGATGTATTATATTTTTATTTTAATGAATGATTTTTGTAGAAAACTAGAAGGGGGGGTTGAATAGTTTTTCCGATTAAAACTTCGTTTTAAAATATTTAGATCGACTTACGTTAATCTATTTGGTATGTGTGTTGGATATTGATCGATAAACATATAAGTAAGCTATGCAAAGATAAAGAATAAAGGAACAAAACCACGACACGAGTATTTATAGTGGTTCGGCTATAAGGACACCTTCCTTGCCCTAATCCACTCCCCGAGTACCCCACTCGAGTGTTTTTAAGCACTACACAACACAAGCTCCTTAATCTGGCGGAGAAGCCTTCATAATGTCGCCTACTCTTTATCCGGTACAAGGCTAGACACCGAGCTCTTCCACGAGGTAGAACCAAACCTATCACAACGTCGCCTACACTTTATCTGGTACAAGGCTGGATACCAAGTTCTATTACAAAGGAGGAACTACTACCCAACACTACACCACTACACAACTACCCAAAGGAGACACACTCCTTGTTACAACACTAGAGAGGATATCAACATCCTCTAACCCAAACTACATAAATTGTACATCGATGCACCATATTAAATTTACACCTTTGGCACCATTCACTAATGTCTTCAACACGACCCTTCCGCACCTTTCACTAACGCCTTCAACACAACACTTCTATGGAGGAGGAAAGAACTATCAACAAGATGGACTTTAGTGGTCTTGATGATGAAGAAGCTTAGCAACTCATGACTTGAGCTTGCACGTTGATGAGTGTCTAAATACTCATCATTTTTGTACCAATTAAACTGCAAAAACATCTGAAAACACTCAGAAATGCATCAAAATGATAAAAATATCACAAATAAGTGTTTTATGTGTTTTAAATGCAAAATATCAAAATCGGTTAAAACGTATCAAATTTGCATAATTGGCGTTTTAGTCCCCAAGTTTCAAAAGTTGTCAAAAACAGTCCACGTAAATCTAAATAAAGAAAAACGTTATTCAAGGTCCCGAAATATTCTAATTTGTCAAAATGGTCCTTGAATAAATCTTTTGTTAAATGGCGAAAAGGTCCACGAACTTTTGAAATTGTCAAGTTTGGTCCTCGAAATTTGAAATTGTCAAAGCGGTCCTTGTACTATTGAAGTTTGTCGGTTTAGTCTTTGTGTCAAGTTTGGAAAATTACAGGAATGGCCCTCAATTTGGAAGAATTACAAACAAGTCCTTATTTATAAACCAAACAAACCCTTGTCAAAACCTTTTGACCCCTGCCATGTACACCCTTTTGACCCCCATCATTTACCCTGTTTTTACCCTTTGGTCAAACCACTCGGTCAAACTCCATGACTTTCCTCCCAATGGGTTTTCCCTTCCCCACTTGCTCGCCTCCTCTGCATACCTTCTCCCAACACCATCCCATCACTTTATCACCTTCCACTCTCACCCCCTCATCATATCACCTATCCACCCCCTAGTTGCAGCCTAAAGTCAACAGAGGTCAAATTGGGCCTTTCCCGCCAAAAATCATCAAAAGGCAAAAACTGCTTAAAACCCTCCCATTGGTTGAAAGAAGTGGTGGGATTTGATCTGAAGGACACGTGGAAAGCTTTTGGGTATAAAAGAAAGAAGAAGAAGGAGAAGACAACAAGTAGTTAGTTTTTAAAATTCCTTTGTATGTCGTTTTTATGTAGTTAGCTTAGTTAATGTTTTAAGATGTAAAATTTAAGCTTCAATGTAATAAACTTATGCCACTCAATCTTTATAAACTCATTTCAAGTACTAAGTTAAGGTTTTACTTCAGTTTCAAAATCTCAGGTTTACTGTTGAAAAATTAAGTTTCAAAGTCTTGTGATAAAGCTTCTAATAGCTTAACTCTAAGCTCAAACATGTTTATTTGAGCTTATTATAGCTTTTTACAAGCTTTGGGAACAGTTTCAAGCAATTTAGGTGCATGGTCAATGAAAGTCAACCTGGGGCTCAATTTGAAAGGGAAGCTGATTTGGGGGGATGCAGGACTTGATTTTGGGTTGGAAATGAAGTAGAATAGCGAGTTATGGGTCGGTTTTAGCACGCAACTAATTGGATGCATGTGAGTAAGAAATCTCATCTCCATTTCAATGTCGGTTCTGATTTTGTGTGTCTTGGTATTTGTAGTTTTAAATAGTTGAAACTTATTTATTAAGTTGTATTTAGGATTGTTAAACTCGGTTTAAGTGTCTCGCTAGAGTTAGTTTATCGCTTAGTTTAGATTTAATTGCATATCGGTGGAAACAAGTGTGTTTGGATTAGTATTAAAATCGAGATTGAGTCTTTGTGTGAACTTGGCAACCGCATATTCACCTCTATATAAGTAGTTTGAACTCATTTGAGTCTTTATTTTGTGCTGCGCATCATAAAAGTCAAAATTGCCTTTCATCCATCTTTAATTCTTCACGGTTGGATTTTAAATAAGCCAAAACTTATTTTGTGTTTAAAATACATAGATATAGATTGCGTAGTATCATTCTACCTTACTACATCTAATTCGGTCATTAAAATCAAGACTAAAGTTTATAAAAGTCAATTTTCCATTTCTTTATCAAAAGTCAATCGAAAAACTCGGTTTTACCAAACCGAGTTGATTTATCTTGAGTTCATTTCGGACCAATTTCTATGAAACTTGTGGTTTTGAAAAGCTCTCTTGGTCTAGTTCATTATTGTTATTTTATGTATTTTTGTGAATTTTCCATAAGCTCCAAATGAGCTTGTCAAAGGGCTTAATATGCCTCAGGTAACCGACTCGAGTTTAATTTGAGTGCAGATAGGTTTGCAGCCCTTGTAACAAGCTCATTAGAGCTCACCAAGGTCTCCATTTTGGTTTAGAGGTTCTTAGCCAGGTACTCTTTAAGTTCTAGTATTTGCTTTTCAGTTTGCAGCTTATTCTTATGCTTATTCTTCTGCTCAAAGTTAGCCCCAAGTCTGATTTTTAGCCAAAAGCTCAAATCACCTAATCATGGCAGTGGCCACTTAAGAGGTTTAGAGTAGTTGTTTTTAGTTGTTCTTAGGTAGTTGTAGCCTAGTATAGCCTTTGTTTCAGTTTGGTAGCTTTTGGTGTCCAATTGCTTATTTCAAGTGTTTATCTCTAAGCACTTGACATAGCGATTCAATTTCCTCAAGCAACACCATGTTTTCTATTTTTCCTAGATTCCTCACACCATTTTAGACTTTTCCGAAATTTTGATTTTTCCTAGCCTGTTTGCTATTTTTACGCATTTAAATCTATTTTTAGCACTTTTAATTAGCTTTAAATACCAAAAATTAAGAAAAGTTTCAAAAAAATAATTTTCATTTTCTTAAGTTAAGATAAATATAAAAGCCAAAAAATATTTTTCCATATTTTCTTAGTTAAATTTGTATTTTTAAATAATTTAATTAGTTTTTAATAGTTTAAAATTCATAGAAAATAGAAAAATACTCAAAAAAATACAAAAATAGTTTTGAAAATTCTATTTTGATATTTTAGATTTTTCTAAGTCTTAATTTTATTTTTCTAACTTTGTTTCATATTTTCTTGTATTTTAGGTAATTATTTAATAGTTAAAATTAGTTTTTAATTAATAATAATTAATATAATAGTTGTAAAATTAATTTTCTTTTTCTAAAACTTTTATTTTATCATTAGGTTTGTAAAAATGTCATTTTCATATTTTTAGGATTTATATTGTGTAAGTTTCACTTTTTAATTTGTACGTCACGTAGTTTTTAATTCAGTTTTATAAAAACATAAAAACAAAAACATCATTTTAAATATAGTGATAGCGTTTATTTAATATTTTTTATCTTTTTAACTTTCTTTAATTTGCATTTAAGCCCCTGTAGTTTATGGGCTTTCTCTTTAGGTATAAATCAACCACAATCCTTTCCCGTTCAATTCCTCTCGATCACTACACGTTTGACTATTCTCGCACAGCTCGTTGGGACTTAACGACCTTGGGAAACACTATATTCTCCTGATCTTCATTGCATTGGTGCTTAAACTGCTTTAAGTCTCTTACGGTTGGCCATTCACAAGTGGTCACTTGCGTGAGAAAACTTGACGGTTTTGCACCGATCAAATTTTGGCGCCACGGGGGAGCGATGCTAATAGTCTTACGTTTAGCAGATTAGTGATTTGACATCACTCCTTGTTTATACCATCTATAAAATCAAAAACCCAAAAAGATTTTCATTCTTTCTACATCATGTTTTTCAAAAATACCAAAAATATTCCTCTTTACCCTCTTACCCTTTTGATTCTTCATTTCTTACCCTCTGTAAACCTTTGATTCTTTCTATGTCTTATCCTCACCCTCTTGGATGTCAATGGTGTGGTGGTCCTTATAATGGTGGCAATTGCCCCAGTTGTAGCATGGTGGAATCAGGAAACGGGTCTGTCTATAACCGGGATCCATATTCCTACCATAACACAACCGATTCATTCCATCGCCTACCACACCGTGAGACTCGGCAGTTTCTTGTTGTGAGTCTTGTGGTGGTTCACACTACGATTCGATTGTCAATCGGAAACACGCTTGTCTATGAGCGGGTTCCCGATAACAATTATGACTACAACACATATGACTCACACCACATCGTTTCTTGTTGTGAATATTGTGGAGGTCCTCACTCTAGCTCGATTGTCAAACGAGGAATCCATTTCCTTGTAACAATTACGACTCTTCGTATCATAACCAACCTCCACAATACCAAGTGAATCGGGCACCACCTCACTGAGCCACTTCCTCAAAATCTTCTACTTGATCTTTTGGATTTAGTGAAAGATTTGAAGGAATGTAAACATCCCAAGATAATCCAAATGAAAAATCCATGGAAGTTTTGTTAGTGAAGAACGGATCGCTAAATTAGATTCCCAGTTGCCTTTGAAAAATCTATTAGGAATCAATTGCAAAAGAAAAGCGACCAAATCTAGCTCTCGATTTCGTTTCATTCACGATGACGATGATGATGAAGTTACCCTTGATATTAGTCAACTTTGTACAAATTCATCAAGTTCATCGGTTGAAATTCCTTCCATGAAAACTCGGGGAGAAAAGACTATGATGGAATTACTAGCGAAGAACAAATGGAAAGTATAAAACATATGTATGCTAGTCCTTCTAAACTCCTCGGTCGGTTGATATCCCGAGTTGAGATTCCATCTCAAACAATCGCTATCACACCAAGCTCCCACTCACTCTCTGAGCATGGGGGACGAGCATCTTGACACTGTTCCTGAAAAGGAATCGGACGAATTCATAAAGTCTAGTGTTGAGAACCTTGTTCCAATCCCAAGAGAGTCACAGGGAACTTTTGATCATGTGTGTGATATCCCTCCTCCTCTTGTCTTCCAAAATGATCATGTTGAGATGTTCTCCGATTCTAATGATAATGATTCGTTATCTTGTGGAGACATCGTTTATGTGGAAGATTTACCTTCGAGCTTGTTAGCTTAGAAGAAGAGAATGATGAAGTTCTTGACATCGAAATCAAAGATGAAGCACTTCGTGCAACATTCTCGAATGTCGGTCTTCTCATTTCTAAAATCGAGGCTTTCAATGAAAACCTATTTCATCTCATATCCCCATTAAGGATAGTGACATTCTTTCCGATGATTCTATTCGGAAATGAAAGCCTTCTGCTTTGATGATATGGGAGAGAAGATTAGTGGCGGTACCACTTTTCATTCTCATAATTCTCTCCCGATTATGAATCATTTACATTGGAGGAGTTCACCGGTGAACCCACTCATATCAATTCGAATATGATTCATTCACATTCATGGAGTTCTCGGATGAACTCATTGTTATCATATCTCCACCGTAGTATGATAACTTCTACTGATCTAAACACAACCGGGATATGTCTAGACCAATTGAGCTTAAAAGATGAAATTCATGCTATCATGAATTCCCTCCGATGATGATGAGTTAGTCAAGATCATTATCATGACTTTCTTTCTCTTCTTTACCTATCCGTGGCTTCTCCTGTTCTTCACTCCTTGGGAATGAAGACATTATCTTTGACCGCATTTCCATGTGCCATTTGTGAGCCGGGTGCATCTCGTATCTCATCGGTGTGGAACTTTCACGTACTTCAATGTTTATCCAAACATCTTGAATGAAAGTCCGATGGAGATTGTCTCTTCCACTTACTTCCCATGAACCAATTAATTGGGGTCGAGTCAAGCTAGCGACTCGGTAATCAAAAAAAGTAGCATGCAACATGGGTTTTCACCCGTGTGTACCACCCTAGTGTGGGGAGATGCCCACATGTTGTATATAGATCTAAAAATGAATGAAAATTGTAAATATTAAAAAGAGAATAATTGTTGTGTTTCTACACTTAGCTAGAATGTTATCTTTTACGTTCTAAGTTTCGGCATAACAGCCGGTACTTTGAATATTGAGGACAATATTCATTTCTAAGTGGGGAAATTCGCGAATTTTGATCATAAATGTACCCTTTTAGTCCCTTTTTCCCCAAAATGGCCAAATTAAAATTTTTTTTAGTGGAAGTACTATGTACTAAACACAACAAATGGTAATCAGTCCACCATGTCTAACCCACATAAGGATTGGCTAATCCAGAGCAAACGGCTCTTGGTAAAGATATCTCAAATCAGTTGACGACTTGCAATTTGCCCAAAATTGTATGGTATTCATTTCACCATATCCTTAAAAGTGAAGAGTTGGCTAGCCCACAAGTTTATGGCTTGTGGTAAAGGCGATGGAAAAACCATAATTGGTAATCACTCACCAAAGATAATATTGATAATTTATCTAAGAGTTGGCTAGTCCGAGCAAACGGCTCTGGTAAAGACAAATCAAATCCGTTGAAAGTCGATGATTTGCTCAAAATCATTTGGTTATCGGTGTACCAAGGTTCTTACTTGAATCGAAACATTTGGCTACTCCGAAGTAATGGCTTTTGGTAAAGAGATGAAATCCATTAATTTTTCATTGCTAGGGACTAGCAATATCTTAGTGTGGGGATTGATGAGTGTCTAAATACTCATCATTTTGTACCAATTAAGCGCAAAACATCCGAAAACACTTAAATGCATCAAAATGATAAAAATATCACAAATAAGTGTTTTATGTGTTTTAAATGCAAAATATCAAAATCGGTTAAAAGCGTATCAAATTTGCATAATTGGCGCTTTAGTCCCCAAGTTTCAAAAGTTGTCAAAAACAGTCCCTGGTAAATCTAAATAAAGAAAACGTTATTCAAGGTCCCGAAATATTCTAATTTGTCAAAATGGTCCTTGAATAAATCTTTTGTTAAATGGCGAAAAGGTCCCCGAACTTTTGAAATTGTCAAGTTTGGTCCACGGAAATTTGAAATTGTCAAAGCGGTCCTTGTACTATTGAAGTTTGTCAGTTTTAGTCCTTGTGTCAAGTTTGGAAAATTACAGGAATGGCCCCTCAAGTTTGGAAGAATTACAAACAAGTCCTTATTTATAAACCAAACAAACCCTTGTCAAAAACCTTTTGACCCCTGCCATGTACACCCTTTTTGACCCCCCTGTCATTTACCCCTGTTTTTGACCCTTTGGTCAAACCACTCAGTCAAACTCCACAGCTTTCCCTCCCAACAGGTTTTCCCCTTCCCCCACTTGCCTGCTCCTCTGCATACCTTCTCCCAACACCATCCCATCACTTTATCACCTTCCACTCTCACCCCCTCATCATATCACCTATCCACCCCCTAGTTGCAGCCTAAAGTCAACAGAGGTCAAATTGGGCCTTTCCCGCCAAAAATCATCAAAAGGCAAAAACTGCTTAAAACCCTCCCATTGGTTGAAAGAAGTGGTGGGATTTGATCTGAAGGACACGTGGAAAGCTTTTGGGTATAAAAAGAAGAAGAAGGAGAAGACAACAAGTAGTTAGTTTTAAAATTCCTTTGTATGTCGTTTTATGTAGTTAGCTTAGTTAATGTTTTAAGATGTAAAATTTAAGCTTCAATGTAATAAACTTATGCCACTCAATCTTTATAAACTCATTTCAAGTACTAAGTTAAGGTTTTACTTGATTTCAAAATCTCGTGTTTCTTGTTGAAAATTAAGTTTCAAAGTCTTGTGATAAAGATTCTAATAGTTAACTCTAAGCTCAAACATGTTTATTTGAGCTTATTATAGCTTTACAAGCTTTGGGAAGCATTTCAAGCAATTTAGGTGCATGGTCAATGAAAGTCAACACAGGGCTCAATTTGAAAGGAAGGCGATTTGGGGATGCAGGACTTGATTTTGGGTTGGAAATGAAGTAGAATAGCGATTATGGGTCTGGTTTTAGCCTGCAACTAATTGGATGCATGTGAGTAAGAAATATCATCTCCATTTCAATGTCAGTTTGCTGATTTTGTGTGTACTGGTATTTGTAGTTTCAAATAGTTGAAACTTATTTATTAAGTTGTATTTAGGATTGTTAAACTCAGTTTAAGTGTCTGCTAGAGTTAGTTTATCAGTTAGTTTAGATTTAATTGCATATCAGTGGAAACAAGTGTGTTTGGATTAGTATTAAAATCGAGATTGAGTCTTTGTGTGAACTTGGCAACTGCATATTCAGCCTCAATATAAGTAGTTTGAACTCATTTGAGTCTTTATTTTGTGCCTGCACATCATAAAAGTCAAAATTGCCTTTCATCCATCTTTAATTCTTCACGGTTGGATTTTTAAATAAGCCAACACTTATTTTGTGTTTAAAATACATAGATATAGATTGCAGTAGTATCATTCTACCTTACTACATCTAATTCAGTCATTAAAATCAGTACTAAAGTTTATAAAAGTCAATTTTCCATTTCTTTATCAAAAGTCAAAACTGAAAAACTCAGTTTTTACCAAACTGAGTTGATTTATCTTGAGTTCATTTCTGGACCAATTTCTATGAAACTTGTGGTTTTGAAAAGCTCTACTGGTCTAGTTCATTATTGTTATTTTTATGTATTTTTGTGAATTTTCCATAAGCTCCAAATGAGCTTGTCAAAAGGGCTTAATATGCCCTGTGCAACTGACTCGAGTTTAATTTCGAGTTCTGATAGGTTTGCACTCTTGTAACAAGCTCATTAGAGCTCACCAAGGTCTCCATTTTGGTTTAGAGGTTCTTAGCGGTACTCTTTAAGTTCTAGTATTTGCTTTTCGGTTTGCGACTTATTCTTATGCTTATTCTTACGCTTCAAAGTTAGCCCCAAGTCTGATTTTTAGCCAAAAGCTCAAATCATCTAATCATGGCAGTGGCCACTTAAGAGGTTTAGAGTAGTTGTTTTTAGTTGTTCTTAGGTAGTTGTAGCCTAGTATAGCCTTTGTTTCAGTTTGGTAGCTTTTGGTGTCCAATTGCTTATTTCAAGTGCTTATCTCTAAGCACTTGACATAGCGATTCAATTTCCTCAAGCAACACCATGTTTTTCTATTTTTCCTAGATTCCTCACACCATTTTAGACTTTTCACGAAATTTTGATTTTTCCTAGCCTGTTTGCTATTTTACGCATTTAAATCTATTTTAGCACTTTTTAATTAGCTTTAAATACCAAAAATTAAGAAAAGTTTCAAAAAAATAATTTTCATTTTCTTAAGTTAAGATAAATATAAAAGCCAAAAAATATTTTTCCATATTTTCTTAGTTAAATTTGTATTTTTAAATAATTTAATTAGTTTTTAATAGTTTAAAATTCATAGAAAATAGAAAAATACTCAAAAAAATACAAAAATAGTTTTGAAAATTCTATTTTGATATTTTAGATTTTTCTAAGTCTTAATTTTATTTTTCTAACTTTGTTTCATATTTTCTTGTATTTTAGGTAATTATTTAATAGTTAAAATTAGTTTTTAATTAATAATAATTAATATAATAGTTGTAAAATTAATTTTCTTTTTCTAAAACTTTTATTTTATCATTAGGTTTGTAAAAATGTCATTTTCATATTTTTAGGATTTATATTGTGTAAGTTTCACTTTTTTAATTTATGCGTCGCGTAGTTTTAATTCGTTTTATAAAACATAAAAACAAAAACATCATTTTAAATATAGTGATAGCGTTTATTTAATATTTTTATCTTTTAACTTTCTTTAATTTGCATTTAAGCCCCTGTAGTTTATGGGCTTTCTCTTTAGGTATAAATCAACCACAATCCTTTCCGTTCAATTCCTCCGATCACTACACGTTTGACTATTCTCATACATTTCGTTGGGACTTAACGACTGGGAAACACTATATTCTCCTGATCTTCATTGCATTGGTGCTTAAACTGTTTTAAGTCTCTTACAGTTGGCCATTCACAAGTGGTCAGCTTGCGTGAGAAAACTTGACGGTTTTGCACCGATCACACGTCTTCAAGATGTGGTGATCTCGCCTTTAAGAGGAACCTAGAGAATCACACAAAATAAAACTATATAGAATGATCCTTTGGATCTGTGGTTAGTGAGGTTAGAATACTGGGAGAAAGTATATCTAAGAGTGGTAGTGAGCAACAGAAAAATGGCTCACTATTTATAGACAAAAACATGTCCACTGTCCCACGGTTCCTACGGATCCCTCACCAGAGAGATCCGGCTAGTGCAAAACATGGGATCCGGCTACTGGGTCAGTTTGGTCCGGATTTAGGGTTGCAAACCGGGTTATGGGTTATGGCTTATGAACCATGGGTTATGGATATTGGATTATGGATACCCAACAAGATGCAATATACCTAGTCATTAGGTTATGGATCTTGGGTCATGGACTTTGGGTCATGGAGCATGGATAATATCCAACATGACTTCATGCAATGGGTTATGGGTTATGGATCATGCTCCATGGGTATGGGTTATGAACTTTGGTTTTTACCCAACAATATTCATTGTACCTAGTCAATGGATCATGGGTCATGGGTTATGGACTTTGGTTTTTACCCATTACAACATATACAAAGTACATATACATTATGTTTGACACGAAAATTTAAGAAGTCCTTGGAAACCTGCTGGGTCAAGAATTGCATGATCATTGACTGTGAGACAGGGACTTAAAGGGGTGTTTGTAGAAGTATGCAGTTAGTAATTTTGGGAATTGGATTTTAAAGGAATGTATGGATTTGGTTGGAACATGGACAAGAGCAATTAGTCAAATATATTCTGCTTATATCAGGCCATTACAATGGGTAGTTACTGTGGAAAACTAGAAGGGGGTTGAATAGTTTTGCCAATTAAAACTTCATTTTAAAACATTTAGATCAACTTATGTTAATCTATTTGGTTGTTTATGTCGGACGTTGATAGATAGATATATAAACATGTAATGAAAGATAAAGAGTAAGAAGCACACCACCACGACACAAGTATTTATAGTGGTTCGGCTACAAGGACACCTTCCTTGCCCTACTCCACTCCCCGAGTCACCTACTCGAGAGTTCGTAATCACTACACGACACCAACTCCTTATGGCGGAGAAGCCTTCACAACGTCGCCTACTATTTTTCTGGTACTAGGCTAACCACCGGGTTCTTTCACACCAAGGTGAACCACACCTACCACAACATCGCCTAACCTTTATCAGGTACTAGGCTAAGTACCTAGTTCCATTACAATGGAGGAACTACTATTCAACACAACACAACACCTAATCCCAAAGGAGACCAACTCCTTATTACAACACCATCAAGGATTTCAACATCCTTGAATATAAACAATCACTATATGTATAACGATGCACCTCATCGATTATACGACCTAGGCATTCTTCACTAATGCCACTTGATTTGATTCCTAGGCATCCTTCACTAATTCCTTTGACACAACGCTTGGCACCTTTTACTAATGCCTTCGTCTTGACACCTTTAGCATTCTTCACTAATGCTTTTGACACGGACGTTAAGCACCTCTCACTAATGCTTTCGTCTTGACTCTTTCGGCATCCTTTACTAATGCCTTCAACACAACACATCTACGAAGGAAGAAAGAACTATCAATAAGAGAACCTCAGTTGTCTTGATGATGACGAAGCATGGCAACTCATGGACTTGAGCTTGATCGACTTCAAGAAGTGGTGATCTCGCCTTTAAGAGGAACCTAGAGAATCACACAAAAACAAAAGACAAACTACATAGAAAGATCCCTTAGGATCAGTGGTTAGAGAGTTACAATACTTGGGGAAAGTATGTGTGAGAGTCGCAAGCCAAAAGGAAGAAATGGCTCACTATTTATAGAGGAGAAATGCTTACTGTTCCCCGGATCCCACGGATCCCTCCCACAAAGGATCCGTCTAGTGTAATCCTAGGGATCCGTGGGACGCTCCTCTTTGCCCATGGGTATTTTGGTTATGGGTCATGGGTCATGGGTTATGGGTTGATCCATGGGTTTCTTATTAGATACAATGTATCTCATGAGTGCAATGTACCTAGTCAAATGGGTATGGGTCAATACCATGGGTTATGGATATTTTCCATGGGTTGTAGTTTTTACCCATTTATATGATATATACTAGTTGTGTATATATTTTGCCCAATATGTAAACACTAGTTGTTGTACATATATATTACTAAATCATAAAATCACTTATACTTGTTTTAGTGTTTTATGTGAAAACGTAAGTGTGTTAGAAAACTATTGGCTCAAATTATTTACGTATTTTATTTGTTTCGTTAAAATGATTTTACGTTTGTTATCGACAAAACATTAGAAGATCGTAAAATATAAATAAACGTTTTTACGGCTTATTTGTATTAACAGTTACCTTGTACCTTGGAGTCCTAATTGGTGTGACTGTACCTATTATAGTCTCATTGTTGGTTCAGTCTGGCATTGGGAGGAGATTGGACAGCAATGGTTGGCTAGATAGGAGGTCTAATTCAATACGGATGTACCATAAAGTAGGGACTATCATTGTGAAGGGTAAATGGCTGTGGGACAGTGCATGATGAGTGGAATAGAGAGAAAGGAAAGATGATACTGCTTGGTCCACCCAATGCACTGTCAAAGAGGAAAGGATGGTCATCATGGAGGGAGTGTGTTCCCAAGCAACTAAAGCCTTCCATTTGAGAGGGAAATGTAGGTTGTCTTGGCAGAGCCCCCCCATGGATGGGTTATGGGTTCCTAGTGATGCCTCTCTCCATTTCTATCTTGTCTACTGTGGTGGCAGGTTGAGTAGCTTGGTAGAATGGAATATAGGAAATGTAGCTAGATGGTAGGTCCTATAAAAAGGTGAGTTGATAAAGAAGTATTGTTGTGAAAGAAGGAAGAGTTCTGCTTGTGTTAGGAAGACTGGTTAAGTAGTCCTTCTTAGCTAGTTCTATCAGATTTTTTTCAATAGTGATGTCTGATATCGGATAAGTCATGTATAGGTTGTCTGTTTGAATTTTGTATTAAGATTTGGGTGATGTCCAAATCTTGTTCCTATTCTTATGTTGTACATATTTTGGAGGTTATATAAATATTCTCACCTTTGCACCAAAAAAAAGTACATATACATTTCTATAAAATGTAAACACTAGTTGTTATACATATACATTTCTATAAGATGTAAACAATATTACTTGTTAGTGTTTTATAAAAATGTATTTGGTTTTATAACTTATTTACTAAACATGTTTTGATATAGTTTTAATATGTTTAATAAAAGTGTGTTAGAAACTATTGGCTCAAACCATTTACGTATTTTATTTGTTTCGTTAAAATGATTTTACGTTTGTTATCGACAAAACATTAGAAGATCGTAAAATATAAATAAACTTTTTTATGGTTTATTTGTATTAACAATCTCCCCATTTTTATTGATGACAAAACATAAGATTATTTTAGGAAAAATAAAATTCGTAAAAATTTGAATTGGAGTTTTTAGTCTCTTCTCACCCTTTTTGTCGAAACGAAAAGAGCGTCGAAAAGAAACTAACACATTGTGAAAGGAAATGTTTTGAGAAAGCTTGTGAAAAGTAACAAAATGAGAAATAAAAAGTAAGATGAGTGAAATATTCCCGTCTTAGCTCCCCCTTGACGGATGCTTCCCTTTGTTGAGGGCGTCAAGTAATTGGAAAGCTAAACAAGTGTATTGCAAGTATTTTTGCAATGGTTTCGTCTTTGACGAAATGCTCCCCCTTGACGAGTGCTCCCTTTTGAGGAGGGTGTCAAGTAATTTGGAAAACCTAACTGAATGTATTACAAGCATTTTTGCAATGCTTTACTTTGACCAAAAAACTCCCCCTTATTGAGGGTGTCATTGTCTTCATGTGTATTTTGAAAATCTACAAATTAAAGGTTAGAAAACAAGTATATGGTGCATTGTTTCCTGCAAATGAGATTCAAAATAGTTAAAATATGTGCTTATGTTGGACGGTTTCAGCGGATCCTTCGTGTGAGGGATCCGTCTAGGCTAAATTCTGGGAACCGTGTACCTGCATTCTATTGGCAACAATGTAGTGACGTAAATGTTCAAATGAGTTATGTATTGTTGCATAAAACAAATTCTCATAACTATATAGCATACAACATGTAGTTTCATTCAATAAAATAAGAGAAATGATACACATATCTCTAAAACTAAGAAAATGATACAAACATGTAGTATATTTCCTAAAAATTCTAAGTTGCGCCTAAGACTAGAGGAGAGCACCACTTGTGCTTATATTCCTTTGTTCTAGGGACGATTATATTTGTTGACCTCATCAAAACGTTCGAGAAGGTGATAGAACATGAAACGTAATTCGTCACGTACTTCATGGACTAGCCCTTCTACATGTTGACAATGAAAGCAATCATTGTCATGGCTAGGGAATGGTGGTGGTAGGAATGGAGTGGTTTGAGGTGGTTCAACTAAGGGTGGAGGGATTTGTGGAGGCAAGTTTGATGAAGTTGGAGGTGGTTCAACTAAGGGTGAAGATGGTGGAATATGTGTTGATGGTGGAGGTAAAGAAGTATCTACTTTCATATGGTCTGGTTGTTGAGTTTGGTGATTCCTCATAATCCAAAATGGACCATTTGAGGGAGACGGAGAATAGGACACGGGTGTTAGTGTGGTTTCAACACCAAAATTTTGGTGAGAAGGTTGTTGTGGCACCATTTTCTCAATTGAGGAAAATGTTGGCAATGATGGTGGATGAGAAGGCCTAGGTGGAAAGTCCTCTAAGTTGTAAAGATGTGGGGATGAGAGTGGAGCGGTGAAAGAAATAGCTCTAGGTACAAAAGGTGATGGTTTAGTGGAGGTAGGGGTGTTTGGTTTAGGAGGTATTGTAGTATTTGGCAAGGGTTGTCTTGTGGGAACAATCCTTTTGGGAGTTGGTTTGATTGGTAGAGTTGGTTGTGAGGGAGTTCTAGTGTTTGAGGTTTTGACGGGTGATGATTCGGTTGAGGAGATTTCATGAACAAACTGAGCAATTTTCTTGGGAGGTCCTTTGGTTGATGAGTTAACACTAGGAGCTTTCCTCATGGTGAAATGGTAGAAAGGAAAGGTGTAAAAAGAAGACTTTAGCTACTGAGAATGAGTGTGTGAATGGTGATTTGTAAGTTCTAACACAAATGGTTTATAAAGAAAGAGATTTGGCAAGTTAATTAAAGCTTAAGCCACTAATATCCTTCAAATTGCAATGATTTGCATGCATAAGAGTCAACTACATAGTTGTATTGATCTAGGAAGTCATTTAAGACAATGTGGAGTGTTGAGATTAACAAAGAGGGTTTGAAATGATTATATAAGGTAGGATTTGTTAGTCTGTGCAGACGGTTCTCACGGATCCCTCACTTGAGGGATCCGGCTAGGCTAAACCCATAGATCTGGCTCTCAGGAGCCAAGAAAGGATTTATGAGGTTCTAGTAAGGTCTAGTACCTATATATCTTGAGTGTTTTTTTGTCTCTTTAGGTCTCTTAAATGATATGAGACTCAAGTGTAATGAGTGAGGATGGCTAATGATGTCTTTTATGGAAAGAAATGGAGTTTTCATGAACACCAATGGGTGATCAAGGATGACACTAAGAATTTTGAGGGTGTCAAGTGGAGTCAAATGATCCTAGAAATCAGATGATGATCTAAGAAAAATTTAGAAAATTCCTTAAAAATTACAAGAAATGAAAACTAGTTTTTAGACCATTTCAAGATCAAGAAGACTAAAATCAATTTACCAAAATTGAGAGAAATATCAAACTAAGTGTTTTGAGATGAGATGAACAATGTGTGAACATTGGAATGAAAATATGGTGAGTTTTGAAGTAAAGATAAATCAAAAATATCTTGAATGTGATCCTAAGTCATTCATAAGTGAGTGTGAGATCAACTGAGGCTAAGGAAAGTTTAAGTGATCTTAATGAAGCATGTTTAACTAGTTCAATAAGGTCTGGAGGGTTGGGTTGATGTAATGAGATAATAAGAATTACTTCTATTTTCCCGGATCCCACAGATCCTTCATTTGAGGGATCCGGCTAGTTATAAACTAGGGATCCGGCATCTAGGGACAGTTTTCTCAACATTGAGCGTGCAATATTTTGATCTAGGTAATGAATTTTGAAACTAATGACCTTCATAGTAAGCATACATGTATACAAGTAAGACATGGTAAGAGTAGCATGTAAGAGCATCAAATAATTAAGAAAGATGATCAACAAAAGATTTATTTCATAAGTATGATCAAGTTACAATGGTAAATTAACGACAAAGTCTAATGATCGATTTTATTAAAGAAAACTATTTTTCTCATACGTTTTCATTTGATGGATCGTCGAGTGGATTGTGAGTAGTTGATGATTCAGGAATGAAGAACGAAATGATGAGAGATGTATTCAAAGGTTCTATCATTTTGTTCACAAGTATATATTGAGGGCTTTGAAATTGAGGATGATAGTACATGACATGATGATAAAGGCGTGTCAGATATATCCCATATGGTATTAGTTTGTTCTTGTTACCTTGGAGGTTTACAATTCGCCTTGCGAAGAAGTAGGCAAGATTGTATGGTTGTTGAGTTAGGAGACAGTAAATCATGTGAGCACAACATGCGGGAAGGATCTCACTATTTCCTGTAAGACTCCAAAAATTTTCACGTAGGATGACTGCAAGAGGTTTGAGATCATCCCGGAGATCCCGTGTATGAATTATGTTTGTATTTGAGTAATTTGTTTGAGGAGTGCACATAAAGCGAATTATTTCTTAAGGAAATGGTATGTATGAACAGTATGGACTGTTTTCTTCACGATAGTTAAAGAGAGTGTAGGACCTTGTTTTTCTATCAACCTTATCACACAATAACAACCTTATGCGTAATAACACACGATATAACAAGAAAGATGAAGCAAAGAAAGGTGGTGACTTGAATGATGAAATGCGTATGTTTTAGAGAGATAAAGGAAAGAACATGAAACAATATTTCATAAGAAAAAACACACACTTACACACTCAAGCACACCCCTCAAATGACACATTTGAGGGGTATTTATACTTACATACAAAACGCCCTAATGGGCTTGGATTGGGTTGGATTAGATAATAACTTACAAAAGGCTTGTTTAACTTAACTAATAGTCAGTTAGCTTAGCCCAATCCACGAGCCCGTTGACTATTCTATTACGATATCTAACACACGTTACAAAGTTCCTAAACGTGAATGACCATCTATTCTATTAATTATTATTAAGGCTAACAGAGAGAATCAAGAGACCAATCTTCAGTGAAAGCACATTGTCTATAATTTGGAATTCACAAAATGTGAGCAAATTGCTTAAGAGTCAAAACAAACTTTTGGTTTTTGATCCAAAACCAGAGAGATAGAGAACGATCCTCATTACGAATGAGTTCAACTTGATGAAAGAATTCCAAAACAAACCGCGGACAAATTTTCTCGTTAATCCCGAGAAGACCTTCTAGTTCTATGGTGCGGAAAGAGGTATTGGTACCTTCTTGGAAGATTAGAGGTGAGTCAACAACACGTCCTTCATGAAAGTAACGAGTTTCGAGATTATTGAACCTACGAACATGATTGCCAGGGGTGTTAGGCTCAAGAGATATATTTGGAATGTAAACATAAGTGAGTTGATGATCGAAGTCATACTCATGAGATATGATAAAACCTATAGACATGGAACGAATATTTTACATGAGTATGTTAGTACATACGAAAACTTCGAGAGTGAGAACGTTTTTGGTAATCCTTTTAAGTATTTTAATGGTAAGTTAATAGGATCTCCTAATGTTTTTATTGTCTATTCTAATTTTATTAAAAATGACATTTAACTTACTCCTTTTTGAAATTTTAGTGAGGTTTTTCCTTCTATGGTAAGTTTTCATGAAATGGTTTTTATGTTGCATGAGTTTCTGTCATCAGTTCCTCTGGTTTTGCCGGTTCCCTTTTAAAGGGGATCCGTCCAGTTAAACATGCATTAATAGTTTCAAATATGTTGTGGTTTTGAATGTACGAGAAAAGGAATAAAAACACATTAGGCGAGAATGAAACAAGAGAAACTACAACATTATTTATATTTCATTTCAATGCTTAAAGCAATACAAAGGATCGGATAGATGATACAAATGTAGATCGATAAAACAAAGAACATGTCTCCATGAGAGAATTTGATCATGGGATACACGAGAGCGATGAGCGAGAAGAAGATGATCACGAGGGCGATGTAAACCATGACGACGAAGATCTTTCTTGATTTGGATTTCTCAAAGTGGGATGATGAAGAATATGAGGTTTTTTTTTTGAAAGTGGAAAATTTGAAAAGTGGGATTTGTTGGTGAAGGTTGATGATCGGAAGAATTTTATGGGGAAGGAGAAATTTTTGAGATTTGTGTTTTGTTTTATTTGTATTTAGAAAGATTTGATTTTTAGAGATTAGGTTTAGACATAGCATATTGGTATACCTAGTTTTAGACGGACGATAACACGTAAGCACAACGTTGTACTAATGAAGCCACGTATGTCATATAAATATGTTTGGATATTTATATGAATGAAAGAAAATATATAAACACATAATTTTCCATTTAGTTACATGCAAGCATACACGTGTTTTACTAACATTATTTAGAGATAAGTTTTTATGAAAGTCATACCTCTATTGTAATTTGAGTGTCCCTTTTGAAGAGTCATCAATGGACAACTCTGGTTTCTTCGAGATCTACTTGGTAATATGTTAAGACACCTTTTTGGGGAAAGTTATCCTATTACCAAAGAATCTTGATGGTTTGCCTATTTTCAGATTAGCTAAACAAAATGACAAGAAAAGTTAGTGCATTTTGTAAAACAAAGTGAGATGTAAGAAAAGAAAAATAATTAATGTTATCATCTAATTCATATCCAACAAAACTATTCTTAAAACATAGTTTTTGTTTTAGAAGATTTCCTTCTTTGTAGTTTTTAAACATACACGGATCGTATCAAGTTTTTAAAGTACAATATACTCTAAGAAACTTGGTAACGAAGCTCTGATGCCAATTGTAGAAAACTAGAAGGGGGTGAATAGTTTTTCCGATTAAAACTTCGTTCTAAAATATTTAGATCGACTTATGTCAATCTATTTGGTATGTGTGTTGGATATTGATAGATAAGCATATAAGTAAGCTATGCAAAGATAAAGAGTAAAGGAACACAAAACCACGACACGAGTATTTATAGTGGTTTGGCTACAAGGACACCTTCCTTGCCCTACTCCACTTCCCGAGTACCCCCCTCGATAGTTTGTAAGCACTACACAACACAAGCTCGTTAATGTGGCAGAGAAGCCTTCACAACGTCGCCTACTCTTTATCCAATACAAGGCTAGACACTGAGTTCTTCCACGAGGTAGAACCAAAACTATCACAACGTCGCCTACACTTTATCCGGTACAAGGCTAGATACTGAGTTCCATTATAAAGGAGGAACTTGTTAATACAAATAACCCGTAAAAACGTTTATTCATATTTAGCGAGCTCGTTATGTTTTGTTGATAACAAATATAAAGTTATTATAAGTAAAATTATAAGAATACATGTTATTTTGCAAAGTATATATATTTGTTCATTTACATAAAATGTTGTAATAATTTAATTGTTGTTGTGGAAAACTAGAAGGGGGGGTTGAATAGTATTACTGATTAAAACTTCGTTTTAAACTATTTTGATCGACTTATGTCAATCTATATAAATGTGTGTGTTGGATGTTGATATATAAGCATATACATAAGTAAAGTAAAGATAAAGAGTAAGAAGCACAAAACCACAACGCGAGTATTTATAGTGGTTCGGCTACAAGGACACCTTCCTTGCCCTACTCCACTCCCCGAGTCACCTACTCGAGAGTTTGTAATCACTAAACAACACAAACTCCTTGTGGCAGAGAAGCCTTCACAACGTTGCCTACTCTTTATCCGGTACAAGGCTAGACACCGGGTTCTTCCACGAGGTGGAACCAAACCTATCACAACGTCGCCTACACTTTATCCGATACAAGGCTAGATACCGAGTTCCATTACAAAGGAGGAACTACTACCCACCACTACATGACACCTATCCCAACAGAGACCCACTCCTTATTACAATATCATAAAGGATATCAATATCCTTAGACACAACGTATCTATATTTGTACATCGATGCACCATATCGATTGTACACCCTTGGCACCCTTCACTAATGCCTTAGACACGGACCTTCGGCACCTTTCATTAATCCCTTCGACTTGACCCTTTTGGCATCCTTCACTAATGCCTTCAACTTGACCCTTTTGGCATCCTTCACTAATGCCTTAGACTTGACCCTTTTGGCATCCTTCACTAATGCCTTAGACACAACACTTCTAGAGTGGAAAGAACTTATCAACAAGAGAACTTCAGTAGTCTTGATGATGATGAAGCTTGGAAACTCATGGACTTGAGCTTGCTCGACTTCAAGAGGTGGTGATCTTGCCTTTAAGAGGAACCTAGAAGATCAAACAAACAAAAAATACATAGAAAGATCCTTTGGATCTGAGGTTAGAGAGTTTACAACACTAAGAGAGAGAGAGTGTGTGAAAGAGGTGAGTTACAATGAAGAAATGGCTCACTATTTATAGACAAAATTTCACTACTGTCCCACGGATCCCTTACATGAGGGATCCGTCCAGTGTAAACTTGGGAATCCGTAGGACGCTCCCCCTAAATGGGTTATGGGTCATGGATCATGGGTTATGGGTTATGGACTTTGGATCATGGGTATCCAAATATACACAATGTATCTAGAAGATGCAATGCATCTAGTCAATGGGTCATGGGTTAGCTGCATGGGTCATGGATAATACCCATTATGACTTATGCATGATGTCATGAGATGGGTCATGGGTTATGGATCATGATCCATGGGTATGGGTCATAGACTTTGGGCTTTACCCAACTATATTCAATGTATTTAGTCAATGGGTCAAATACTTAGACTTCTACCCATTATATTACCTAATACAATACATACTAAGTATGTATATATATATATCTATACATTATATATAAGAGGAGGCATGCCACATATTATTCCACGTGGCATCCCATAATGCCACGTCATTAATCCATGTCATCACAATTAATGCCACCTCACTGCACAATTTTTCGTTAATTGTTAAAAACTATGGCTTGAATGAGATTTGAACCTTGCTCTCTACAACCATTACCAACACTCCTACCACTAGAGCAGATTTGTTTTTGTGATACACATTGGAAAACAAAATTAATAAAAGGCCCTATGGTAATGTCCGCATCCTGATTTTCTCATTAACAATTAACATCATCCGTCTTCATAATAATAACCCGTATAATCATTAGATGATTTCAAAAACACAATATTATCAAACTAAAACCCTAAATGTAACCCTAATTAATGGAATTAAAAAAAACTCGCACGAAGGTCTGGCACTATCATCCTATCGGAGGTATCTTTTTAAATAACATATGTTAAGGTAATCCTTAATTTGTTTTTTGGTCAAACCGAATCATATTTTGTTAGCCGATCAGTTTTTTTTTTATGATCAGTTAAGGATTAGTTTGTATATATTTATTGATTATGATTGTTAATGTTATATGTGAAATCAATATTGACTCAATATGAAATTTTATAAATTCGCATGAAGCATCAACTGTTACAAATACCGATACATGCTTGGCCAAGAATGTATCTGAAAGATATAGGATTTCACAAACACATCAAACCTTAACTATATGGGGCGTTCACAATGTTTAGAGAGAGAAATGGAAGAGAGTTGAGAACTATGTGAAACAAAGAAAAATGGTATTGAAAGCTCCAACCCTCTACCTTGGGAGGTAGAGGGTATTTATAGTGTCTTACAATAAACGCCTCCTACGGGCTATGGATCAGGCATACAGTGGGTAAAGACCCGTCCGTCCTCCATGGTTTTACTTAACTAACTTCTTACAAACATTAAATAACTACGACTACGAGCTTTCTAATGATTACGTATACTTGAGGTGACCGACACTTTAATGACTGAATTTTCTAATTCCTAACAATCTCCCCCTAAGGGAGGTCACCTCAATTTACACAGAATACAAACATATATTACATTAAGATCGTTCTTGAATTCTTGTTTAAGTTCTTAGCTCGAGAGCTCGTAGTCTTTGATTCTTCATGTTCGCATGTTTGGATAATTCAAGTGGAGGTCTTTAAGCGATCCACGTGATGATGAGTTTTGAGCCGACTTTGAGATCATCAGTTGCATAAATCTCGGACTCTTCCATTGTGGTGTTGACTTTGTGTGATGTTGTGACGGTGGATCGACATGATCACATTACGGATCATGATTTCTTCTTATCGAGTAGCGGAAGCTTTAGATGATTCATGATATTTGCGGCGTAGCGAAGCATGGAGTGAGAATATCGAGTCATTGATGCACTAATCATGATATCTTTTGAAATGAATGTGTTGTGTGAGCATGCGGCTATGGATTGACCTCTCTATTCGATCACCAAGCGTCGGGTGTACCGCATACAACGATTAGCAATAAAGCGCACGGAAGTGTCTTTGATCACTTCGTTGAATTGAGGTACACGGCCCACGGTTCCCGTTGATTAGTACAAATCTTGCTGTGATCGACTATAATTCGAACAATCTCCTTGACGGGGTTTCGTAGTTGTTCTAGCTGTTCTCAAACCGAGCGTCTCAAAGAAGACAACACGGAGTGAGTGAACCGGTAATTTGAGATTCACCGATTGATGAAAAGAGATTTGAAAACAATCGTGTCTTGCTCAAAATAAAGTGTTTTTGCAAGACAACGAAGGTTTTAACGAAAATCAATTATCAATCATAAACACCTTTAATTTTGAAATATTAATACATCGATGTGCTAGAAAAGATTTTTAGGCACAACGACCGGTTTTCAAAGATATCCGTCAATCCATAACTCGAACCGTGATTGATTCAAAATTTGAATCGCCCCATTGTTTACATTCGGTTGTCACATGGTTGATCTATTGGATAGATCTCACATGCCACCTACCAAGAGCTTGTTTGATGATGGCTCTAGAAGGCTTTCCATCTTCATTGTGAGTATGTTTGCATATCAACGTGATGTTCAGCAATACCACAAGGATAATCGTGGGACTCTAAAGTATTTTCTCTCTTTCCACATTGTGTGAAATAGAGAGTCTTCATTGATTGTGTCCTTAATGAGATTTATTGATGTTCTCATGGCTCTAGACTCAATTGTGCACATTTGGTTCCTATGCCGGAGACTAGGGAGAGGGTCTCCTTCTTCAATATCAACAATCTCTAAGAGAAAGTCGATAGATTATGTCGGTTCCCGTGAGAATGAAACAAGTCTTTTAAGAGGAACTTGAGTAGCTTGGGAAGATGTAGTGCGGTGCATCCTTGGGTCCATGATGTCTTGTCTTCAATACCAGTGTTACCTTAGTAAACACCGTTAGCATATGTATTGAACCCGGTATACGCCCTAAGGTTGAATTATTGGAGGACTATATCTTTTCACCCTTTTCTCATTTCATTTCTTTTCATTCTTCAACCCCTTGATGCTTATCGAGACTTCATTACTAGAACCTTGTTGGGTTTATTCCGGTTCTAGCTCTATCTCGATCGACACTCTTCCCATATTCTCATTTTCTCCTTTTTCTCTCATCATACCTAAGGACTTCTTCACTATCTAGTGGATTGTCCTCGGTAGATCCTCCGACTCTGGCGGGATCGTGGGAACGAATACCTAACCTAACCATCCTTATAACACCATCCATAAAATAAATTGGTTGGTCTTTTGGTATTGTTCATCACCGTTGGAACCGGTTGAAAAACAATCCAAGTGCTTGTGATATATTATCAAAGCATCTTGTACCGAATCGTTTTTTTTTTTTTTTTTTTTTTTTTTTTTTTTGATATTTTAGAAAACGGCTCCCCTCAACATGTGCAACATATGTTTGAAATCATTTTGGCACATGGAGGCAAGAGGAAGAATTCACTTCTTTTGATAGATATTTTCTAAACATATCGACATTACTTTCCGATCAAAATCGATGAATTCACATACGATTAAAGATATTTTCGGGAAAGAATGTGGTTTTCAATAAAGATTGCTCCCCCTCAATATGTGCATCGAGATTTGAATGAGTTTTGCACATATAAGGGAAAACCTGCACTTTGAAATAAATTAATCACGTTTCAATCCTTTTTAGTTTAAAAATAGATGCTCCCCCTTAACATGTGCATGGAAAATTTAAAATCGTTTGGCACATGAATGGCGGAGAGTTTGCTAAACGCATATCAAACCAATTATCGAGTTATTAGTTTATATTCAATTTAAATCACAAATTCTCCGCCGATCACACTTTTCAAATCCTATGAGAGTTGTGATCTCTATTGATTTAAATTAAATTTTGAGAGCTTTTGAGGAGAATAGTGACTTGCTTTTGAAAAATATTTTAACTGATAAGGATCAGATTTTCAGACTTTAAACTACATTGTTTAAACATGCATGAGTATCTTTTGAAAACATACCATTAGCAAAGGTCTTGAACCACATGTATAAAACATTGTTCATTTTGATTATCCAAAAGAAGACATTGCTCGATTATGTGCCAATTGTTTAAAAATACACTTTTTAATTCGATTGAAATCATTCTCCCCCTCAATCAATGACACAAGTTGTTAATTGAGAGATAGATATTTTGACAGATGATAAGCACAGATGATTTACAAGAATAATAGAGTACGAGGTATTTTCAAAGCAATTTTGTATTCATTAGATGACAAATATTTTTAAGAAGAATCATTAGACGAAAAAATATTTGGAAAGAAAACATTTGTCTTTTTGGTGACAAACATTTATTTTAAGAATCAGAGCATGAGATTTGAAAAATAAGATTAAGCATGACTCTGTTCTTTGCTTTTTAAAACGGGTTACTGCCTGAAATGACAATAAACCACCATTTTTCTCCGCCTAATTTTATTTTATTTTTTTATTTTTTTATTTATTTATTTATTTTTAAACAATTTATGTACATTCGAAGAACATCTAAAAACCCGTAACATTCTTTGAATGTCAACACAAAGCCCGTAGATGATATCGGAAAATAATAAGAAAAAGAAAAAAAAATGACAAGATAACAATATATATATATATATATATATCTATACATTATATATAAGAGGAGGCATGCCACATAAAATGCCACTTGTCATCCCATAATGCCATGTCATATTTCCATGTCATCATTGAATACATGTGGCATTTATGTGGCAAATTTCGGCTTTAATTATCTCAAAAAATGATGAAGCAAGGTTCGAACATGGGTCTTGAGTAACACTGCAGTATATATTTACCACTGCACTAACACAATTGTTTGGAATTAGTTTGGAGCTTATTATTGATAAAGGTATGTTTTTAAATAACCCTTAAAATAAAGCCCAATCCAATCATTATACGGAGTATTTTTTCCCCAAAACCCTAATATCACTCATTCATCTCATTATCACATACACGGTATTTTTCTTCTTCTCTGATTTGATGTGCAGGTTGTTATGCAGGCGCCTGATGTGGAACTCGAAGCAGTCTATGAAGTTATCAAATCTTTGGTTATAGAGGTCAGTTACATTCTTATTTATTTTATAAACATTTGTTTATATGCTTTGCAGGTTATTCATAATAATTTTTTTTCTCAAGACCATAATAAAAATTCCTCACCAACCATGGCGGTTGAGGTACATATGATGTCTTCTTTGTTTTGTTTTGTTTTTCTTTTTTTTTTCTATTATTATTTATTTAAAAATTATCACGATTTTATATTTGCAGATATGCGCCTATCCTTGAAGGAATAGAGAGCGATTACAATATTACAATAGCTCTCAATAGTAAATCATGCATGGATTTTGATGAATCATACACGTGAGGTACCCATTTTATACAATTTGAACCGGATAATCATGGAAGCTCACTTCTTATAAAACTATTGCATATTTTTGGTCACTTTTGGTTTAAATTTAGCGGATGACTTCTACTCAAAATTAAGTAGCTCAGATGCTATAAAGAACGTATGCATGCCTTTAGTTTGAATCAGGTAACATTCACCTACCATTAATGTCATTAACTTAAACAAGTACAAGCCAACATAACACGGTGAATCACTGAAATAGTAGTATCTGACTGCATTACTCCATGATTTGCAGGCTGCATATGATCCCATGGCCCCTATTAGAGGAATTCCTCATGAAAAAATCGAGGTACTAACAACTTGGTTTAATTTTAGCCAATGCAAGATCTCATTATGTGTGACATAAACACCTATTTCTTCATAATACAAAAGATATAGGAATTGACATTTGTATGATTCTTTCAAACTTCAAGATCTTTGAATATTTTAGAATTTGTAGACACTTCACAGAAGTTGAATAGAAGAAAGTGAATCTGAATAGGAGACTTCAATTAAGGATTTTGTGTCTTGGCCTCTTTGTGTTGTAGGATAGTGGCTTCAAAGTAGACAGATGAGATGTAATTAGACCGAAATGTTGATATGGCAGGATAAAAGGAACACATTTTGCCAAAGCTACAAAAGGGGGTGATTATGAAGCTATTAATGACTCACAACAAGAAACATGGTTCAAAGGACTTTTAAAGGTACTTTTTGCTATATTTTTCTTGGAACAATAGGAGTATTATCTTGAAATATTGCATGCCGGCATGCCACAATGTAGATACTTCTACTAATAATGACATGAGTGCCCTGTGCCCACTACCATGGGTAAATATGATATATTATCTTGAAAACTTGAACTACTTGGTTCATTTCCATGACTCAAACGCCTTTTTGGTTGTGAAAATGTGATCACATCAAATGGTAGCTTATAGCTTTTCAGTAAGCCATGAATTTTAGATGCTAATTTGAACAACCTTGGAACAATAACATCGGGATATGTGAAACATAGAATACTGCGCAATAAAAACGGTTTGGTTGGGATTGAAGATCCTTGGAAGTAAATCACCTTAGCTCATCCTAACACATTGACAATGAGCTGTTTCTTATGTCTCTAATAATAATGACAAGTTTGTAAAATATTTATCTCTTTTATTTTTAGTTTGAGATTGACTTTGAGACATTTTACCATGCTTGAGAAAAGATAGTGAAGAGGCAAAAAAATGGAGAATTATCATATTGATCGCATGTTTAATGGATACGTAAATATATGTATAGTAGTTTCATAGATAGTGTGTAACTTGTGATCTGAGAATCGTACACTTTCAGCAATAATCTTACTTTTTTTTGCTGTTGACAGGTCTGGTAATATAATCACCTACATGTTTTGGTTTTTAGGATCAGTTATTCTGGTAATGCAAGTTTCATCTTTTCACCATCTTGGATCTCAAGAGTCGTTGCAAAGAACATTGAAGTCAGTCATTTATTCTGGTAATGGAGATGTATCGTATTATGATTTCTGTATATTAGTAGAAGCACCCATTAGTTGAGTTTATTGACATGATATTTTTAGATCGGCAACACATATTTGGGGTATATAATATCACTTTAGTTGGTAGATCTATTTCCAAAGTCTGGAGTTGACTTGGTCTAATATCAAATTATACATAATAGTGGCACTTAAAAAAAATATATACAATTATTAATTTTATTTAATATTAAAAATTGGGGTATTCCGAGAATCGAACTCGGGACCTCTCGCACCCAAAGGAGAATCATACCACTAGACCAAATGCCCACTTGCTTCATCTGTCTGTTAATATATTCTTGATGATCATGTTAAAAACATGAGTTTGCTGACATTACATTATTCATTCTATTTTCATGAATCTAACTGTTTAAATCCTGTGATACCAGTGAATATTTCTCTGCCTATAGTTTTTCGGTTTTTTATTATTTTTGATACAGTATCCTATATTTTCTTACATACATTCTAGGCTACTTGTGTGAAGGAAGAGTTTCACAGTGCCGGGCCACAGTATCTAGCCAAACTTGTATGAAAACATATTTATGTTCTTTAGTTGAATATTACATTTTGTCTTTGGACAAGAAACACAATGATTAGGGTCATGGATTTACACTTTCTTGATTAGTCTATAATGCCTATATACCACTTGATGTAACTTACGACTTGAGAAACTAATCTATCTGGCGATTACACTTTATACCTCAGTTCAGACAGTTATCTTGGAAAGAATTAGTGAGCCAAAGTTCTAAGACCCTTACCTCATCTTTGTTACTCACTCAATATGAAGCTCTTTGAATGCATTGTTAATGTGAATAGCTTTGGAACCATCGAAATGAGTAAGTTAGAACCCATAAGCAATGACACTTTGATGACCATTAACCTCCTAATCGCCTTGTGTGTGTAGTCCGATGACATTGACACTATTCTTAGTTTGTTACACTAAATTTTACCCTGATTGTACCTTGGTGATGGTAGATTCATGAATCACACGAGCATGCTTAATATCGATTCGATTACTAATTATGAACAATGCATAATATCGGACTCACGAGAGGTTTTTCTTGGAGCTTCAATCCAACTCTTTTCAAGGTAGGTTTTGCGATCAAATGAGTGTTCCATGATTCACATGATTTAGTATCTATTCGTGAGATACTAAAAGTATCATCTTGACCACAATAAGCATCAATGTCACTGATATGTCTGATATTTGCAGATATGCGCCTATCCTTGAAGGAATAGAGAGCGATTACAATATTACAATAGCTCTCAATAGTAAATCATGCATGGATTTTGATGAATCATACACGTGAGGTACCCATTTTATACAATTTGAACCGGATAATCATGGAAGCTCACTTCTTATAAAACTATTGCATATTTTCGGTCGCTTTTGGTTTAAAGTTAGCGGATGACTTCTGCTCAAAATTAAGTAGCTCAGATGTTATAAAGAACGTATGCATGCCTTTAGTTTGCATCAGGTAACATTCACCTACCATTAATGTCATTAACTTCAACAAGTACAAGCCAACATAACACGGTGAATCACTGAAACAGTAGTATCTGACTGCATTACTCCATGATTTGCAGGCTGCATATGATCCCATGGCCCCTATTAGAGGAATTCCTCATGAAGAAATCGAGGTACTAACAACTTGGTTTAATTTTAGCCAATGCAAGATCTCATTATGTGTGACATAAACACTTATTTCTTCATAATACAAAAGAGGTAGGAATTGACATTTGTATGATTCTTTCAAACTTCTAGATCTTCGAATATTTCAGAATTTGTATACACTTCACAGAAGTTGAATAGAAGAAAGTGAATATGAATAGGAGACTTCAATTAAGGATTTTGTGTCTTGGCCTCTTTGTGTTGTAGGATAGTGGCTTCAAAGTAGACAGATGAGATGTAATTAGACTGAAATGTTGATATGGCAGGAAGATAAGAGTTTAGTCAAGGGTCAGAGGTCTAAGACTACAACCAACTATGGATATCTGATAATCACCTTATTAATAACTATGAAATACAATTCAAAACATGATTAGTACATATAAATATTATGAAATATTTATATACCTTGCGACAGATGGTGTAGAGAGCGCGTCCTGAGGCATTCATGAGAACAATCTCACCATTTCCTCCTGCGACATAGTTGTCTACTCGATATACAAGATTACCTTTAGAATCAATCACTGTGAACCCATCGCAATTAAACACGAGACCGATATGCCTAGCTTCTTTGCTTAAGTAGTGATCATGATTTGTTGTTAACTCACCCATTTTACTTATTTTACAGGTAGCTACATAAAGGATTGTTGTTTCATCCAAAACATAGACCTTAAGTCTCATTTATTTTCAATTACTCTTTTCTGTCGTAGAAGTTTTTATATATTTGATCAAGATTTGGTTAGGATGATCCTTCACTAAATCTGGTGCATACTAAATCTTACAACACTTGATATTGTGTATGTGTTTTATTTTGTTTTGTAAAAAAACTGTTTGATACGTTCTAATTGAGATTTGATACTTATTCTCATGTTGTCATTTGCAGTGATTAGGATAAGTTGGTTGTTAATAGCTTTGTAAAGGTTAATGCAGTCATAGGAGAGGAAGAAGAAGAGACCATGTTGCTCAACATAATAATGGCAAAGTGAGCATATCTACTACTGAGGATGAACTCGACCCATGGACGGCCTGGGCTTACAAACCTTGAACCATTACTTTGTTATTCATTGGTGCATGCTTTCTTATGTAAGTCTTTTAAATCACATGTTAAAAAATGCAGCTTGTATGGTCGAAATCTAATACATGCTAGATTTTCTTTGGCATTGTTATTAATGCTTGGATGGTATTTGTAGGTTTATCACCCAATTCATTATCAAACATTTTACTTGACAGAGGAACATAAAAATAAGCTAAAAGAGGAATATGGTAGGTATTTCCCACTTTTGCTTCTGTCATATATGTACAATTCTAACTAATGAGATAATTGTGAATTTTTTGAACAAATACTGGGAGAAGCAGTTTTTTATTCTTGCTAGATGTCCACAAAAAGATCAGTTAGGATTAAACTCATATGGAACAAGTAAAGGTTCAGGTTTGTTCAGACTTCAGACACAACCCAAGGTGAAATAGGATCGAAGCAATTTCGGCAACCCCAAGGCTACTCGCAAGAAACCAATGATACAGGTACCGGATAAGCTTTTTTTCAAAGTATCTGTATTACACACAATGAGATGTGAATGGATGATCCATTTTGTTCAATATGATCTAAACAGTACTAATATACTAATGGTCTTAGCTACTAGCCATAAGAATATCAAGGTTATAAAGATTCTATGATTTATTATTACAAACTCTGAAACTGAGGCGGCCCATTGCCTTGATGTACGCCATACAAATTCAGGTATCTATGTTTTCAGTTGTAGGTCTGACTTTTACCTCAGCCAGCAGGTGTGAGGGTTTCATAAGTTCTGAATGAACAATGGTACACGATTGGGTTTGTCATGTTTATATGTCACACCCCAAATTACATTTTGCAATGAATGGAATTCACGGGATTGATTGTCATAGCATCACAATCACAGTTATATTGAACGACCTAAAGTGTCGTTTGGAAAATACATCGTTTAATTTAATAAAACAATCAGAGTTTACAAAGTAGGTCCCAAATGTAAATCAACTTGTGCGGAAATAAGTTTGTACAATTCAAACGATGTTTTAAAGTATGTAAAACCCAAGTGAGACGCGTCGTCATCGCGACTCCATGATGTGTCCAAATGCATGCCATGAAGTGAATACCTTAGATACCTGAGATAAAACATGCTAAAAAGTGTCAACACAAAGGTTGAGTGAGTTCATAGAGTTTATGAAGAATTGTAAAGCCTTTCAAAAATCGTTTATGCGACAAAGGCATTGAAAATCCACTCGGTTCAAGTTCGCCCATACAAAACTTGCAACTGTGTGTTCACAACCCATTGCCAAAGTGTAATGTAGTTTATGTTCAAGCCCACATCGTCAAATGAATTCACAAAATAGTGCCTAACTTAATGTATCAATAATTACTTGATATAACAAATATGAGTGTTGATCAAATCGTTCCAAGACCGTTAGTCCATGATTGTACCCAGTACATGAATATTCCAAGTCCGTTAGCCCAATGTTATACCAAGACCGTTAGCTCAATGAATATACCAAGACCATTAGCTCAATGAATATACCAAGACCATTAGCTCAATGAATATAATATGGAAGTTCTAAGTGTGGCAAAACTGTTACTACGCATGACTACGCATTCAGTTCAGTTAAACATGTAGTTTCAAATAATCATGATAGTTATGAAAGTAATTGAGCATGTATCTCCCCCAAAACATTTATGAAAACAAGTAAGCGGGGGCTATGAAAACTCACTTGGTGGAATGATGCGAAGACAAAAGTGAGTACACCGAGATGTAATGTGATACGTTAATCTTGACCTATTGTGAAGGATATGATCGTCATGAGTTGCAATGTAATGTTATGCATGCACTTCAGTATGTTATTTATACCATTTACGGGTTTTGAAAATATTACTCGTCGTGAAAAATACTCTTTTGACGTCTTGACCCTTCAAAATGACTTTACATGTTTTACGTCAAAATGTCATCCTATAATGGTTTTATAATGATTTTGGTGAAATTACCACTTTTCGTCGCAAAACAATGTCGTCGGAAAAATCATGAAATTAACAAAATGGCTTTGGAAAACTAGTCGCAAAGCGGTGTCGTCGATCGTTAGAGAACGAACTCGACGGTTTTGGAAAGTTTGTATCGATATCTAAAAGTTTCAGTTCAGGAGTTTTCGTCCAAAAGGTCTCGATCATAAAGATATCAAGGGTTAAAGTTAGTGATTTTGCTAATTGTGTGCGAAAATGAGTTTCGCCAAGTTTGAACATCCGTAAATAATTTACCATAACTCCGCTTGACAAACGGCTTTTGTTTTGAAAAATATGGCGGTGAACTTGATTTTACTATAAGACATTTTGTTCCAAAAGTTTCACAACCTTGTTAAAAGCAGTAGTAAACATGAACGTTACGACTAATGGGATACTTGAATCGTAAAAATAATATAGTTTTTAGAAAATAATATTTACGGCAACTTTATAAAACGTGCATATATTTGTCGTTTCAAATCCGTTTTCTACGTATAATATGTCCTTAGCTTCGTATCGAAGTAAACTAATATATTTTTGATAAGTCGAAATAATTTGTGAAGCTTAAGGCTCGTTTTTGACCCGAACAATGTAAAAACTGCACGCTGAATTTTCTGAAAAAGTTACGTTTTGTCGTCAAACTTTAAAAATTCACCACGGCTTCGTTATAACTCCGTTTTTATCCGTTCAAAAGGCCACGGATTCGTTTTAAAGTGTATTTTCTAAATATCAATGCCAAAATTTCGTACCAACAGTAGGTTTTTCCAGAATTTCGAAACAAGGACAGAACCTAAAATATAGTTATCGAAAATAGTTTTTCTCGGACAAAACCTATTCTAATCCCTTCAAATCAACTCCAAAGCTAATCTAATCCTACCATACACCTTCTTAGGGTGTCATGGGTTCCTAATCACCATCAAGACCAAAGAATACCATGGGAATATTTATAGGATGACCAATATGTATATATAACTCAAAAATCATGAAGAAAAATGGTATAAATCACATATCATGCATACTATCTCCAAAAATGAAAAGATTCATATGAAATGAAAAAGGAAACATGAAAATGAAAGAAACAAGCTTACAAGTGAATATGATGAGGTGCAAGGAACAAGGTTTAGCCTAAATACTCTAGATTTTTATTTCAAAATCTTAATAAGAGTATTATCTAGATTGATTATTAACTTGAACTTGATAAAAATTTTTGTGATCCCTTGATGCAACCTTGAAGGCCGGTTTTTGATGGAGAGAAACAAGGAGGAAGAAAACCTTTTTGACTTGATAAAAATGAAGTGTATGTGTAAATTGTGTAAATAAGACTTTAGGTACATGTATACATTTAATAATTCATGAACCATACCAATCCCATAAATACTACCCTATAGAACCGGATTTTTGGGGCTTTTGTTCCCAAATATTTTTTTTTTTTTTTTTTTTTTTTAAATTGAATAAGTATGTATTTGTAATAAAAGGTGTAAGTGAATTTGTATAGATAAATGCAATTTGTAAGTTAAAGGGTAGATTTTAGGTAAAAGTAATTTTTAGTAGATAATAAGATAATAAAAATTGTAAAAATACATTCCTTGTGAAATTTGAGTGATAAAATAATTACCGATTAATTTTTAAGAAAAGCGTCGTAATAATTTAACTTTAACGATTAATATACCAAATAAATTTGAAACACTAGGAAAACTAAAAATATAGTTTTTATGAACTAAATGTAAGTTTAAAAATACCTCGGGATCATTTTTGAAAGTAATGGATTAAATATTTAAAATAATAACTCACGCGATAAAGATTATTAAATATAAAAATTTACGCGTTGAAGGTGAAATGAAATGTCGTGAATGTACTAATGAGATGCACATGATGTCAATGAAATGTAGACTAATCATAGTCCATATGAAATGTACGTGATGTCATGATCATGAATTCGCCGCTAAACCTTCAAGGTTACGCGAATTTGAAACAAGTAAACCAAGTTTACTATAAATGTTGAAATAATGAGACATGAATGGTGTCGAGAAATGACCTGAAAGTACGGGTTGTCACATTCGCCCATCAAAAAGGAATTCATCCACGAATTCGGTTCGTGTTAGTCTATCGGGTTAGGGTTTGATGAGGCAAGCCTTCCCATTCTCGAGCAAAACCCTCAAAGACTTTTGGTAACCGATTTTACTTAATCTCACAACTCATCAAACAAGAACTGTCATGAGATTAGGCTAAATCGGTTTAGGTAACGACTTGTTTCTAGCTCGATCTTTGCAACTCATCAAACAAGAACTCACTCGGATCAAACTGGAAACAAGTGGTTTGAAGAAAATCTCTTGAAAATTTGGCTTAATTACGGAATTGCTTACACATATGAGACTACTACCCCTTCATTGCGTGATTCTTCTGAATTAGACATAGGTGATCGTGCTATGTATAATTTAGGAGTAACTATGCAATGCTTGGACTAATCGATTCATATGTTGTTTGGTGTTGAGTCAATCGATGTTAAAATTGTGATGAACATCGAGGAGAGAAGACATGGAGAAGTGTCGTTAAAATGATAGTTAAAGTAAAAGAATTAAAATCCTCGTAAATGATAACAAATCGGAAAGAAAATAAAGTACGATAGATGAGAGTATTTTACAACGAGTGGTTTAGCAAAAGTAGTACATCTTTAAGTTATAAAGTTTGGATACGATGATTAGACATAATCTTGGTATGACATAGTACATAAGGAGAAATAAGATCGTTAGTTTCGAACTTCTTGATCTTCGCGTCGTTGATACCTTGACGAGCTCCTCCTCCTCCTTCTAACATATATACATTCCATGAGCACCTTCGACTTGTTGATCTTGGTTTTGAGGACATTGATTCCGATAGTGTCCTTGCTCCCGCATCGTAACATGTAACCATGGCCTTGCCTCTACAATTCTCGGCAAGGTGTCCCGATTGTTGACACTTGTAACACTTAGCGGGACAAAGACCCGTGTGATGATACTTACATCGATTACATAGTGGGTAGGTTCGGCATAACCTCGCTTTCTTGGTGCGCAAAGAACATATACCATTGCGTTTCTTGCCCTCTTTTTCGTTGTTGATGATAGTTAGTGTTGCGGTTTTGGTTGTTGTTGTTATAATCTCCTTGGTCGTTTTCCCATTTTCTTTTGTTGTTGTTGATTTGGTTATCGTCGTTGTAGTTGTTGTTTTGGTTATTGTAGTAGTTGGTGCGGTTGTTGGGATTGTTGTTGTTTTGGTTGGTGTTGGGTACTTGCCTCTCTTCACTACACGGGCCATGAGCTTTTGAGTCAATCGAATAGCTTCCTCAATCGTTTGGTCGGGAAGAAGTCACATCGCCTTGAATAATTTGAAGTCCCAGATGAAAGCCTCTAGCAACTTCTCATTATCGAAACCATGGACGGGCATAACACGGCCAATTCTTGGAATCTCCGAATGTAAGTGTCAATATCGTACCCAATGGTTACTAATTCATAGAACTCCGTCTCCAACTTTTTGATTTCGTGCGTGGACAAAACTTCTTAGTCACCAAACCCTTAAATTGCTCCCAAGTAAGCTTGAAAGCATTCTCCATCCCAATCGGTTGAGCATAAGAATTCCACCACGATAATGCTCCATCGAGTAATGTGCTCGTAGCAAATTTAACTTTACTATCATCCGGACGGTTACATAGCAAAACATCGATTCCAATTTTTCAAACCATCGAACCATTCTTTGTAGCTCCCTCGGTACCTCTAAATTTCGTGGGCTCACCACTTTTGAAATCCTTGTACGAACATTTCTTAACTCCGGATCCTCCGGCATTTCCGATGTTGACTAGCCTAGCGGCTACTGACGATCATGGACCTCGGCGAAGCGGCCACCGCTTCCTTTCAACTCTTAGAGCATTAGCAATGCTATCATTCACTAACTTCGAATAGCCGCTTGGGTCATTTCAACTGTAGCTTTCTTGGTGCCATATCTTCTTCAATACAAGAGGAAATGTGAGACGTAGCAAAATCCGATGTTAATAATAAGCGCTTCAAAGAAATGTGATAAGAAACGATGAGTTTGAGGTTATTTTTCAAAATGATCGACGGTTTCCGAAAAGATAGGTTATGAGGTGTTGTAAGTGCTTCAATGTATGATGGTTTAGAGACTTACTGTGTGAATAGAGTGTAACTCGACATGTTAGCGGTGAAACAAAGGAGTGAGAGTGACTTCGCCCTATTTAAAAGTTTATCTCGGCATTCGACGTTATCGGTGACGAGTCGATTGATGTGGAAATTGTGATAGGGAATGACAAGGAATTCTCCACATTAGAGTATGAAGAAAGAATAATGGAATGGGCATTTAAGGGCATCCATGTGACAATCGATGTGAAATGAAAGTGAATAACTCGAAAATGTACGTAAAAACCGCATGTAAAGTGAACATGCACTTGTGATGAAATGATGAGATGCTATGATAATGTAGTTATAGTCTAGGGTCAATGATGCAACCTAGTTCTCTATAATCAAGCTCGATGCCAATCTGTCACACCCCAAATTACATTTTGCGTGGAATGGAATTCACGGGATTGTTGTCATAGCATCACAATCACAGTTATATTGAACGACCTAAAGTGTCGTTTGGAAAATACATCGTTTAATTTAATAAAACAATCAGAGTTTACAAAGTAGGTCCCAAATGTAAATCAACTTGTGCGGAAATAAGTTTGTACAATTCAAACGATGTTTTAAAGTATGTAAAACCCAAGTGAGACGCGTCGTCATCGCGACTCCATGATGTGTCCAAATGCATGCCATGAAGTGAATACCTTAGATACCGAGATAAAACATGCTAAAAGTGTCAACACAAAGGTTGAGTGAGTTCATAGAGTTTATGAAGAATTGTAAAGCCTTTCAAAAATCGTTTATGCGAGAAAGGCATTGAAAATCCACTCGGCCCAAGTTCGCCCATACAAAACTTGCAACTGTGTGTTCACAACCCATTGCCAAAGTGTAATGTAGTTTATGTTCAAGCCCACATCGTCAAATGAATTCACAAAATAGTGCCTAACTTAATGTATCAATAATTACTTGATATAACAAATATGAGTGTTGATCAAATCGTTCCAAGACCGTTAGTCCATGATTGTACCCAAGTACATGAATATTCCAAGTCCGTTAGCCCAATGTTATACCAAGACCGTTAGCTCAATGAATATACCAAGACCATTAGCTCAATGAATATACCAAGACCATTAGCTCAATGAATATAATATGGAAGTTCTAAGTGTGGCAAAGCTGTTACTACGCATGACTACGCATTCGATTCGATTAAACATGTAGTTTCAAATAATCATGATAGTTATGAAAGTAATTGAGCATGTATCTCCCCAAAACATTTATGAAAACAAGTAAAAGCGGGGCTATGAAAACTCACTTGGTGGAATGATGCGAAGACAAAAGTGAGTACACCGAGATGTAATGTGATACGTTAATCTTGACCTATTGTGAAGGATATGATCGTCATGAGTTGCAATGTAATGTTATGCATGCACCGTATGTTATTTATACCATTTACGGGTTTTGAAAATATTACTCGTCGTCGAAAAATACTCTTTTGACGTCTTGACCCTTCAAAAATGACTTTACATGTTTTACGTCAAAATGTCATCCTATAATGGTTTTATAATGATTTTGGTGAAATTACCACTTTTCGTCGCAAAACAATGTCGTCGGAAAAATCATGAAATTAACAAAATGGCTTTGGAAAACTAGTCGCAAAGCGGTGTACGTCGATCGTTAGAGAACGAACTCGACGGTTTTGGAAAGTTTGTATCGATATCTAAAAGTTTCAGTTCAGGAGTTTTCGTCCAAAGGTCTCGATCATAAAGATATCAAGGGTTAAAGTTAGTGATTTTGCTAATTGTGTGCGAAAATGAGTTTCGCCAAGTTTGAACATCCGTAAATAATTTACCATAACTCCGCTTGACAAACGGCTTTTTGTTTTGAAAAATATGGCGGTGAACTTGATTTTACTATAAGACATTTTGTTCCAAAAGTTTCACAACCTTGTTAAAAGCAGTAGTAAACATGAACGTTACGACTAATGGGATACTTGAATCGTAAAAATAATATAGTTTTTGAGAAAATAATATTTACGGCAACTTTATAAAACGTGCATATATTTGTCGTTTCAAATCCGTTTTCACGTATAATATGTCCTTAGCTTCGTATCAAGTAAACTAATATATTTTTGATAAGTCGAAATAATTTGTGAAGCTTAAGGCTCGTTTTGACCCGAACAATGTAAAACTGCACGCTGAATTTTCGAAAAGTTACGTTTTGTCGTCAAACTTTAAAAATTCACCACGGCCGTTATAACTCCGTTTTATCCGTTCAAAAGGCCACGGATTCGTTTTAAAGTGTATTTTCTAAATATCAATGCCAAAATTTCGTACCAACAGTAGGTTTTCCAGAATTTGAAACAAGGACAGAACCTAAAATATAGTTATCGAAAATAGTTTTTCTCGGACAAAACCTATTCTAATCCTTCAAATCAACTCCAAAGCTAATCTAATCCTACCATACACCTTCTTAGGGTGTCATGGGTTCCTAATCACCATCAAGACCAAAGAATACCATGGGAATATTTATAGGATGACCAATATGTATATATAACTCAAAAATCATGAAGAAAAATGGTATAAATCACATATCATGCATACTATCTCCAAAAATGAAAAGATTCATATGAAATGAAAAAGGAAACATGAAAATGAAAGAAACAAGCTTACAAGTGAATATGATGAGGTGCAAGGAACAAGGTTTAGCCTAAATACTCTAGATTTTTATTTCAAAATCTTAATAAGAGTATTATCTAGATTGATTATTAACTTGAACTTGATAAAAATTTTTGTGATCCCTTGATGCAACCTTGAAGGCCGGTTTTTGATGGAGAGAAACAAGGAGGAAGAAAACCTTTTGACTTGATAAAATGAAGTGTATGTGTAAATTGTGTAAATAAGACTTTAGGTACATGTATACATTTAATAATTCATGAACCATACCAATCCCATAAATACTACCCTATAGAACCGGATTTTTGGGGCTTTTGTTCCCCAAATATTTTTTTTTTTTTTTTTTTTTTTTAAATTGAATAAGTATGTATTTGTAATAAAAGGTGTAAGTGAATTTGTATAGATAAATGCAATTTGTAAGTTAAAGGGTAGATTTTAGGTAAAAGTAATTTTTAGTAGATCAAAATAGAATGTAATAAGATAATAAAAATTGTAAAAATACATTCCTTGTGAAATTTGAGTGATAAAATAATTACCGATTAATTTTTAAGAAAAGCGTCGTAATAATTTAACTTTAACGATTAATATACCAAATAAATTTGAAACACTAGGAAAACTAAAAATATAGTTTTTATGAACTAAATGTAAGTTTAAAAATACCTCGGGATCATTTTTGAAAGTAATGGATTAAATATTTAAAATAATAACTCACGCGATAAAGATTATTAAATATAAAAATTTACGCGTTGAAGGTGAAATGAAATGTCGTGAATGTACTAATGAGATGCACATGATGTCAATGAAATGTAGACTAATCATAGTCCATATGAAATGTACGTGATGTCATGATCATGAATTCGCCGCTAAACCTTCAAGGTTACGCGAATTTGAAACAAGTAAACCAAGTTTACTATAAATGTTGAAATAATGAGACATGAATGGTGTCGAGAAATGACCTGAAAGTACGGGTTGTCACATTATAAAACATCTGTTTGGACTACGGGTGCCAAAGCGGGGAGGGGGTAACGCATCAGAACAAGCAAGTATGTACGGGCCTAAATAGATCAGGTTGAATCGTAACATTTTTGTCCAATTTTATTTAACTTTCTGGTCATCATGTTGTGTGCTGAACATGGATACAAAAAAAATGTTACAAAAGACTAAATCAATGTGTACAAAGTCGCAACAACTTATTCCCCTCACCCCCTTAATAGACATAAATAAAGTCAATTAACAAGTAAGTGAACAAATCTTGTATGCATGCCCTGATGACACGGATGCTCACATTACACATCTCACTTTTAAGACTTCTCCTTAAAGCAGGATCAAGGTGCATTAGACATTGGGGAAAAATGGCGTAATGGATGTTGTTGGAACTCAGTTGAGTGCTCTGAAAATTCTAATATATATACTTTGGTTAATTTCTTTGCAACTGTGAAATAGTATCCAATTCGTGATTCGGTTTTCATTGTTGTTGACAAAGTATACATAAGCCTGATGATCTTACCAATCAGGACAATGTACCTGACTTATCTTCTGGGATATTGCACCTTTATGGTGATTCTCTGTGACCTAAGTCTATGAGTAAGAAATGCCTGGCATAGTGTAAAGTTCTTCAACAAGTTGACAGGAAATTCATTCCAGCTGTGGGTGGTGGAATATTTTAGAGGTCACTCTCTATATAGGAATGGGTTTTATGTGGGTGGCCAGATATCGGAAGGTTCCAGATCCAATAGGTCTATGTTGCATACCAATTGACCAGGCGGCCGCCATCACTTTTTCATACCATTATCATGATATTTCATAATTACATAAATAATTACAATTGCGTGATAAAGAATTTTTGTAATCTGAGGTAATGCATACAAGCCAACATGGCTGCAAAGGACATTGATTTTTTCAAGCGAAAACGGAAATAAGCTTTGGCATACAAAGTTACAGGGTTCAGTTGCAAGCCAGCAAGAAAATGACAGCGAGCCATAGCCCATAGGACTTCTCTGATATTTGGTCATGCAAATGACTTTGTCGTTATTCTAAATGACGATTTCCCAGAATATTGTTTTGACTTTGTTGCATACAGTGAGCAGAGAAACAGGGCGGAAAATAATGATACTCACAAGTGTTCATTCTTTATATTTCTGTCATCTACAAACGCAACATAAGTGCTAACCAACACTTTTATTAAGAGACTATATTGGAACCATCCAACGGACATACACGGTTAGCAGATCAAGAAGTGCCACATCAAGCATTTCCTAAAGAAGAGTCCACGATGTGCAGAACTTAGAGTAAGTATAACCTTTTAGTTCACAATTCTAATAACGAATGATCACTAATAGGGAAACATATTGGTTTTTTGACAGTGGCCAAACTATAAAATTTACGTTGTGGAATGAAATGGCTACTGGGTTCGATAATTGTGACTTTATATTGTGTCGTGATAGTGGCATGCATGATCTCAACAGAACGTCCAAAAGCAATATTTGAGGTAATGGGGGTTGTTGTGGTGTCTAAAGATATTCTTGTGAGTCCTTGATAACAACGATTAAATACGGAACAACCTCGAAAATGGTTTTTTTAGGGAAGTTATTAGATAGTCTTCCTTTAGTTTAGCAATCTGTATTTTAAACTGATATCAAAATTCATGGACTTAATGAAGTTTGATATTTTGCCACGTCTAAAGCAAATCAACATTGATACACATTTGTTGGTGATTAAATGTTACATTAATTTTTTTGTATAAATATGTCATAAACATCTAAGTGATATGATAATCTTATATATTTGTTTTTCGAATAACTATATTCAATTTTAGATAGGAATGATTGTAATTTATATGCTGAGTAATTGGTGTGTTTTACTAATCATGTGGTATTTGCATTGTGGTCAAAGAAGTTTTCGAAAGGTATGGAGAAGGGTTGATGAGTATGCTAAAACTAAATCTGTATAAAGGTTCATGCAGGTACAACTTTGTGCATAGTAGTATGGTGAGGGACGATTGACTCAACAATTTGCTACTTCAATGCAGAATATACGTCGTGATGATGTGAGGTAGAATCTTCAAGCTTCTACTAATTTGGTGTTCATAAGCACTTTTTGATTTGGAAGTAATTCCTATAATGGATTTAATAGCTATAGAAGTATCATAATTTTATACTACAATTGGCATGAAGAAGGGAATTTTATATATTAAGGTTGACATTTAAGGCTTTTTATGAAGTCTTATAGAACCAGAAAATTATGATATATAAACGGATTTGTTTGGAAATCTCCTATTGATTCACACTATTGTGCTAAAAAGTATTTTGACTAATATGCCCGTTTTGCCACATCTACAGGTTGTTTGATATAAATTATAAGATTATGAATAGATGATTGTTTTTTCTCTTACTTTGATCTTATTAGCATCTTTTGTCTGTGGTATCCACTTCAGGTAGTCAAGGAGTACTTCACAAACTACATTGTCAACGACAGTTTAGGAATAATTGCAAATGCCCACACAATCTTCGCAGACTGGGAACCCCTAAAAGCAATGTCCGGACCTTGTGTAGAGCTTGCAAAGCTCTTCTCAATTCTTCACCGACTTTCCTAAAACCGGTCCCAGCAAGAATACCCGCAAATCTTTGTGCAAAAGAATATCCGATTTCATGGAAAAGCTTGACAAACCCACATACACGTATGGAAATGTAATTGGGAAAGTCTTTCTGGAAGTCAAAGACATCACACCACAAAACAACCAAGTCAACCCCTTTACACGCGAGGTGGCGAACCAGACTTATGATACTGACATGGAAGTAGATGGTTTTTCGTACTATCTTGATGATGTCTTTAACTTTAAAACAGAATATGATTACAAACTCGGCAATCTGATGGATTATTATGGAATAAAGACAGAGCCCGGACTATTAAGTGGCAGTATATGAAAATGTCAAGATCTTTTGACAAAAGAAACGATGCTGAAGCAGTTGGTTTAGCTGTTAAGTCGCTAAGGAAAGAAGCCAGAAACTGGTTAAAAAGGACAGAGGCATTTAGATGATGGGGATGATAATGTCTATGCAAAAGTATCTGCTTGGTATCATGTCACGTATCATCCGAAATATTGGGGTATTACAAACAGGATATGACACGTGTTCATTTCTTGAGTTTCCCATGGTGCATTCATGATAAACTTATTGAGATAATGATTACAAAAGGTATGTTGACTCCAATTGGCCTCAAATTTGAAACTACACTGAATGTCTGAATGTGGTATGACTATGCTCTTCAAGTTACCACGAGGTAGCGTTAGACTTGGTTTAACCTATGTAAATACTGCATAGCTGTTAAAGTGTCGAAATATCAGTTATTAGATTTTGTTTGTTTAAGTTAGATTGTGTTTGTTTAAGTTTGAGTTTGATGTAAATATTGTTATTGCTTTTACTGTTGAGGTCTCTTGGTAGTAACTTTTGGTTCAACTTATAATAATCGAGTCATGCTACAAACGTTTATATTTTACTGTTTAATAATTTCGACTACCCTTGTCTTGAATAGTATTAAAAATCATGTAGCCAATATGTGCCTATGCTACAACAAGAAATAAATAATCAATTTATTCGATAAGTTTGAATGTGGCCAATATTTTGTATGTGTTAATATATTTGATATCATCTTTAATAGATGCACGATTAAAGGTTGTCCCATTTGTACAGCTTTAGTAACCTCATGTACCGTTGTACATAAACTCATTTGGTGTATTTCAGTATATATACAGTGTTGTAGCATTTAGTATCCTTTGTTTATTAATGAATATAACATGTTCAACGAAAAATATGATGTGTAATTTACAGCTTTTTGCGAATGTTGTGATTAGGAGAGCGGGGGATAATTTTCTAGCACTTTTCACAAGTTCATGTTTACTCCAGTTCTTAATTAACGACATATATTGGAAAGCTTAACGCCTGCATCGTGTTACTTAATTGTTTGTTCTTTAGCTTTTAGGTTTCGAAGCCAAATAAATGGTCAGTTTTGGTTTCAAGCTTATGATTAGTATTAAATTGGGTACTAAATATGTTCGTATCAACCCAAAGAGTGTATCAGTGCATATAAAAAATATCATAGTCAAACCATGGGCACGGGTTAAGGGTGATGCAAAGAAAAAAAAACCACGATAATTCATTTGAGCTTAGGTATATTGGTATGAATTATGTTCCATTGAACGTATAAATATTTAGGTCTGCGTTGCCAACCATCTGCAATGGAATTTATTTTTAGATATAAAGATAGAATAGAAAGGACATGTAGAGCCTGATTCCTTCTCGGTCACACATGAAAAACTACTCATAGGAGTGGTTGCAATAGGAGGTAGATATATATTATTTGGAAAAGTATCTTGGATTTATAAACTTTTAGATTACTAAAACTTGCAAAACTAACATGTTATATATTCGATGGTTAAGTCTTCTTTCAACGGGTCTTGTATTTGAGGTGAGGATACAAGGTATTTTTATAATAGTTTAGTATGCAATTTTAGTTTAGGAAATTGATTTGTGTTAATCGATTTTATTTTACGAAAATTATTCACTTCTTCTTGGACTTGATTGATTGTATTATGCGTTAGTATATACGCTAAGTAAACTGTATTTAATTGAATAACATTGGTCTCTTAGGTCTTGCTTATATGTTATTGGCTTTTTCAGTTTTCGATAATCCATTGTAGTTGAACTCATCCTTTTTTTTAGTTTATGTATATTGTTGTTAATTGTTATAATGCATAAAGTTTGATTTATGTGTAATTTTATTTTTAATTATATCAGAAGGAAGAAAAAAGACGTGAAACTATTTAGCTTTACGGATTATTGTTCATAAATATCTAATGGGTATATGAGTATTTCGATTGAAAGCTAAAATAGAAAGAATCTTGAATTTGATCACAGGAGGACTAGAGAAAATATGTTGAGGCCGCAGTTGATCGGGAAACAGTACTCACGAGGCCTATTAAACTATTGGCTTCTCATCATCTTCGTGTAGCTTTGACTATTTCTGTATACAAATCCAAGCTTCCTCCGAATGCATCTATCCGAGATCGGATTGAAGCTATTGCTAGGTACTAATTCGCTACGTCTTTTGTTGTGTTTGAAACTAATTATTGCAGGTTTGGGTTACTATAATCAATTTAAGATAACTACAACAGTGAGCTTTGGTACCGCTTATCCAAGTCCTTATCATTATAAAACCAAAAACAAAGTACTTATGCGCTTTTAGCCGTTTTATGGATTACGGTAACATCAATTATAGATCTTAACCGTTTCATTTAACTTTTAATTATTTTTAGTATATATTTGTTCTACTAAATCCGAAAAATAAAAACCACAAGTCATACCCGTCCATCGGACGAGTTTACTACTAGTATATATATATATATATATATACTAGTTTTAAGCTCCCAATGGGCGGGCATGACTTATAATTTTTTGTTTGTTGTTTTTGGTTAATTTAAATACATGATAAAGGTTAAAGTTGGTATAATTGGTTTAACAATTATAACGAAGGGTGTCAGTCGCGTCTTAGTTCTAAAGCATGCATCTCGATTTTATCTATCATTTAGGTTGTCATTATAGAAACAATAATTGTATATGTCTAGTTTCAATTCTTTTGTATCAACTTTAGAGTACTCATATCTAAGTCATGCATGTCTTATTCACCCATAGTGTCCTTCTATATATCTATCTATCATCATAGCATTGTTCAAGAAGGTAGTGCAACATTTCAAATTAACACAGTGGCTATTTTTGCTAGTCATGTACTAACGAAGTTCACAGTAAAATTGTAGTATTACCCAGGAAAATAAAGTTTCAATACTTGAGTAAATATAAAGGAGCTTTGATGTGATGAAGATCTAAATATCCATTCAACGACATCCAAGTATCTCATAAATCTCAAAGTTTTAAAAATTAAACCACAACCTGTTGAGTATGATCCACTGTGACTACTCCTTAGCTTAACTAAAAAGAAGATTTTGCACTACAATGATAACAATATTAAATGTTTACTTGAATAATCAAGAAAAAAATTATTCACTTCAAGCACATTTGGCTAGCAATAGGAGGCAAGCATCTTTCCCGTCGAATCTTTTTGAGCTCTCCAACCTTCTCAAACTAACAAATTAGAACTAAAGTATGATGATGTCACATGAAATTCTTGATATCTGTAAATTAATGAGCATAATAAACTAAAATACATAATTCACCAGAAAATTTTATTTCAGGGTACCCACCGCCGCAACGCGCGGGTACACTGCTAGTTTTCTACAATTGACATTAAAAAAATGACATGGTTAGTACTTTTGAATAAAGTTTAATTGAATGCTTTATGTGATCAAAACATGAATACTCACTTGTAGATGGCTTTTTACTTCATCATTTGTAAGAGATCGACTTGCATAAGTTCTCTAACATGGTTGGGCTTAGGAGTGGCAACTTCAAAAGACTCGAACAAATCACGATTTAGAATACTTCAGTAATGAGTTTCTATTTTCTACTTGTACTTTCAAAGATCAACATCTTATACATCATCAAATTCAACATAATCAATGTCTGAAACAACCATATACAAATCATGACACAAATTATAAAGTAAGAATCATTTTAACACCAAAATTTTCAATTGCTTAACTTGAGCCTTAAAGTTACATGGATTAACAAATCGTTAATGAAAGTGCAAAGACCGGCATATTCTTTTCTTTCTAGATTACACATTGTATCAAACCTAATATAAATATTTTATTCGCAATTCCAAACACCCTTAATGATCAACTTATAAATTTAAGATCGAACACAACGGACTCCAATTTCTTATTCTAAGGCAAACAAAACATGATGTATGCTTCTATACTACTATTAAAGTTCAATATATAAAAAGACCTTAGTGAAGGTGGATTCACTCAGTCATATGCTGTAACTGCCATCAATTTTATTATTTTTAAGTGGGCCTATTTGGGACATAATTGTGTTAACCTTTTCAATTCTTGACAATTTGACATAAACAAACAGAATGATAGAAATAGGTGTTTACCTTTCATTAGGTAATCTACATCCTTCGAGAGTATAAAATTACCATCACCCACTTTATTCAACACATCCACCACTATAGAGCTGTATAGTATCCAAATGCGATTGAACACCATGAGATAGCTGTCCCGAGTGACTTCATTCCTAGTGATCTCTCTTCATAAAAAAACTCTAGTAGCCTTATTAATGTAAACATATCAGTTACCCCAACGTCCACCACGAATACCTGAACTCAACTTTTAATCTAAGTATCTCAATCCATGTCATAATACAAAGTGTCTTAGTTTTGAAATGTTGTACTGTTAAGATTCGAAGGATTCAACGATGACTTAGATATATATCCAAAGCATGATCGACCCGTGCATCTCAAACAAACCAAGTACTCAGCAACTAATGGTTTAACAAAAATGAGTGAGCAGATGTCATAGAAAATCATGATGCCTAAGAAAAAAAGCAATTATACTTCTTTTTTTACTACCAAGAAAATTCTTCTTAATCATTGTTTCACACTTGCACATGTTTCTTATCCTATTTTCCTATCTATGGCTAAATAACTTGTGATTCAAATGCACTCTTAGAGACAATATTGTAAAAGATTGCATTATAAGGCACTCTCTTATGGTACTATTTTATCAAAGCTTACTACCAAAGTAACTAAAATCCAAAAAATAATAATTTTTTTTATACTAAAACATACAATCAATAACTCAATCTCATTAATGAGAAAGATTAATAAATTAACAAAATAAGAGAGTTAGTTATCATTGTGATAAAAAACGAAACTGAAACCGAAGCCTGATCGTATTAACATCATCATTTACATTTCCATACTCGTAGTTGCAACTCAAATAAGGAAACAACTAATGCCATGGTAACATCCTGAACCAAAATACCAATGATAAACATTGTGGGATTGCATTACTATTTCAGTGACATAAAATTGCTCTAGTGGTTCAAACACCAATACCTAGTCAAACAGGAAAACAGTAGAAATCTTAAACAAACATATTCTGAACCACCTGTACCTTCATGATCCTAACCTAAAAAAATTCAAATGAGAAAAAGACAGTATTTCATTTGAGATAATAATAATGATACTGAAATTATAAACCTTTTGAGATGTAAATAAATTATTGAAATATATTGTAGACTTAGTATAACCCTAACGGAAAAAGTATGCTCAACATATTAATATGTTAGGACCTTCTTAAATATACCCCATTTGACCAAAACATGTTCTAACCAGTACCTGACTTGCTCAATATTTTGCTTTTGTATATATATAGGATGGTTTATGTTTTCTTAAACATTATTCCAAACTTAAGTCGCAACATTTCATTTCTAGGTTGCACGTAGGAGTTTTCCGACTTATCCATCATCCGTTAAAGTACTTAACATCATTTACACTACGGTGAGTTCATAGCCCCACTTTCTATTACTTAATTGTTTTACAAACCTTTGGGGGAGATACATGCTTTATTTTAAACCGAACACATTGCTTTCAAACTGTATACTTATCTGATTGTTATTAGTACTAAGTTACCGCATTTGCCAAACTTAAGTCCCTTAATCATGAATCATTAATCACTATGTGAGAGTGGGCGCGAATATTGTGAATAGATCTGTTGGGATTGACGAATCCCGTTTGTGTTGGCCCCATTAAAGGCAAACAAACGCACTATATTTGAGTAACATTGGTAAAAACGGCAATTTTACCTGATAGGGCACGCACCGACATTTTCTCCAATTAATTTTGGAACACGTTAACGCCTTGATTGCATGATGCTTAGTCTAATAATAACTATTTTGGTTTTCAAACCATTGGTGTGAATTTATAACTCACACTACAAACATAATGTGTTCAACCATCAAACGAACTCTATGAATTCACTCAACCTTTGTGTTGGCAGTTTTAAGCATGTATTTCAGGTCTATAATGTCGGAAGCTGGCACGGAAGAGCAAGGACTAGATCAAGAAGGCTATAAATTTTATTATCATTCGAAAACCAATTTAATGTATTTTGTAAAATTAGAACCATATGGGACCTCATTTTTGTAAGCTCTGATATTTATACAAATCGAATGATAAATCTTTTGAAACGACTCCATTAGAGTACGTTTTCTATTGTTATGACTGTTGTGCCATGAAGTAACACCCAGTTTGAATTCCGCTGCGTATCACGAAATTGGGGGTGTTACATCTAATACCTATAATGTGCTTGATTATGAAGGAATAGCTATAAGGGATTAACTAATAGAAGGAATCATCGAAAATTATCCGAATGAAACCTCACATGTAATTACCACTTTTTGTATATAAATTGTGTGAAAATGCTGTTATATATGAGTAAAAACTAATCTTTAAATAACTAATGACTCCTCATATTTTATTGCTAAACCGGTAAACTAAAAACTTAGGGGGTGTTTGTGTTAGCTTATATGATGGCTTAGGAACTTATGTGAAAACTGATAAGCTCGTAAGCTTATCTAGTGTGACTTATGAGCTTATCAATGTGAGCTTATGAACTTAAATAAGCTCGCAAGCCACAAAAAATGAGCTTAATGCCTTTTGTAATTTACTTAAACTCGTAAAGGCAAAGAAATACATACAAAATGAAAAGAAAATTAGCTATATGACATCCAAAACCCAACACATTTTGACCTAGTGTTCTTGTTACCTATTTTAAATTGGAATAATAAGCCTCTTGTTTGGACGTCTAAGTGACCACTATTCGTGTAGAAGCTTGGCAACCTCCCGCTAAAAAAAAGATAAAATATGTAAAAAAAAATGCCCCACCATAGCCTCAAAAAAGAAATTTAAGAGTTTAATAAAAAAGATGGAAGTGTTTATGCAGCCAAGCCTAATGACATTTTAATTTACCCAAAAATCCATAATACTTTTTTCTATATATGGTTGAATACCATAAAAGTTTTACTCAAACCTCTAAATCCTACTTCATCAAACATTAATGCAATCTGAATTCAATTTTATGGTACCCATAACTTTGGTTAATAAGAATCATGACCTTATGAAGGTGTCAATCTTGGTCATGTTAAGTCTCTAACTGTTCATATCAGCCAACTACAAAAAGAGCTAAATGGGTAGAACGGGTCAACAGGGCCAGAGTTTATTTTTTTATGCTTAAACATCTTTTGAGACATTTCATAATAGATATTATATTATAAGCATAAGTAAGTGTCAACATTAAATTTAATACACTGATTATTAAAATTGTTACCTGTTAGACAAAGCGCTATTGATCACATTAACCTGACTCAGCAAACTGAACTAAACTAAAATTTTGTATCAAGTTCAATGTACACTTAGGGTACTGATCTATTTCTATAATACTCCCAATGTTGGTATCAAGTTACCAACAATATATACAATCCGGGTACTAATCCATTCATATAAAACGCCATTGATGTACCAGTAAGGGGGTGTTTGTCTTTGCTTATTTAAATTCACGTTTCTAAAAAAGTGAGTTTCGAAAACGACGGTTTTCAACTGCAGCCCCCACCTTAATTTTTCAAAATGTTGTTTTCAGAGGAAAAAAAGCAAATAATCACGTTTTGAGATAAGTTATCCTAACACCTTTGAATAAATTATCACGTTTTCAAAACGTGATAATCTAACAATCCACTCCAAAATGCAAAGACAAACACCCCTAAATATCGAGTAAATGTTGTTATCTGGGTTTGTTTGTTTCCGATTAATACCCGTATCCGCACATAATGAAACCTTAACATCATTAACTGCATAATTTTAATACTGAAACCAATATGTAAAATATATTTCTAAACCATAACCATCGTATCCAAAAACGGTGGTATCAAGAGCCACTTCTGCTATACAACTGAGGGAGCATATGATAATAAACTCCTAAAATGAAAACAACGCATACCCACATCAGTAAAGCACCCACAGCAGTAATTTGAAGCCCAAGAGGTGCTATCTGTTATGTCGGTAGATATGCGGAAAACATTAAGTGTATGAGGAAGCCCGAATGCTAAAACCGACACCTAAATCGAACCTGTGTATAAGGTGGCAGATTCATTACCCATTGGTGGCTGCACCACTGTTGGAACTGTCATTAATAAAAAATGGCAACGATTTTATAAAGACTTTATCTCGGCACTCTGCTCAGAACAGTTATTCACCAAGTCCTTATGTTCACTTGTCTATAAGCAAAGATAAATATCAAGCTCAAGAAAATGATCAGAATGCAGTAACATAAATGAATAAATAAAAAACATGGCCGCCACCTTTTTGTCCACCAATGCTCTAAGTGACTGGGCCTCCTCCTTTAAAGAAACGTCTTCACTCCCAATATCTTTCCAATGGTTCAACTGTGATTTCATCATTTCAGTTTCTTTAGACAATTGAAGCCATCACCGAAACTCGCTTTAAAGTCTTTCCTCTTTGTAATGATTATTACACTTCTATCGAATAACACAAGCGAAAAAAGATAACATAGTGATTGTTACTTGTAACCAATTTTACAGAATCTTGAACGACTTCTTCCATTCTAATTTCAAACTCATTATTCTCATTTATGCATTCTTGAAGTTGTTGCTCTAGGTTTTCAATAGTAGAATCGGGTTAACATTAGAACTTTTGAGCATCTAATGATTCTGTCTTCATGTCGAGCTCTTTCTCTTTCGTATAAGAGAAGACCTATCACTGGAATTGAAATATAATAACTCGGTTCATAAGTAAATATGTAAAAGTGGAACCTCCAAAATATTGCATACATCATCCGCTACACCGCAAAGAATCTATCATCACTCTAAATCGCTCCACTTGATTTCCAATATGGAAGCGATCATTTAGTAAGGTGTAAGCCCGGATGTGTAGATATATTTGTTATCTTGCAATTCACTCTGGCAAAACACAGAGTGTTAGAACCAAGCAACTGTTGGATACATAGCAAAACAAAGATAACCACATACAACCTGAAGATCCTGTAACTGTTTTAATAAGGCAGAATTGTCCTCTTGTGCTTCTTGAAGCTCAGAAAGACGATCATATGACAGTATCTACATCAATTACAAATTCGTTACTTTATGTTTAGGAATGCTGAGAGATGATATAAAAACGCCCGAGGATATAATATATACCTTCGCTTCCTCTATGGAGGCCTTTAAATCACGTAATCCCATAGTTTTATCTACAGTTCTTTCAGGTGAAACACTTCCATTAACAACAAATGGAACAGGAGGTTGCACATCAGGAAGTTTTCTTCTACTCTCTTCAAGTTCTGCTAGGCTATCCTCCAGGTCACCTTATGACTATAACTTTGAAAATCAACAACTACTTGTAAATGTTTAATTTCTTCTTTCATCAGGTCATCAATCTTATTTGACTGAATAACCTCATCTAATAAGTAGCAAGGTCATCATTAGTAGGCATTCGTGATGGTGAAATAAGCATGTAAAAGCAAGGTTGACATGTAACTAAGGTAAATACACACCTCCTGCAGACAAATTGTCATGCATAGATTGACCAATGCTTTCTATTTTAGCCATCAGAATCTGTATCGTATCTTCTATCAGTTTCATTAATTCGAGAGTGGATGAATGCCGCAAAGCAAGGGCTTCTTTGATATGAGCGAGAATTTCTTCACTTCCATCTTTTCCAATGGAATCCGATTTCAGAAGTCTGCAAAGTTATATCAGCCAACATTAATGCAATCTGAATTCAATTTTATGGTACCCATAACTTTGGTTAATGCAATCTACATATTCCAAGTTTCAAAAGATACAAATATTAAACATTCCCTGCTAAATGTATGTTTTTACACCTATTTTGATGTTCTCATAGTCTCACCATAGATTCACAATCCAAAATAAAGGGTGTCTTACCAGAGTCCAGATTCTGCAAAATTACAACAACATAAACGTACATGTGGAAAGAAAGAAAATATTAGAAAGAAAATAGCCCAAACTGTTGCTGTAGTAATATCTGAAGAAAGAAAATATTAGAAAGTAAATTATCTGATAGAAAAAGAAAAAGAAGGAAAGCAAATGACAAGGTGATATAAGACACAACGTTGTTCAATGTCAACCATCATCTAGTAGACCATAGACAATAGCTTCTTGACAGACATATATCATATATGTATAATACATATATATACTCCATATAAAACATATAGATACCATGTAAACAAAATAACAGAATGATATGAAGAAAGAGACACATACCCTGAAGATTCATCAAATACATAGTCATTTTGTGTAGGCCCGGTACGTGCAAGCGAAAACAAAATTCATTTTATTTTATAATCAAAAAGCAATTGATGGATAATATGAACAAAAAAAAGGGTTCCTGCAAGCGAAAACAAAATTCATTTTATTATTATAAAAACAATTTATAAATATACTACTCCCTCGTCCCAAGCTATAAAGGGGAATGCACACATTGCTATATTGGTTTGTCTCAAAATAAGTGTCCGCTTCCACATGTTTTTAAAATGTAAAGATGGCATTTTATTAGTGCAAAGTGTAATGATTGCACTTCTCGAAAACTGTGAATTTTCAAAGTGCACATTAAATTTGGGACGGAGGAAGTACTTCTCACATCAACCAGAACCCGTATATACTTACCACTCGGTGTCTTGTCGATGTTGTTTCATCATCATTTTTGCGAACATGTCAAAGTCGTCATCCTCCTTGACCGAGGTAGTATCGTTGCATGTACTCCATTGGTTCCAGAGGTATCAGTTGTATGTTTCTCGAACTTGAAGAGGTTCCTTCCTCTAGCTCGTGCTAGATTCTCGAATCCCTCTTTAAGTTAAGAAAACACGAATATGAGAGTAGTGTTAATAGATAGCTGTTTACATCATTTAACTCTTCATATAATCTTGGTTCACCCCCTCTATAATACCGGTAAAAAGAATTCCTATTGGCTTCTTTAAGAAAAGTTATTTATAGCCAAACAGGCCTCAGTTTTCCACTTTTCCAAGTGCTCTCCCTGCACGACATTTGCCATATCCCCTGTGCATTTAGTAATTTAAGAAATAGAGGGTGTTTGGATGAGCTAAAGCTTAAACTTACTCAAGAATCCCAGTTGAAACCGTATACTTATTAGCATATTCACAATAAAACACCTTCAAAGTGGTTGGAAGTTTTTTGAAAATCACCAAAAGCTAATAAGCGCAAAATATAAGCTTACCCAAAGTCCCAAACACACCGTCATCAGTATTACCATAACCATATAGAAATCTTTCACCTTGTATATATGAAACATCGAAAGGTATACCATCTCTATATTGTCTCGGCATAGCATGTGTATCCTATTATTTTTATATGAATAGTTTCTTCGTGGTAATGCATTTTGTGTCATTGCTGTTGTGTCATTTCTTGACCTTTAGGTATCATTATTTTCAAATCATTCAGTATTATTTACCCTAAGTCCTCCATGTCATTCAATAATAAGCTAAAACTTTCTTTTCAAGACCTATGATACTATCAAGTGATCTTCGTTCAAGATACAAACGCCTCACCGAGTATTTTGTGTCCTTTAACCTTCCTCTCTCGGTGTGAGTGGACTTAGGACAACACCAATGACACTCTCTTTCTTCCTCCATTCTTGAAAAAAGCACGGTCGGGATGCTTCTTATTCCATATTTGGATGCTATATCCGGCGGTCATCCGTGTTGATCTTATAGCACAAATCAGACACACACAAAAAGAATTATCATTCTCACCAATATATGATCCGCTTTTCACGGCCAAGAAACACATATATGCTTTTGATAATTTCTACTTGAGTAACCAAAAGTCGCTATAAGTCCGTGTTTCTAATTTTTATTCTGAGTTAGTAGCTAGAATATCAATAGGTAATTATAGGAGAACACCCCAATGTAACATAGAAGTAAGCATGTATCAGATCATTGTTTTACTATAAGTAATTCAAATTTGCTTAACTCCAACAGATACTCTTTTTAGATAGTATGTGATCAGGTTTCCATATTTGCTTTGGCTTCTCACCTAGCCCACGTATCCATCCAATCAAGTTATGTGTTGTACTTGGGTTTCTTATTTTAGTTTATTTGGGCATCATATTTGTTTACTTTGACTTGTCTAATGCCATCTAAGGCTATCGTTTTGGCTGCTGAATGAATAATACTTACAATAGATTCTTAATTCAAAGACTTTTAAAGCAACCTGCAAGGGCCTGCAGCTATTATGGAGCAAGCCTTGATGCAATTTTAATGAAGAAAAGAAAACAACAGAATAAGACAATAAGGTATACCTTCTGGTAAAGGACGGATAGACTGTTAAATTCGTCAAATATATGATCTTTGATCTCAGTACTTTAAGCAGCAAAGACTGAAACTGTTTGCTACTTTGAGTATCTTTTGTCAACTGTAGATTTTCTTAAAGCTGCACACACAAAAAGAAGATTAGCGTTGGTTAAGTTTTGTGAGATTATGAGATGGACGTAAAATAAAAAAGTAAAAAGATGTAATGTATTAACATGGAATATTTTTTTACAATATTTTGTAAATTGCAATTAAAATGGTGTATATATTCAACCGCTCTTTTCAAGTTTTGTAAATCCAAGAAGCTTGGGTGCTGAAGAAAACCAATATTAGTCGACATACTTGTCTAAAGTGGCACAAAGAGTGGAATTAGGGACAACACCAATGACACTCTCTTTCTTCTCTCCATTCTTGAAAAAAAGCACAGTCGGGATGCTTCTTATTCCATATTTGGATTCCATATCTGGGCAGTCATCTGTGTTGATCTTATAGCACAAAGCTTTTCCGGCATATTCTTTAGCAAGCTCATCAACAACTGGAGCTATCATGCGGCAGGGCCCACACCATGGTGCCCAGAACTCCACCAGCGTCCATTCCATGGCTTCCAGCATAGTACAAATCTGCTAATTTAAAACAAAGTTATACACCTTATCTAGGCACCTACCGTTCACGGTTGCAGTAGAGAAACATCTGGCCAAATTATAACAGATGTAATATGTTAACAGATGTCGGAGTGGAAGCACGCAAAAAAACATTCGCTCTGCAGTGAGTTGAAGTACCTATGTTTCAAAGCATACACAACATAGGCGCTTTGTTATGATAAACCAGATGAAGACAAACCCACAATTCCTGCATAAAGTCCAGCTCAGCATACATGTTTATGAGAATAAAACACTAACCTTTGAAAATTGCAAAATATTCTTCAACTTGAATTAGAAAAGTATAAGAATAACATTAAATAATATAATATGTATTATTATTTATAAACTAATTTATATTACATCTGTTAAACCTCAAAACATTAGCATAGGGAGCCAATGATTTTTCTTAAAGTTCATGGAGATAACTTACGATAATCCAGTATTAGAGATATCAAATTCCAAGTGAGTGTAAGATCGGTCGGATTCAGGGGAATGGAGCTCCTTTTTATAGCTCATTGAATCTATAAGAAGACGTGATAGTTTCAGGTTAAAGAACATATAATAAGGTTACCAATTAGAACAAATAAAGCATGAGCAAGCTTATGTACCTGCATGGATGTTGAGCATCATGAACAATATAGCCATTTATAGTATGAATTTGATTTCAAACCACTATTGGTAATATTAATTTTAATGTTAAAGTAGGTTATGTATAGCTTTTTCTTAACAAATATCATCTAGTATATACGAATTTGAAAATTAACCTGTTAGACTTGGTAAAGCAGCTTACTCAATACTTGACACTATCATATTGATTAAGTTCCGTCTATTCACATACATTAATTAGCCTGTAGGGTATATCGTAAATCACCTTGTGTGCTGAATTGCTGATTGGTCATTGCTTCATGTTCATAAGAACTCCTAATTGCAAATAACAGATAAATTGTTAGGATTGATTATAAAAAACATGTCAAATACGGAAGCATCAATCATTGTAAGATCAATTAAAAAATACACATTAAAGTAAGGCCGGGTAACAAAAAACAGAAAAATACCTGTTAAACTACTTGTAGTTATTTATGTGTTCTTTGCGCTTTGTGCCTGTGTTATTCATGGCTATATGTAGCAGAATGTTTCATTAGTGCCTACCGAGGTTCAACCAATAAACAAAATAAACAAAACAAAGCATGCATCCAACTTGTAAAATTACAACAACATAAACGTACATGTGGTTTTAGAAAAATCATTACAGCAGCATGCTTTCAATTGTTACCAACAAAGAATACAAACAACCTGTACATCAAATCAGAAAAAATATTGTGTGTGTGATAATGAGTGATATTAGGATTTTGGAAAAAAAATACTCCGTATGATGAATGGATTGGGCTTTATATATATTTTTTAAATTATTAATTTTTTTGTGATCATTATATTTATATTTATGGCTTTGCAGAATATATCACAAAAATTAAGTTGATCTAGTGGTAAAAACATATGTTATTTATCCAAATAACCAAGGTTCGATTCTTGCAAGACTTATTTTTTAGAATTAAATTTCGAAAATTAATGCTTAGGTAATTAAATTCCGAAAATAATTAATAATAGCTAATTAAATTAAAAAAATGCTTAGTTGGACAACAAATGCTTATGTGGCATGAAATTTGACTATGTGGCATTGAGGTGGCATTGACGTGGCATTGAGGTGGCATTGAGGTGGCATTAATGTCAAATGCCTCGTTATATATATATATATATATATATATATATATATATATATATATATATATATATAGATATATATATATTTTGAAATTTTCAAGATTTTCTAATTTTTATGGATTTTGAAAATTTTATATTTTTATATTTTCTTTTGTGGGTTTTGAAATTTTGTATTTTGCTTTTTGAATAAGTATATATAAGAGATAGATGAAGAAAGACCTTTACTCCTCGTCTTCTTCTTGAAGATGTTTGAGTGTTTCCGGTTGTAGACTCTTTAGACCAAGTCGTGGAAAGATAAACTCAAAACGTTCTCTAGGAAGAGCTTTGGTGAAGATGTCTGCTAACTGGTATTCAGTCCTTACAAAATAGAGTTCCACCACACCTTTTTCCACTTGTTCCCAAATGAAGTGATGACGAATGTCAATGTGCTTTGCTCTTGAATGTTGAACGTTGTTGCAAGAGAGAGCAATGGCACTTTTGTTATCACAATACAGAGGAATCTTGTTGAATTCAAAGCCATAATCAGATAATTGGGATCTTATCCATAGGATTTGAGCACAACAAGATGACATGGCTATGTATTCAGCCTCTGTAGAGGATATGGAAGTGCTCATTTGTTTCTTTGAAGACCAGCTTACAAGCTTATCACCTAAAAATTGAGTACCTCCAGACGTACTTCGACGTGTATCTTGACACCCTGCATGGTTTGCATCTGCATATGCTGTTAGTGACATACTAGTGTCCTTCGGGTACCAAAGACCCATGTTGATGGTTCCTTGGAGATACCGAAAGACCCGTTTAACCGCTTCTAGGTGCTTTTTGGTAGGCTTAGCCTGGTATCTAGCACACATGCATACAACAAATAGAATATCGGTTCATCGGTCGTGAGGTACATCGGGATCCAATCATACTGATATTTCGTTTGATCTACCATGATCCCTGAGTGGTCCTCATCCAGTTTGGTACGTTCCACCATGGGAGTGTCAACGGTGTCACAAGTGTCAAAACCAAATTTCTTTAAAATTTCATTTGCATATTTAGATTGATTAATAAAAATGCCTCCGGGACTTTGTAAAATTTGTAATCCCAAGAAAAATGACATTTGTCCCATCATTGACATTTGAAATTTGGAGCCCATCTCCTTTGAAAAAAGTTCACATTCATTGGGGTCAGTCTAGGCAAAGATAATATCATCAACATAAATTTGAACGTGAATTAAATGTTTTCCGACTTTACGGTGAACAATGTTGGATCAATGCTCCTTTCTTTGAATCCGGAGATAGAAGAAAATTTGATAGCGTATCATACCATGCCCTTGGAGCTTGCTTCAAGCCGTAGAAGAGCCTTCTTCAAGCGATAGACATGAGTAGGATGCTCGGATTCACAAAACCTTCGGTTGGTCGACGATACGACTTCCTTAAGATCTCCGTTAAGAAAAGCCGTCTTTACATCCATCCGGTAGACAATCATATTCTTACTTGCAGCATTAGCCGTGAAGATTCGATTGCCTCGATCGCGCTAATCGGAGTAAATGATTCTTCAAAGTCAATACCTCCTCTTGACGGTATCTTTTGCAACCAATCGAGCCTTGTTCTTTAAAACATCACCATGCTCAAGAAGTTTTACTTTGAAGATCCACTTTAGAGCAATGATCATAGCACGCTCGAGGCGGTACTAATTCCCATACATCTAGTCGATCAAACTCATGAATTTATTCTTGCATGGCATTGAACCAACTGTCTTCATTCATTGCAGTTTTAACATCTTTTGGTTCGACCTTGGATAATACAAAGTTGAAAAAGCACCATAAGGCATCAGTTGCAAGTTGTTTGCGAGTGGATACATGACGAGAGGGATTTCCAATGATGTTGTCCAAGGGATGATAATGTGTCCATTTTCTAAGGTGTTCGTGTGGTTGTTGTTGAGGAACTGAAGTAGCAGAGTCGATTTCTCCTGATGAAGATAGTTCTGATGATGATTTAGGAGCAAATATGTTTTCAAAAAGGGCATCTTCAGGAGTAGCAAAGGGATTCTCTCCATCAAGGGTGCCAGAAACAATTCCATGATGTACACTCGTTGATTGATGATTTGTTGATGAGACAGTGATCGCAGCAGCGCTTCTTGACTTAAAGACATAGAAGCGAAGGGTTAACTTCATTGGCAGGATAGAAGCGACCTCTGTTGATGGAATTGATGATCATTAGCCATTGGCTCATAGTGTTCATCAAACATTGGATCAAACAGTTTCTTCAAGTCATCTTCGAAGGAGGTACATAAGGAGTTCTTGGCAAAGAATCGTATACAAGAGTAGAACCGATGGGACTACTTGATGATGCGGGTCCGAGGCGGGTTGTCCAGATCCATTTGACCGGTCACTCATCGAACGTAACGTGAATTGTTTCCATGATATTTCGGGTTCTTTTGTTGTAGATTCGGTATCCTTTTCTGCTTGGTGCATATCCTACAAATACTCCAATGTCCGCTTTAGCTTTAAGTTTGCCTAAGTCTTGGCTCTCATTGGTTGGATAACACAATGCACCAAACACACGAAGGAATGAAAGATTAGGTTTTCTATTGTGGACAAGTTCATATGGAGTTTTTCCATGAGAAGTGTGAATAAGGGATCGATTTTGAGTGTAGCATGCGGTGGCAATGGCTTCACCCGAGAAACATTGGAACCTTTGAGTAAATCGGCATTGTTCTTGCGGCTTCCACAAGAGTTTGATTTCGTCTTTCAACAACACCGCTCGTTGAGGAGTTCGTGGAACACTTCTTTGATGGTGATTCCAACACTTTCATAAAACTCACTAAGTTGTTTATTAACAAACTCGGTTCCATTGTCTGCATTCGGATGATCCCGCGGCTTTGTTAAGTCGAACTGCACTGTTTGATAAGTTTGATGATGATATCTGGAGTTTCATCCTTTTTCCTTAAGAACTTAAGCCAAGTAAATCGAGAGTAATCATCAACCACAACTAACACATATTTCTTCCCGTAAATATTCTGCACTCTCATAGATCCACATAAGTTCATGTGAATGGTATGGAGAACTTCCATAACCGAGTTTGTAGGTTTGGGTTTGTGGGCATACTTCTTGCTTTTTCCCAATTGGCATGCTGAACAAAGATGATCCTTTTCATACTTTAGTCTAGGTAAGCCTGTTACTAAGTCCTTTCTGGAGTATCATTTATGGTGCCGAAGTTCAAGTGATTGAGACGACGATGCCATAACCATGACTTTGTTTTCGAAGCCTTTGACAACAAGAAAATTGGAGAAGACTTCATCATATCTTCGATAGAGATGGTGTATAGATTTGAACAACGTGTTCATCTTAAAAGTTTTTTACCATTAAGTTCTCTAACGAAACAAGTATGTTTTCTGAATGCCACTTCTAGATCAGAATCACAGAATTGACCAATAGAGAATAAGTTATTACCAAGACCTTCAACGTAATACACCATAGAGATTACACTATCACCTACAACATAGTCTCCATAACCCATAATTGCACCGAAATGATCATTCCCGAATCTAACAGTCCCGATGAATTTACTCACAAAGTTCATGAGCCGTGACCGGTCTCCAGTCATATGCTTGGAATAGCACGAGTCTAGGTACCACGTAAGCGATTTGAACGATCCGCGATTGAACACGACAAGAATGGATAATCGGATAATTGGGATCCCCATGCAAGAATGGGTTCCATTTGGTTAGTAACAGTAATTGGAACACCCACATCGGAAGTATAAACAATGGAATCATCAGGGATTGATGTAGTGCTAGTATACGCATTCGACCTATTCAAAGTATGTTCACTTCTTAAGGGAATAATTCTACCAGTGGGCATCCATTTCCTAATGGGCATTGATCTAGATAATTTAGGGCACATCTCATTAAGATTGAATTTGCGGCCAGTAGGTATCCACTAATAACCTATGTTACTAAATTTCCTTCCTGTGGGTTTCCACTATTTTCTAACCTTCTTTGCTTGATTTTTGGCATTAACAATCTTAACAGGGTATTTAACTGCATTACTCACATCATTCACAACACATTCATGATTAACACCAGAAATCAAACATTCATTACATGTTTTGCAAGTAGTAGTAGAATTTGAATTAATTACAGTACGCTTAAAGCTAATACTAGAATCAACACGATTCATTTTATTCAATTCCAACTTAAAGTTCCTAGGGTGGTCTTCTACTTTCCTCCATTGATTACTCTTAGCTTGCGAGGTCCTATCTTGCTCTGTATTGCCTTGAGGCTTTGACCTGCTCGCTTTGGTGTCACTTTTTACTCCTGTAGAGGGAATGGGAACATTAGTTGGTTTTGCTACCTCTTGCATTTTAGGTTTAGAAGTGCTGGGATCTGAACTGCTTAAAGGCACATTGAAGCTTACATGCTTAACTTTAGGCACTGAGTGAGGCATATCAAGATTGGCATTCTTAAAATCAGGCATAGAACAAGGCATAACTATTTTATCTTTCTTACCAACGGGTTTAGGGCATGTTGCTCTTAAGCATTCTAAAAGTTCTTGAGATCATTTGGCATACACACACGCGTACTTAACCTCACTATCAAGTGGCTTATTTATGAAATCCTCTTCTACAATCTCTCGGAGACATTCTAGACTATCCTTAAGTTGAGCAAAATAGTTATGAAACACAAGTTCGTTATTTCTAAGATGAGGAGGAATGTATTTAACAATCACAGTATATTTACAGTCTGCAGATGATTTTGATGCAACATTCTCATTAAAGACAAGTGGCATTTTCCCTTTTTCCTGTCTCCTCAGATTCTCAATTTCCTTTTGTAAAGACATTATTTTTTCATTGTTCTTGTCACGAGTGACTTTCATTGAATCATATAACTCTTTAAAGTGTCGTTTAACTTTTTCATTTTCTTCTAGAAAACTCTCATTTTCCTTTTGTAAAACATTAACCAAGTTTTGAAGATGAAAAGTTTGAGAACACTGAGAATCTAAAGGAGGAGGCATTTGGGAGCCAGTCACATTGTTCTTTTCACCCTTTAATTGTGAAATTTGGGTTCTCATTTTTCGATCGTGTTACAATGAGCTCGAATCTGTTCATCATGTTTCTTGATTTCAAAAGCGCATCAAATTCAGGAGCATCCAAGGATGTCTTGATATTTGAGGTTTAACATTTTCTTTTAGATGTTGATATTTTAATTGCAAAGCAAGATGCTCAACTTCCAATTTAGAAAACTGTTTCACCAGGTTATCATGATCATCCCGTTCAACTTTATCATGCAATTTAGAGTTAGTTTTCTCAAGCTCAATGACACGATCATGGGAGACTTTCAGAGCAATAGATAATTCATGAAATTGAGATGCATTAATAGAACAATTCGTGGCAGTGTAAAACACATCTTGAGTGATACATTCAGAAATCAGATTCTCATTTAAGGTATGCAAGTTCTTTCTCTCAATCTCATTATATTTTGATTCTCGCTCATAGTCATTGACCTCAACTATCATTGCATCAAATTCCTTTTCTATTTCTTTAATATCTGAATCCATCCCCTTTTTAAGACTCTCAAATTGACCTTTTAATTGTTTAAAGAAAGGCATGACCTCGGTTAAATAATATTCTTTAGTTTGCTCAAACCCTCTCCCTTGATTATCCCGATGGGTGTGATCCTTTTCTTACACGCCTTCTCAAAATCAACAAATAATTGATAAATGACATACTAGCGATTAAGGTATTGCTCTTAGTGGGAATAGATCTAGGGACTAAATGCATTGGTGTATTGAGGGGATATCTGATGGCGGGAAGCATTCTCCTACATGGGGATTCATTCAACAAACTCATCGACTTTTTCATGTCCATATCCTTTTCCGAATACTTGTTTAGGGGTCGGTGTTTGAGGTCTAAACTTGTTAAATGCAATCCAATTATCCTTAGCATAGTTGGGTGTTTTATAACCGATTTTCTTTTCTATGCATGAAGGGCTCTTACGTTTTCATCTAATTTCTTTCAAGTGACTTCTTCTAACCGCCTATCTTCCTCGGTATTCTCGGTATGAACTAGGTTTCTGTCTAGGCTTAAGAATTTCATTGCCATCATAAATTACCTTCATGCTTCTCTAGCTTTCTTACATGCCTCGTGGTTTGGTTCATCAACTAATGCAACACTATGTTTGTCACTTAGAACTCTATGCTTAGTGATCATGTGAGCAATCGAATGGTGTTTCCTTGTACATACAATTTTTTTCAAGTTTGTTTTCAAAGTTTTTAGGTTGGAAAATTCATTTAAAAGTTTTGATTCCTTAGCATTAAATTCTGCTTAGCACTTTCATATTTTCTTGAAGTTCTTGTTTTGCTTATTTGTTTTATTAAGCTTTTCTTTTAAGGAATCTAGCTCTTGTTTTAGTATTTCTTCCCTAAAGTTACTTTTTCTAATAATTGTATGCATTTGGTCATCCATTTCCGCTCACGAGTGGTTAACTCAAACTTAGCGCGTTGTTCATAAATGGCAACTTGTTCTTTATAGGCATTAAGTTTAGAGATAACGAATTATCGAGGGCGCATGGGTGTATTCATCAAAACATAGTCATCATTGATTGCGAAGATGCATCACTTGGTTCAATCACACTTTCACTTTGGATCACATATTGATCATATGGGACAATATTACTATTACCCATATTAACAATATCTGTTTCACAAGTTTCATGTGATTGGACTTTGTCATGTATCTTTTGCTCATCAACTTCATCATATAATTTTAATACCTCTAAGATGATTGATTCTTTGGAAGGACCAGCCTGCTGTGGTGATGAGGGCTTTGGAGAGACCATAGGTGAAATGCTTGCCATGAAAATAGTTTGGGCAGTTGGTTCATCATCCACATCCGAATCATAAGCATCACAGTCAGCTACTTGAAACGCATTTGGATTGTTCTGACCCATACCCTGTACTGGCTGTTCATCTACATCAGCATCATAAGTCTTGGCATTTCCCTCAGCAAGAAACAACAGCTCTTCTTCATCCAAAACAGCACCATTGTCCTGAGCTTGTACAAGCAACATCTTGTCTCTGAAATATTCAACATTTTGAGGGCATTTTGGAGATGTGCAGTTTCTTGCAATGTGTCCATCCCCACCACAATTGTAGCACTTGACTGGCTTCACTTGTCCCTGATTGGCATTTCTCCCACGATTCTGATTAGCCACATACCCTCCACCTACTCCACCTCTTCCCTATTCATACTGCCTACCTTGAACTGGTTGCACCATAACCTTTCCATCTCGACGGTAGCTTGATTGTGTGGGTTGGATGTTGTTTTGAGGTTATTGTTGGTGTGATGAGTGGTATTGATTTTGACTAACCATGAGAGCAGGTTGATTGATGAAGTTTTCCATGAGTGTTTTTGAGTCCGGAGGCTTGTATCTTGGATCGGGAATGAGCTTGTAATTACCATTACCAGTGGGTATGACTTGAGAAGCTTTGGTGGTAATTCCAACATTGGTGTAGAATGCTGTTGAATCATTTGATGAACTTGTTTCTCCCTGTTTAGTTTTGAACTGATCAAGAATCATTCTTTTAAACATAGCATGTCTCTCATTCTGAAGAAGGAAGACATACAGGTGCTCATAGTTGGTGTTCTTCAATCCTTTGGTTAGCTTCACTGAGGTGACAAATTTGTGCCATTCGGGATTCATGTTGCTCACAAACTTTGAGTTCAGCTGAATATTTGGCATGGTCATTTTGATATTCCTCATATCATTCACAAGCTTGTGGAATCTTACGTAATATTCATAGACACTTTCTTCTGGTTTCATCTTAAAGTGCTCATATTCATCATACAGCTGTGATTCCCTGTCTTCCTTAGTTAATTCAGAGCCTGAGAGAAGCATTTTGACATTATCCCAAACTGCCTTAGCTTCAGTGTTGTGATTGATAAGCTTGTAGATATCTTTGGAAGACCACAGTATAATGTTTGAAGCCCCGATATCAACATCGAATCTCTTTTCTCCTTATCACCGAGCTCATCATACGTCTTTGGTCCGTCCAATCCAAAGATCATTGTTCCATCTGCAGCAGATATCAATTATGTCTCTTGTAGTCTCAATCGATAAGGTCCTTCATCAATTGATTTGAGAATGTTGACCCCATTTTCTTTTCCCAAACAAGTACAACCCGATTCTTTGAGCCCATGAGTCATAATCGGTTACATCAAGCATAGGTGGGCAGTATGTGATCCGGTGCTTGGCGTCCTCGACTATAGAAGAAGCGATAGTAGGCACGTTGTTTGACATGATTACAAGTTCTACGGATTTTACTATTCTTTGATTAAACCGGGAAATCGATTCTTTCACGGAATTTTACTAAACCAAAAGAACAACCGTAAAAATGTAGCACGAAGAAGTGACAATTCTCAAAAGACAAGTAGCTAAACAGTCAACTCTCTTTGGTATCAACTCGCTAAACAGTCAACTCGCTTAAAAGACAAGTCGCTTAAAACTCAAGTCGCTTAAAGAAACAACTCGCTTAATAGCCAAGTAGCATACAGAGACAACTCGCTTAACCACCAAGTCGCTTAAACCAACTCGCTGACAATACAACTCGCTTAATAGCCAAGTGATATGTGTCTAAAAACACATATATTTTACATTGTTTAAACCCACAAAAACAGCCAAAAACACACAAATGACTTTATAAATGTTACAAATATCATGAAAATGTGTTTTTATGTGAATCAGGTACAAAAAGAGTTGAAACAGTTTGATTCTACTGATAATGATGGTTTCTCTGAAGCCTATTATGATTCTCTTTGAATCAATGGTTTCGCCAAAGATATAATGCATCGATGGTTTCTCTGAAGGCATACGTTTAATGAGATACTTCCACTAAAATATCTGGTCCCTAAATAATATCGGTCAAAACCACTCCTCCACCTTGCACGGTTTTGCCACTTGCTACCACCTTTTCTTTACCACCTTTCCACCTCACTACCCCAGTTGTTTAACAAATCTCACCACCATCCTTCCACCTATACTAGCCCACAACTACAATTAATGCATCCACACCATCTTCACTTTATCTCACCTCACAATCCCTGTTTTGTTACCCACTCTTCAACCAGCCCATAAACCTATCCAAACATGTCCCTCCACCTCTACAAGTGAACAAGAAGCATTAATTGTTGCGAAGCGCCTCAATCTACTAGTATTACTTTTGGCGCCAAAAGTGAATTCAAAGGCTAGGATCATCTCGCTCAATCAATGGTCAAAATTAAAGTGGGATTTTACGAGGAAGATGGTGGGAACTCAAATGACTATAAATATCAGAGGAGAGGCGAGAGAAGAAGTTACTTTTGGGCTAGCCATTGGTCGTGTAGTATAGAATTTAAATGCTTTCTTCAGATTAAATATCGGGGGCTAGCCTTGGTCATGTAGTGTAGCGATTTAGAAACCTTTGGATTAGCCTAGGTCACATAGTTAATGCAGTTTACTGCTTTCTTTAAATTCAAGTCATTTTAATGCTTTAATGTTGTAATCTTTCTTAAATTAGTGTAATGAACCTTTATTTTCAATTTAATTTCAAGTATCTTTCAGTTTCAAGCTTTTGCTTAATTACCTTTAATTTTCATGTCACTTTAATTTCTTGTTAAGTAGTTGTTTAATGGACTCTTTAAGCTCATATAAGCTCCTGACAAAGCTTTAAAGCTTTTAGAGACCTTAAAACAAGTTTAGACTTTAAAATTCGAGAAAATAATAAAATCAAGAAAAACAATGAAAACCAAAAATAATGAAGTGATCTTGGTGAAATTGCATGGAGCAAGGTTAATTGTGGATTGCCTTTGGTTTAGAAGCTTTGTGGAAAGCCTTAGGATGTGTTCTGTGACCATGGTTCTCATTTTCGTGAGGATTTCACTTGTAAGCCCTTTTACCATTTTGCATTTTATTGTTCTAGTCTTTTATTGCTTCAATTTTCATGTTTCTATGTTTCTTTGCTGTTTGATAATGTTATTATAGCTTTATCTTAGGTTGTTATGTTTTGGATTTGATTGTGGGTTGATATTGCATTTGACTGTCAATATGCTAGTTTTTGACAATCCTAGGTTTGAACATTTGTGACTACTTGTTTATGCTGAAAAAGGTCCATTTTGACACTTTGGTTCCTCTGGATTTGATGAAATTGGTTTACATAGTCTTTTGTTTTGAAAACCGCATATGATCCATTAAAAGATTGTTTGGATCTAATAGTGAATACGTGTTTAGGGTTATGTTTGTGGTTGTTCTTGTTTGATGCATTCCTCATATGACCTTTACCTCGGTGAAACCTTAATCAAGTGGTGTAGCATGGTAGAAAGTCAATTTGACACTTGACAATCTCATTATGAGCACCTTTGTGAGATTGTTAGAACTCATAATCTTGCATATCTGTTTAATTGTTGTTTATCTTTGTTTAATTCATGTTTATGTTGTTTAATATTCCATATTACGTCATTAGATTCGGATCAAAGTTCACCTTATTCAACTTTGATCATAAACTAAAAAAGTCAAATTTCTAGTTTTCCTGTTTTTAATTTAATTGTTTATTTTCCTATGTCTTTGTTACTTAGTTTCATAATCTGTGTTTTTTAGAATTTTTATGTTTTATTGCTAATATTGTTAGATATATTTTTGATAATTTTTATTTGTCATGTTTAATAGCTTATTTATGTGCTTATTTTAATTCTGCTGATTCACTTATTTGGATTCTGCCGATTCACTTGATTCTGCTGATTTGTTTAGCCTTTGTTTATTCTTAGTTGTTTTTGCCTTTGTAGTTTATTTGTTATGTTTGTGCTTGTTTTTACATTTGTAGCTTATTAGATAGCTTAATCACTTTCTCCCTTTTTGTCCCATCTTACTCACTACATAGAAGCAAACTGTGTAGTTGGAGTCGTTTTCCTAAACTCATGAAAAGTTCTTCATTGAGCTTGAGCTTGTGATATTTGGCTTCATGTGAGGCTAATCTATCACACTCAATTTTAGTGCTGGTTGAGCTCTCATGAGCTTATTTGATAAGTCCTATAGGAGTTTGTTGTTTGCCCATTCATAACAGTTAACTGAGAAATCAGTGAACTTACACCATTACCAACAGCTCCTCAGCAGTACCTTGCAATGGTTCAGCAGTATTCTGGATTCTGCTGAATTGCTTATTAGCTTATTACAAGCTTATTTGATAAAATCCAGTATACCAGCTTGTTCATACTTGTTTATATCACTTGTACACATATTATTTTTCTTTTATTTTCCTGTGTGGAGCTTATACCAGGCTTATTTTGATTTGTCTGTAACCAAATGATTTTGAGCAAATCATAAGCTGTAAACGGATTTGATTTGTCTTTACCAAAAGCCGTTTGCTTCTGGACTAGCCAACTCTTAGATAAATTATTAATATTATCTTTGGTGAGTCGATTACCAATTATGGCTTTCCAACTGCCTTTACCACAAGCCATAAACTTGCGGGCTAGCCAACTCTTCACTAATTAAAGATATGGTGGGTCGAATACCATACAATTTTGGGCAAATTGCAAGCCGTAAACGGATTTGAGATATCTTTACCAAGAGCCGTTTGCTCCTGGATTAGCCAATCCTTATGTGGGTTAGACATGGTGGACTGATTACCATTTGTTGTGTTTAGTACATAGTACTTCCACAGTAATTTTTTTTTTAAAATTTGGCCATTTTGGGGGAATAAGGGTACATTTATGATCAAATTCGCCAGAATTTCCCCCCCACACTTAGAAATGAATATTGTCCTCAATATTCAAATCCCCGGCTATTATGCCGAATCCTTGAACGTAAAAAGATAACATTACTAGCCAAGTGTGGAAACACAACAATTATTCTCTTTTTAATATTTACAATTTTCATTCATTTTTAGATCTATATACAACATGTGGGGCATCTCCCCACACTAAGGTGGTACACACGGGTGAAAACCCATGTTTAACTCATCGTTTTTGATTACCGAGTCGCTAGCTTGACTCGACCCCGAATTAATTGGTTCATGGGGAAATGACTGGATGAGAAATTGGAGTGGGGTCACCACTCACAGAATTATGAATAGTAAGGTAAGGAGAATATTTTGGTTTTTGATTTTATAATATAAACAGAAAAGTGAAAATGTTTTTGTATTTTTATCTTTTATATATATAGAAAGAAAAGAAAAAATATTTTTGTGTTTATATTGTTTTTGGAAATGAAATATCAAACCACAATCAAATCCAAAACATAACAACCTAAGATAAAGCTATAATAACATTATCAAACAGCAAAGAAACATAGAAACATGAAAATTGAAGCAATAAAAGACTAGAACAATAAAATGCAAAAATGGTAAAAAGGGCTTACAAGTGAAATCCTGCTGAAAATGAGAACCATGGTCACAGAACACATCCTAGGGCTTTCCACAAAGCTTCTAAACCAAAGGCAATCCACAATTAACCTTGCTCCATGCAATTTCACCAAGATCACTTCATTATTTTTGGTTTTTCATTGTTTTTCTTGATTTTTATTATTTTTCTGAATTTTAAAGTCTAAACTTGTTTTAAGGTCTCTAAAAGCTTTAAAGCTTTGTCAGGAGCTTATATGAGCTTAAAGAGTCCATTAAACAACTACTTAACAAGAAATTAAAGTGACATGAAAATTAAAGGTAATTAAGCAAAAGCTTGAAACTGAAAGATACTTGAAATTAAATTGAAAATAAAGGTTCATTACACTAATTTAAGAAAGATTACAACATTAAAGCATTAAAATGACTTGAATTTAAAGAAAGCGAGAACCGCATTAACTATGTGACCTAGGCTAATCCAAAGGTTTCTAAATCGCTACACTACATGACCAAGGCTAGCCCCCGATATTTAATCTGAAGAAAGCATTTAAATTCTATACTACACGACCAATGGCTAGCCCAAAAGTAACTTCTTCTCTCGCCTCTCCTCTGATATTTATAGTCATTTGAGTTCCCACCATCTTCCTCGTAAAATCCTACTTTAATTTTTGATCATTGATTGAGCAGAGATGATCCTAGCCTTTGAATTCACTTTTGGCGCCAAAAGTAATACTAGTAGATTGAGGCAGTTCTGCAACAATTAATGCTTCTTGTTCACTTGTAGAGGTGGAGGGGACATGTTTGGATAGGTTTATGGGCTGGTTGAAGAGTGGGTAACAAAAACAGGGGATTGTGAGGTGAGATAAAGTGAAGATGGTGTGGATGCATTAATTGTAGTTGTGGGCTAGTATAGGTGGAAGGATGGTGGTGAGAGTTGTTAAACAACTGGGGTAGTGAGGTGGAAAGGTGGTAAAGAAAAAGGTGGTAGCAAGTGGCAAAAACCAGGCAAGGTGGAGGAGTGGTTTTGACCAGATATTATTTAGGGACCAGATATTTTAGTGGAAGTATCTGCTGAAACGTATGCCTTCAGCAGAAACCATCAGCGCATTATATCTTTGGCAGAAACCATTGATTCAGCAGAATCATAATAGGCTTCAGCAGAAACCATCATTATCGCAGAATCAAACTGTTTCAACTCTTTTTGTACACGATTCTCATAAAACACATTTTCATGATATTTGTAACATTTATAAAGTCATTTGTGTGTTTTTTGTTTTTGTGGGTTTAAACAATGTAAAATATATGTGTTTTAGACACATATCACTTGGCTATTAAGCGAGTTGTATTGTCACGAGTTGGTTTAAGCGACTTGGTGGTTAAGCGAGTTGTCTCAGATGCTACTTGGCTATTAAGCGAGTTGTTTCTTTAAGCGACTTGAGTTTTAAGCGACTTGTCTTTTAAGCGAGTTGACTGTTTAGCGAGTTGATACCAAAGAGAGTTGACTGTTTAGCTACTTGTCTTTTGAGAATTGTCACTTCTTCGTGCTACATTTTTACGGTTGTTCTTTTGGTTTAGTAAAATTCCGTGAAAGAATCGATTTCCCGGTTTAATCAAAGAATAGTAAAATCCCGTAGAACTTGTAATCATGTCAAACAACGTGCCTACTATCGTTTCTTCTATAGTCGAGGACGCCTGCAGCGGTGGATCACATACTGTCCACCTATGCTTGATGAGGCGATTATGACTCATGGGCTCAAAGAATCGGGTTGTCTGTTTGGGAAAAGAAAATGGGGTCAACATTCTCAAATCAATTGATGAAGGACCTTATCGATTGAGACTACAAGAGACATAATTGATCACTGCAGATGGAACAATGATCTTTGGATTGGACGGACCAAAGACGTATGATGAGCTCGATGATAAGGAGAAAAGAGATTCGATGTCGATATCGTGGCTTCAAACATTATACTTGTGGTCTTCCAAAAGATATCTACAAGCTTATCAATCACAACACTGAAGCTAAGGCAGTTTGGGATAATGTCAAAATGCTTCTCTCAGGCTCTGAATTAACTAAGGAAGACAGGGAATCACAGCTGTATGATGAATTTGAGCACTTTAAGATGAAACCAGAAGAAAGTGTCTATGAATATTATGTGAGATTCCACAAGCTTGTGAATGATATGAGGAATATCAAAATGACCATGCCAAATATTCAGTTGAACTCAAAGTTTGTGAGCAACATGAATCCCGAATGGCACAAATTTGTCACCTCAGTGAAGCTAACCAAAGGATTGAAGAACACCAACTATGAGCACCTGTATGTCTTCCTTCTTCAGAATGAGAGACATGCTATGTTTGAAAGAATGATTCTTGATCAGTTCAAAACTAAACAGGGAGAAACCTTGGCTCTTAATACCAATTGAACAAAGAGCATGAAAGATGAGTGATCAAACCTTGGCTCTTAATACCAATTGAAAGATATAGGATTTTACAAACACATCAAACCTTAACTATATGGGGCGTTCACGATGTTTAGAGAGATAAAGTTAGAGAGAGAAAGGGAAGAGAGTTGGGAATTATGTGAAACAAATAAAAATGGTATTGAAAGCTCCAACCCTCTACCTTGGGAGGTAGAGGGTATTTATAGTGTCTTACAATAAACGCCTCCTACGGGCTATGGATCAGGCATACAGTGGGTAAAGACCCGTCCGTCCTCCACGGTTTTACTTAACTAACTTCTTACAAACATTAAATAACTACGACTACGAGCTTTCTAATGATTACATATACTTGAGGTGACCGACACTTTAATGACTGAATTTTCTAATTCCTAACAGTTTCATCAATGTCGAAGTTGCACGGTGATATTCAGGTGCACCTTAATTCGATCATCAAGTGTTGTCTTTGATTTTGATTTACATGTAATAATTTTATTTTGGGGTATGTCGAGATTAATAATGTGATTGTGAAATTAGGTATTTGAATTGACGATTGGAATTATTGATGAAGTGATACAAATTAATAAGCTTTTTGCTATACTATAATTAATCAAACATTGTTCTTGAGACATCATCATCTTTTGGTATTAAAGGGTGTTTGGCATTGTGTTTGATATTGATTGTTTGATTAATCATCTTTTGGTATTACATTGGATAATCTATTTATGAATGTTGGATTAGGCGTAATAACAACCTACGTGATGTTATATGACAAATTGTAGGTACATCAGAAGTAGTGATTTAGAGATGCAATTGCTCAAAGGGTACATGCTACTGTTTAAGGCATTTAAATACACTTTAGACAAATTCTGACCTACTCAAGTCATTTGACTTTTTTTATTTCACTTCCTTCATCTTTGTAGCTCAAATATGCTTTTAATGCTTGAATACTTGACTGACACATATTCTATTAATGAAAAGAAAATATCCGTGGTATAGGACGCGTTATGCAGAGCGAATACATGTGATCCGAAACTTATCACCAATATTATAAATGAATTCTCGCTGATTAGAGAAGGGAGACATCAAGATGTCGGTTAATGTCTTATCCGTGAATACTAGATGGCGTGTATCACTATTCGAGGAGATTTCAACAGGGATATTTATGAGGTATCATTTTAGTATTTGGCTAATGCATACTCTTTTACATATGTATCTGGCAAATAGCCATATGCCCGTATGTCTTAAACACCCTTGACAAATTACCAGAGTATTGTCATCAAAATAGGACATGTGCCTCTTTGAACATCTCATGTACTTGTGGAATGTAGATGGTACAAAACTTTGGGTTTTTTCCTTCATAAGATCATAACTCCTTTTAATGCAGGGTTTTAGAGCTTTGCTGGAAGACAAAGATAAAAATCCAAAGGTAAAACACATTACCTGTCTCCTAGCATCCTTCACTAAAACTTAAAAGGTGACAAGATAAGCGGTTTGGGCAATGGGTCAAATTGGATCCGGGTCAATTTTAGTGTGGAGCGAGTTGGGTTAGCCTACCCAGCACTTTTTTATTCAATTTTTTTTTACATAATTTATGTTTATGAGTATTAAACAAAGAGACTTCAATAATAATCTACAGTTTATATAATATTTTTTTTGTACATGTCAAACGGTTTTATGCATTTGAATAATGATTTCCGCCGCGTTTGACTAATTTAACCCATATGACCCATAAAAATTTAACGATAACCCAAAACGACTCATTACAGGTAAATGGTTTTAAATTGTCACCTTTACTCGAATTCCTACCCCTATATTTAATTTTTATTAAGACTTTTTTCTTTCGATTTCTTTATTTAGTAGGAACTTTCAAAAGTCAAGTTTGTGATTGATAGTATGGTGGATCGTTACTTTGAACCAGTGAACGATAAAGATTAGCTTCCTTCAAACATTGTTACCATATCCTCTATATACCACAAACCCCCTGAGACATTCATAACCCATGTGAAAACTACCATCACCTTCTTCATCCAATCATCTCTGCGGCTAAGCGGTCAACCATCGCTACCGTGCGGTTACTTGATCTTATGGGTCTTGGCGGTGGTGATGATAGTGCTATTGTCTCGGTTTATCGACTTCGTGACTACACACAATTTCGTAGATAGTTTATCGATACATGTGTACCAATCGATGACAAGTTATGTGTAAGAGCAATTAATTTTAACTCATGCCTAAATACTCTCTGATGGCGTATATATTAGTGTGCTGTTGGTGTTGGTGCTCATATAACTTTTCATTACTGACATAAATTGTCGAAATGGGAAAAAAGTTTGTTCGATTCAGCGTCTTGATACATCTTTGTGAAACTATCCTCTGAAGGTCGGTTGTAGAACTGCTTTAGTTCAAAAAATAACACGTACATTAGCTAATCTAAATTACATTATACATTTACATCTTGCGGCTGCATTTTTGAAACAAGTGTTGCTACCATATATTATTCTACCTGTTCTATGTGGTACATGTGTAGTCATTAAAGTTATGGGCAACGATACCAACTTTTCATTACAGCAAGTATTATTGGAGTTAAAGAATGAGGAAGTCCTATGTTATCTGAAGCTAAGATGCACGTGCCGCGCGCCTATCGTCTGAAGGTGAGTTGTACAATAGCCTTTCTCTCATCAACATAGTGACTGCCCAAACTTTGTCACCAACAGTAATTCTAAATATAACTAAATTAGAAAAAATGTAACCATTCTTGACCTATAATAGTGAGATCACTTTTGGTTATACCTATTTGATTATTTATGTTACATCTTTTGTTTACAAGAACCGAGATGTTTTATGTAAGGATACTTCTCTTGTTGTAAACTAAATTCGAAAAAAAAATGTAAATGTGATGCTGATTTTGAGCCAATATAAGCATAAGAGTTACGAGTAGTCAAGGGAGTTTAGTTTACTTCATTGTAACCTTATGGCCAGTGAACATATTTCCAAAAGTGGATCAACAGGTGACCATTATGCAAAAAAAACTTTGTCACCATTATGCAATGTTATATTTACTTTAACAAGGATGGAATATCATGTTCGCTATAGAAACTCGAAACTTACTTATCTTCAGGGTATACATATGCAAAAGTATGTATTTATTTTTTATTTTATTTTTTGTGTTGAAAGATTACGATGCCAATAGTTGATCAACCTTGGTTAGGTGTAAATAAGAGATCGATCACGTAGTTCAATCACGGGAAGAGTATCACGCTTTGCAACATATCCCGATTCCAAGGCAACAAACCAATTCGGCAATTCATTTTATCAAAATCTGCAGTGCGTATCTTTGGATTTACACTTTCATAACTCCGTCGTCTCTACCTCTATGGTGTGGGTCATATTAGAATGTTTTATTTACTGTGAATCGATGGAGGATATATAGAGGAATGGAGCACAACTTACTTTGATGGACCATTGAAGATCATAGAATGTTACAACATACTAGAGCTCCATCTCCGTAATGGTAAGTGGTACCCCAACTTTGAAACATGGATTCTTTTTCAATAGGGTCGTTCTTAATTATTTGTTTGGGTTTAAATGAAGCGATTAGTACAAACCTATTTAAAAAGAATTGGAAATCACATGATCGTAAGAAGGTTTATATTTTTGGTAAATTCGACCATGAAACAAACGCATCTGATGTATTTTTATTATTTTTGCTTTTTCCATTTTTAAGGATGGAGTGATTAAGAGATAATGATGATGTTTCTTGTGCTGGCCGGATAAAAGCTTTACATCTGTGTTGAAAACATCTCCTGCTTGGGCTATTTTTTTCTAAAGTAGCTGGTATAATTTTGCTTTAGTTACGCTCATGCAACATTGCTTCTCGATTATTACCAGGCAATGGCTGAAAAAATCGAGCTCGTGGAACTTGATAATAAATCTAGGGGCAAGGTATAATAAAGACATATAAATGCTACTATTTTCTCATCTTTGTTATCAACGCCATCGACATCTTTTTTTTTAATTTCTTTGGATGACAAATGATGGAGCTCCATGAACTTTATAATTCACAACCGATAACAAGATCATTTATCTTTCTTGATTCAACAATCGCCCAAACAAATGATACTCATTTAAGCCACGAGTTGTCCTTCCGATTTTGAGTTCTATTCTTGATTATGTTCATGATAGCATTCATGGTCTTGATACTAAGGGGTGTTTGTTTTTGAAAAACCTCTTATGACCTCACGAATCGAACCGTTCGAGACGCGGTCGAGACATTTTGGCCGTTCGCACCGTTTGTTTTTTTTTTCGTTCGGCACGCGATCGAGGCAATAAGATCTTAATAGTCTAGACTTGAGAGGGTGTCTTAATGCCTCTTGTTGCCTCTTCTCGACACAAAAATAATTAAAAAAATTAGTACGAGCAAGCAAATGTGCGGTTCAAACATGAGTTTTTTCCGTTCGAGATGCGGTCGATTCGACATTTACGCCTCAGATTGATTCGGATGTGCGGTTGATTGATTCGAACCTCTTAAAAACAAACACCACCTAAATGTTATCCGGCATATTTTCAAAAATCTCGATTGGGAGGAAGGATATTATATCCTCGTCCGTGTTCAAAAGTCTCCAATCGGGAGGAGGACTATTATATCCTGGATCTAACATTCATTCCACTATTGGAATTTATGATGCTACCACGGACGATAAGATCTCATGTTTGTCACTATCGGATCTCGAGATGGAATTATCATTGCATTTACACGCTTTGTTACGCACCACTAGACGTATCAAATTTGATTATTCTCTTAAATGTCAAAGGCATTTGTGACCACATGTCATAGACGAAGCTAAAGGTTATGTTACCATTTGTGACGAGAAATGCTCATTTGCGGTAAGTAAGCTCCATCACTTTCTTCGTATGGAGGGTTTTGACTTTTGTTCGATTGTCTAAACAAGATTTATTTGTGCTTACTTTTGCACTTTGAACTGCCTTTATAATCCGGTTTTTATTGGCAACACTGTTTACCTATGTTGGCTTTAAAAGTAAATAATATGTGCGAAATCCAGTTATTAACGTAGTAGTTTTTCAAGTATAACGATGTGCTCAGAGGTGTGTTTTCATTATCAGTTAGTTGCATCTTTGTATTCAAATCACTAATTTCCATTACTTAAGCTTGCTACTTTGATCTTTGTGTAGGTGGGTGCAAGTATGTGCCCAATGTGTTCAAAGATCGACCATAAATACAACAGCGAAATATGGACAAAATAACATTCAACATACCAACTATAGCTTCATGATGTGAAGTAGTTGTAGGTCTGATTTCTCATTTTTTTTATTCAAATTGCTTTGTTACGAGGTTCTTTTGGCGCATTCGATTCAATTATGATTCTTGTCGATTGGTGGTACAGTTTTCTTGGAAAATCCTTGATTTGTTAGGGAAATTGATGAATCTCAAGAACTAATGGGACATCTTCCTAATGTATACATTGTGTAGCAATTAGATCAAATTTAATTTTCTGAATGACTTGGGGATTCAGACCATTGGATTGAAGGGACCAACACCTTCTAACATGTCTCTCTTAAAAACTTTCAGAAACTTGTAAGTAATCCCACATTTGTCATCTTTATTTTTCTTACAACTGATTTATGAATTATTTGTGCTAAGCCAATGCAGGTGAATCACCACCTAAATGGACCAGACTTTTGTCCAACCTTTTCAAAATATAACATTACGTAAGTTTGATGCTATGAATTAATGTAACATTTTTAAAAGATACTTTTTGCTAAATTATATTGGTTTACTGGATAGTGATTGAACCTCTATTGAGCATGCTATAAAAATGTTCACGTATGTTTCAGGTTCCTACAAGCTATGTACTCGGTGGAGTCATTTTGTAGTCTCCACCATCACTCAACATGGACCATAAGGAGATGTTTTGTTTCTATCTGTTCCCAGGGATGGTCTCAGCAAAAAGGTTGGTTTTAAATATGTATGTTTCTTTTGTTGTATGATGCTTAAACATAAAACTAGATTTGTTGCGATGCTAATATTTGTTATTCATAAAAAAGTGATTATATCAAGTTTTATTAAGACGTCAAAAAAGTTACTTTTTTCTATTTATTTCCTTTTAGTAACAAGATGTTATAGTCGGGTATATAATACTAGAAAAGCTTCCGAAAAAGAATCTATTTTATTTGTTTATAAAAAGATATTCACGATCCTTCATTGTAAGTTCAACTGATACATGACTTATTTGCGTCGTAAATAATCTAATACTGTTCTCCACCTTAAGGTTTGTTAGTGTAATATTTGAACAACTACCAGTGATCTACTCATGTTATAGAAAGGGGCCTTAATAATCTCTTTGTTTCTCTAATGTTTCAGAAAGATGTTGTAATGGTGTTCTATTTGTTATTCATGTCTTGTGATCTGCTCATGATTGCATCTTACGATATAAAAGAACTAACTTGTATTTCTCCTTCAAAACCAGATTTGAAATTTAACAACCATGGCTGCCGATGAAGTCACTCATGCTCTTGAGATTCGTTACGCCCCACCTGATCCAACCTTACCCAAACCATGGAAGGGTTTAATTAATAGGAGTACAGGAGCGAAGTACTATTGGAATTATTGTTGTACTTGATGAAGCTTGGTACATTGTGTTTTACGGTCCAAACATACACTTTTGTTAATATACTTTCTAATGCATTTATAATATACTAAATCAGAATTTTGTTACCTAATGATCACTTATTGCGTTACCAGTATGTTTCCCAAGTCAACACATGCAACATTTTCACAAAAGCTGTATCAGACTTTTAAAAGTCATGCGCGATTTGTCTAACCATATATTAAATTACACAAATTCGTTATACGTTAAATTATGTTTAGAACGGTAGACCAGAAATTAAACAAATAAGACTACATATATGTCTAACTAGCTTTATAAGTAAGATGAACGATGTTACAGATACATATCAAAGAATGAACACTCTTACTTTCAAAGCATGCCATTTTTGTATCTGGATTCATAAGCATCTATGCTGTAGTTATCACACTATTTAAGGTACATGACATTCTTTCAATCTAATATAGAGAAAATGTGTCTTTTTATATTTGCTTTTTTATTTCCTAATGTTGATTGTATTTATATATGAATCCTATATCACGAACTTGCGTCACCAGTTTACTCAAACATTTGCCACTGCAGTTGGCTCTTCAGTTTTTATACACTCATAACAAGTGAGTAACTTATTTTTTCTTACTGTGTCATACATGTCCAATATTTCAGTTTAGAAAGATTTTCATATTGTTATGAATCTTTAAAAAGCAGTTCCAAACACCCTTTAAGTAGTAAACAGATGAAAAATATGTTTCATTTACAAATGGTCGAAAAGGATTTGTTGATGGTATTTGAACTATGGAATCATACAAGAATGATTGGGCACTTAAAAAGGCTAGCCAATTTGATGGCGAAGAAGGTAACAGTTTAATTTGTTTAAACTATTAATCAACCCTATTAAATTGAAAATCAACAAAAAAAGAGTTATAGCAGACATTTTATAACAGGGGCTAACATTATTCAACTACGTAACTCAACTACGTGCTTGATAGTATAGAGAAGATTCACTTCAAAAAGGTAGCCAAGGACCACGAGGTGAAATCATCTCGAATGATGGAGCTTTGGAGTGGTCAGGTCCGGGTTCAGTTTTACACAAGTAACAAGTTAAATAACACAATTGGAAAAGGCGGGTTTATATAAAAACAATAAGGAAGTTATTGTTTGGAGACCAAAGGTTTTCCAGACTCGATTAATCATCCAGACTTCCTATAACTGATTGTTTAACCGGGCCAACATATAAGAATGTTATGGTTTATAGATTTAATATTGATTCGTCGGGTTGAGTTCTATGTATATAATCTTCTTTACTTTGGAAATAATAGTGTCCTTATGTACTTTATCATCTATGATTCTTGATTTTGTTTGACACAAAAGGATTATGTGAATACAAAAACTATTCTTTTGTTGGAAGTGTTTGATACATAGTTACATACAACATTTTGAATGTGTTTAAAAGGTAAAGAAGAAAAAGACCAGCCAACTTAGTTGTTTACAAGGTTGGCACATATTTAAATAGGCTATTGGTTGCAACAAGTGTAACATGTGTTTGTTTACATCATGGTGGTAAAAACCTAAGTAGCTCACTCTATGGGTCTGATAATTAGTGCATTTGATTTTCAGAACTGCTGGAATGGAGGCAAGTGGAACGACCAACATGACCTTCACGATGAGTGGCTGCATTCAAATGGAGGAACCAACGAAGATAAAACTGAATTGGTATGTAACATGGTACACGTTACCTCATTGTAAATTCAATAATTAATGTTTGTATATATGTGTTATTGGAACCCATGTAACTCCTTTCCCAACAGGTTATTGAACTTTGTTTTTGGATATTGGAACAGATGTGTTGTTGAAGTCAACCCACACGTAACTTCACTGTCTACTTTATAGAAAAAAATTTGTTCACAAATTTGTGTGTTTGCTCATATTGGCTTCATGGTAAAAAAAGAAATAAACAATATATAGGTGAAAAATGAAATAAGTTAGAGGAGGAAGAGGCCATTATAATGTGTTTTATAGTTGGTCACAAGTGCGTTTTCATCTATTGGACAATAAACATTACTTACGTTACAAATAAACAATCTTCTTCTAAATGCATAAATAAGCTTTTATTCTTGGTATAAATAGCATTTTGTAAGCTTTCAACTTGCTGCATTGTTTTAATAAACATTTTGATGGAACGACCCGGTTTAGTGGTGTGGGAAGGCTGAATTAAGCATAACAGGAATAGAGAGAAAAAGGAAATTGGTGATAGGTTCGTTGTTTTTGGTTTCATTTTGTATATTTCAAGTTTTCTAAATAACGATTGATATTCAAATTATGAAAATTTGTTGTGTTTAGATTTTAGGGCAGACGGATTTAAAAGATAGTAAACCAAGTGTGATTCGTTTAGCAATAGAAGGAGCGCTTTTAGCAGAACGTAGGATACAAAAATACTAATATTTGAAATCACTGCAACATCTGCTTACTTGGATTACCTCGCTTATATCCCTAAAGGCCTTGAAGCTCCTAATGGGTCTTTATTGTCTGTTATGCAGAATTAATTTTGTCATGGTTTGAGCACGGAAGAGTCTGAACATGTCATCGAGTCTAATTTTGATCACCCTGGTAATGGTCTTATAAGTGTAGGTACGTCACTCTCTTTTGCTATAGAATGCTTGCTCATACAGTGGTTTCTGTTACCACAACGTACCACTGGAAATCATAAATGTTGCAAGAGGTTTTATGCAACAATAAATTGCAGTTGATTATTAACAACTGATGGATAGAGAAGCAACACTTTTAGATATTGATAAACATTAAGGAGACCAATAGTTGATAAAGGTGCCTATAGTACTCTTTATGTGTTCAGTAATTGATAAATTTTTAATGAAGTTTCTAGATTTTGGATACTAATGTAATCTGGATCATGATTAGGAAATCCAATAGTTGATGGTGATGAAGCTTAGGAGATGTTTGCTAATTTTTACAATGATTTCGATGTTGAAAATTATCCGAGGAACTGGTGGTTTATATGGAGGCCTCATTATTTGTGTGTTACATCTAATGCTTGAGTCATCGATACTCCTTTTGAGTTTGATGGTGCTACCCTTAACCGCTAGATCCTCTTACCTACTGGTAACATGTAATAATATAATGGCACTGTATTTATACTTTAGTGCTGTTATAAATTGTCTAAGGAGGCCAAGAAAGGGTGCTTGCTCGCTCATATTACTTATACATGAGTTCATATTTTAATTGTACGTCCTCATAAGTTTGTCTTTGTTCGCGTCCATGATTCTGTTCCAGTTCTTATTTGTTCCAGTTCTTATGCGTTGCCAATTTAGATTTAAAACTGTTGATTGCTTCTTATATCATATGTAAGGAGATTTTTAGGTTCATATTGCCACTGAAATATTACACAAGAAAATCTGGGGTGACTCATATATCAATAAAAAAAAGTTTATTTTACATAAGTGAAGCTACTGCAAAGCCAAATAAGACTTTGTAGCTGTTGCTTTGTAATTCTTTTGTTGCAACATCGGTCCATTCTTAGTATTATTTTGAGTTTATAGCTAGTATTAAAATGGCTTGGCTTGAGTACAAATTTTTACCCTTTATTCAATCATTTGTAATATTATTGCTACCATTTAGTGTCTTCTGATAGCTTTTGATAAGAAGTGGAACAAATGCCCCACAAGACATATTTTTAAAATATATATGTAGTTAACCGCCCTACCGCAACGCGCATTTTTGTGTGTAATTACACCTAGATGAACGTGATTATGTCAGTTACGAACTTGTGGTCATTTAAATGATAATTAACTATTTTTTTCAGTCAATGGACGTTGAAAAGCGGATGAACGCACGATATTACATATATTTAAAAACTCGATGTGCGAAAATGAAAGAACTGTTGCTGTCAAGTCTGAACTTTCAGGTGACATGGAATATTTTTAAGCTTATCACTATAGCTGTGTCCACAATGTGACTCAACTTCTTTTTTGTGTTATGCATTCTCAAAGGTACACATCTAGAAAATATGGTGTCGAGTGTTATGACATCATTTTGCGCCACCGAAAAGGCTCAACTGCTTGCTACTCCACAAGGGCTGGCTAATAAGTCAATAAGGTCCATAAACATATACTAGGTATTAAGGTTAATTCACATATAATAGGTTTGTTGTGGGTGATGTTTGAAAATCATTAACCATTACTAATTTAATCCATCGGATACTAACAAGGCTCTCTCGTCTATCGGGCGGGCTATGCAACAAATCGTGTAGTTCTTTTTCTGTATATTTCAGTATAGAAATAGTGGGACATTTATGGCAACTCTAGATTATTATTTAGAAGGAATGATTTTGCTCTTATATTGTCCTTATCCTTTCTGATAAAAAAACGTCGTTTATATTTAACCATATACTATTTTCTTATTAGTTACTTTGTAACTTTTAATCGATGATAATTTTTAATGTTCATTTATTTTTTTAGTATTAATGCATTCAATATAAAAATGTGTTAATCATCTATTCATGCATTTTGTTTCCATTATTTTCATATGAAATGTAAGCTACTCATGATGCACCCTTTATATATATTATAAGTCATACACATCATCTTGACTAAACACACGGTAGCCAACTAATGAGTCCACTATAATGTGATTAGTGTTGATAAGTTACCATCACTAATCTTATCTACAGAAGATGAGTCATAGTTATAGTAAATGAAGTTCAAAAACATGTTATGGATAGTATTTGACAAAAAAGGTGAAGAATGAAGATAGGATTATTTATATGAAAATAGAAGTATATAAATATACAACTTATATTAAACTAAAAAGTAAAAAGCATAAACACATTGAAAAATCATTTATAGTTAAACAAATCGATTACTATAAACAATTACTATTTAATATTAGGAATTCAATCATAAAATATATGCTTATGAATAAATACAAACATATTAACTATTTCATAATTAATAACGCTAAATTAATTTCCAATGATAATGCATTAACTAACAAACTGTACTATAAAATTTTATTATTCCTTAACGAATACCTTCAAACGATCTTTATAAGTCATGCCCGCCCATCGGGCATGCTTTGCCAGCTAACACAAAATATAAACACCATGGATATACTCTTTGTAAAAGCAACTCCTTTATATCATGGTACTTATTTACATTTCTTCTTTTGTGTCGTGCTCCATCTATGGTTACTCAATTAGATAATGAATAATTGAAGCTAAGATAATAACCGGTATAGAGTTGCTACTATTTTCACAATACTCTGTATGGCCCTTATCCTTTCTAATAGTAAGATGTTGTTTAAACGTTAATATATCAGAGTAAAAATGTTCTAAAGGTCTAAAACAACAAAGACTAAATGTATCATTCACTTACAAATAACACTAAAAAAATTTAACACCCTTTTTATGTTAAAGGAAAATATGATAACGAGTGAGTCTTTAGTTTGCTTGTGATGAACCTCTTTGTTTACCCACGAGTTAATTCAAACAAATGTGTATACTTATCTCTATACCGCATATCATATAGTCTGATAGATTAGACTTCATAGTGTTTTATTTGTTAATTTATCAATATTGCCACACTTGATAGTAGGGCTATAATCAAGCCAATCCAAGTTCAAGCTTGACAAGGCTTAAGCTCAGCTTAAAACTCACAAGGTAGGGTCGAGTTCGGCTCGATAGCTCGGCAAACTTTAATCATCTAAGCTTGAGCCGGCTCAAGTAATATTCGTATAAGGCTGCTTGAAAAACTTGAATTTATACATATATCATATATTCGAATGCCAAATTCATCAATAAAATAAAATAAAATACGCAATGCACTCGAAAGCAAATAGCTTATGCACATCTTTCAGGAATATTAGGGTTTGAAAAGTCATTCTATGATAAATATTTAATTATTATACCAATATTAACATTATCATTAATTGATTTGAATAAGTCACTCTTCATACTCTATTTATCATAAATATTTAATTATTATATCCATATTCACATTAGCATAAGTTGATTTGAGTAAGTCACTCTTCATATCCTATTTATCAGTTGATTTGAGAAATGTAATTTAAAAGCATCGGAAGATCGATATGCTAATATGTATCTCTGTGTGCAGTAATCTATTATGCTGCAGGTCTTCAGGAGTTTCCTAGGATGTCAACGTGTTAAATTTATGGTTTGTATATAAGTGAAATTTAAAAAATTTGTAACTTATTTTAATTTTGACCTTCCAAAATATATGAAAACTATAAAATCTGAATTAATAAGGACTCAAACAAATATAAAACCTTATGTTAGAATCGAATTCGTTTTGCATATCATTTACATAATATCGCAAATCGATCTCTTATATAAACACTGCCAACGGTTTTTAAATGCCTTTTAACATGTCCACTTTCAAACAATTTTCTACAACCCTTCTTTCACTATAGAAAAATATGCAAACAGTATTTATAAGTCATGCCCACCCATCGGCCAAGCTTTGTAATCTATTATAAATAATTACAAATATCTAGGCTTGGTCACCAAGACACAAAACTTCCCTTACAACCAAATCGATTAATAGAATGTTTGATTGTTCAAAAAACCCTTCTATTATCCTATTATGAATATAATTATACCTTCAAACTGTTTAATAAAGAAAAAAAAACAATTAAATGCATACCTTAATACAAAAATACAAAACCATATATAATGTTGAAGCTTGACGACAACTACAGATAAATTACTTCAAATATTTGTGATTTAAAATCTCGACTTTTGTTCAAAAGGTATTCTTGGAATGTATCATCAGGCCGCAAATATCGACAATGAAGTTTTGCCAAGTATCAATTGACGCAACAAGAGTTCTCAGATATTTAACCTTGAAAATACAGTGGTAAGATGCAATTATATAACTGTCATATTGTGTTATTTTCTTAATGCAAAATTTCATCAATACTTCGAATGGAGTCTGCACACTTGCGTTACACACTTAGGTCTTAAAGCTGTATGATCATAGACTGCATCAATCAAATAGGATGACACTTGGGATTGTACTAATAATCTACCATGCATTTCCCTTTTAACTAGGAATCAACCAGAAAGTGAAGAAACAATGCTACAATACCCTAAATATAAATCTATCCATTAATCTGATTTTTTTTAATATTGTTTAGAACAAAATGTTAGAAAGTAGTTACCTACTTTTAGCCGTTTTATGGATTATGGTAACATCAATTATACTTCTTAACCGTTTCATTTAACCTTTAATAACTTTTAACTATATATTTTTTCTACTAAATCCTAAAAATAAAAACCACAAATCAAATTACTTACCTGCTTTTAGCCGTTTTATGGATTATGCTAACATCAGTTATAGTTCTTAACCGTTTCATTTAACTTTTAGTTACTTTTTAGAATACAATTGTTCAACTAAACCCTAAAATAAAAACCAAAAATCAAAATACTTACCTGCTTTTAGCCGTTTTATGGATTATGGGAACATTAATTATAGTTCATAACCGTTTAATTTAACTTTTAATAACTCTTTACAATATATTTGTTCTACTAAATCCTAAAAATAAAAACTACAACTCAAAATACTTACCTGCTTTTAGTCGTTTTATAGGTAACGCAAATTATAGATCTTAACCGTTTCATATAACTTTTAATTAATTTTTAGTATATATTTATTCTTCTAAATCCTAAAAATAAAAACCACAAGTTATACCCGTCCATCGGACGGGTTTTGACACTAGTATATATATATATCTACCCAATATGTAAACACTAGTTGTTATACATATGCATTACTATAACATGAAAACACTATTACTTGTTTAGTGTTTTATATGAAAATGTAAGTGTGTTAGTAAACTATTGGCTCAAACCATTTACGTATTTTATTTGTTTCGTTAAAATGATTTAACGTTTGTTATCGACAAAACATTAGAGGATCGTAAAATATAAATAAATGTTTTTACGGCTTATTTGTATTAACAATCTCCCCCTTTTTGTTGATGACAAAACATAAGATTATTTTAAGGAAAAACTAAAATTCGTAAAAGTTTGAATTAGAGTTTTTTACTCTCTTCTCTCCCTTTTTGTCGAAACAAAAAGAGCGTCGAAAATAAACTAACACATTGTTTTAAGAAAAACATGTGAAAAGTAAAAATATAAAAAATAAACAGTAAGAGAAGAGAAGGATTCTCGTCTTAGCTCCCCCTTGACCGGTCCATCCCTTTGTGAGGGTGTCAAGTAATTAGAAAGACTAAGAGAGTGCTTTGCAATTAAGTTTGCAAATGGTTTCGTCTTTTTGACGAACATGCTCCCCCTTGACGAGTGCTCCTTTGCAAGGAGGACGTCATGTAGTTATTGTAATCCTATGTGAAAGTATTGCAAATGTTTTTGAAATTGTTTTACTTTGACAAGAAACTCCCCCTAGCTAAGGGTGTCAAAGTCTTCATGTGTATATTGAAAATTTACAAAACAAAGGTTAGAAAACAAGTATATGATGCATAATTTCCTGCAAATGAGACTTAAGTTAGTAATAAAAGTGTCTTCTGTTGCACGGATCCCACGGTTCCTTCCTTGGAGGGATCCGTCTATGCTAAAATGAGGGATCCGTCTGCCTGTATGCTCAAGACAACAATGTAAAATGTGATGTTAACATCAAAATGAGTCATGCATTAAGGCACCAATCATATACAAAAGATCATATGGCATATAACATGTAATTTCATTTAATAAAAAAACTTATAGAGATGATGTACATAACTCTAAAAACTAAGAAAATGAGCAATACATGGATTAAGATTCCTAAACTATCTAAGTTAAGCTTAAGAGTAGGATACCACTTGAATCCTTAAGCTCAAGGTTGTTTAGGTTTGTTGACCTCATTGAAATGTTCGAGGAGGTGATAAAACATGAAACGTTGCTCTTCACGTAGTTCATGTATCAAGCCTTCAACATGTTGACAATGATAACAATCTTTTTCATGGCTCGGAAATGGTGGTGGTAGAAATGGAATGGCTTGAGATGGAATGTTTGGTTGATGTTCCACAAAAGGAGGAGGGTTAAGTGAGGAAGGTTGAGGATTCTTAAAAGAAGGAGGGATTTGTGGAGGTGGTTCAACCAAAGGTGGTGGTGGTGGAATATGTGACGATGATGGTGGTAGAGAGCTATCTACTTCCATGTGATCGGGTGGTTGACTTTGATGATTCCTCATAATCCAAAAGGGACTATTTGAGGGTGATGGAGAAAAGGATGTCGGTGCTAGTGTCGATTCAACACCTTGATTTTGTTGTGCTATTTTCTCTATAGAGGAGAATGTTGGCAATGGTGGAGGATGAGAGGGCCTAAAAGGTAAGTACTCTAAGTTGTAGAGGTGTGGAGATGAAAGTGGAGTGGTGAATGATAAGGCTCTAGGCACCAAAGGTGACGGTTTAGTGGAAATAGGAGTGTTTGGTTTAGGAGGTATAGTAGTGTTTGGCATTGGTAGTTTTGTGGGAACAATCCTTTTGGGGATTGGTTTGATTGGTTGAGTTGGCGGAGAGAAAATCCTAGCGTTTGTGGATTTAACGGGAGATGATTCGGTTGAAGAAATTTCTTGAATAACACGAGCAAGTTTCTTGGGTGGTCCTTTGGTGGATGAGTTAGCACTAGGAGCTTTCCTCATGATGAGATGATAAAAGGTTAGTGAGATAAAGGTTTCTAAATGCTGAGAATGAGGTTGAGGATGGTGACTAAGAACTCCTAACAAGGTGGCTTATAAAAGGAAGGATTTGGTAAGTGCATTCAAGGCTTAAACCACTAAGATTCTTTTGTAATGCAATGATTTGCATGCACAAGAGTCAACATCAGAGTTGTACTAATCAAGGAGGTTAATTAAGTCAAGATGGAGTGTTCAAGTTAGCAAGGAGAGCTTGAAATGATTGTTTTAGCTAGGATTAGCAGAATCTGTCAGCCGGTTCCCATGGTTCCCTCCAATGAGGGATCCGTCTAGTCTAATCCTAGGGATCCGGCTCTCAGTAGCCAAGAAAAGAGAAAAATGATGTTTTGTAAGGTCTAGTACCTATACATCTTGAGTGTTTCAGTCTTCTTAAGTGTCTTAAATGAAAGGGGATTTAAATGATCAAGGGCAATGAGTGATGGTAACTAATGATTGCCTTTTATGGAAGAAAATGGGACTTTATGAGCACCAATGGTTGATCAAAGATGACACTAAGAGATTTGAGAGTGTCAAGTGGTGTTAAATGATCCTAGTGATCAGATGGCAACTTAAGATCAATTTTAAAAATTCCTTAAGAATTATAAGAAATGAAAAACTAGTTTTTGACCTATTTTGAGGTAAGGATGACTAAAATCAATTTGCTAAAATTGAGAAAAATATCAAGCTAAGTGTTTTGAGATGTGAGGAACAATGTGTGAGCATTGGAGTGTAAGGATGATGAGTTTTGGTGAAATGATAAATCAAAAAGCACTTCGAATGTGATCCTAAGTTAAGTATGAGTGAGTGTGATACCTATTGATCTTGAGGAAGACTTAAGTGGTCTTAAGGCATTGTGTTTAGCTAGTATGAAGTGGTCTAGTGGAATGGTTTGATGTGTGGAGGTCTGCAAATTTATTGATGTCTGCCCGGATCCCACGGTTCCCTAAATGGAGGGATCCGTCTAGTACAAAGTGAGGGATCCGGCTACTGCAGATCAGTGGCAATACAGAAGGTGTGCAATTTTTGCACTATATTATGCATACTAATTGCTATGAGTTTCTACTATAAGTGGACAACAAAATAAGTAAATATCTCATAATTCATAACAAAAGTACGAGAAATAGTGATAATATCCAAACAAACAAGGTAAATCTTGTACAAACATAAGCATCCATTGTAAAATGATAAAAGAAATGTCTAAGACAACCATAAGCATAATGTCTCTTTTGTCAATCTCTTCTCTTCCTCTTTCCCGACATCATGAGGTAGTTAGTTAGGCATTGGATCATACCCATCAATTTTTTGAATTCTTCGGACTCATTTGGAAGATTTGGAAGTTGTTCAAAGTAGGTTATGGGGTCCATGTGGACGTTGGCAACGGGGTTGACGTTTTCTTCTTCTTCTTCTTCGTCCGAGGAGTCCGAGAGAGCACGAGGCCTTTTTCCATTGATCATGAGCCGTTTAGTGGGTTGTTTGGTGAGTGGTACCATGACGTGATCGGTAAGGAAATGATCATCGTTGATAGGAGAAGGTTGCATTCCACTAACATACTCACGGAGTCATGTTAGGAGCATACCATAGGGAAGTACCATGGTGTTGACTTTGAATACACCTACCATTATTTTCACCATGTAATAGGCAAGGTTAAATGATCTTTGGTGAATGAGGCAATAGATCATTTGGACAAGACATGCATTGGGATGGTCTTTGTTCCCGACCAAACAAATGACATTTTCTCTAAGAATTTCTTCCCACTTTCTATAGATGGGATTCATTTCGGAGAGTTCCATTTGAAAGGGATCACAGTGGATGAGCTCTTTGTTTCGATTAAGGCAAGATTGGTTCTAACTTTGAAGATGGTGTCTCGAACAAGTGTGGGGTCATCGAGAGGAGTGCGATAGATTGGTTTTGGGTCTAGTGCAAAAGATTGAGTGGATATTGCCCAATCTTGGGAGTACATACAAATACCGTCACATGAAATGCAAAGAATTTGTGCAAAGGTGTTGAGGGGTAAGGTGACTGTTTGGTTGTTGACAATGAAAGTGATTGAAATGCTTTCATCATTGGTACGAATGACCCTAACACTTTTGTAAAATTCAAAGATAAAAACCGGACAAATTTGTACATCAATATCTAGGAGACAATCAAAGTTAATTGCCGAGAAGACTTGACGAATATCGGTGTTTTCAAGGAAACATTCCTTAACCACACGACCTTCGTGAATAAGTCGTTTTTCAAGTTTTTTGAAAATTTTACGATCGGTTTTTGAGAGCTCATCTTTTCAATAGTATCTAGAGAGGTAGTGGACGGTGTCATGGTGGTCTTGTTGGGTAGCTTTGGGCATGGTTGATCCTCGAAAAAACAAATATTCCAATTAGTTAAAATTTGTCGAGACGGGTTTATGGTTTTGATTTGTATTAACAATGTTGTAAGACACTATAAAATTTTAATTATACGAGTACCCTTTTTATGATTAATTTTGCAATACCTAATTTCATCAATTGGTGGTTAATATAAAATTTTGAAACCATAAACCCTAGGATGAAGATGATGATGAATAGAACATATGAGTGTAATTACTTACAATGATGTTCAAGAAGGAGATGCTTGAGGATATGAAGCCCTATGGAGATGGAAGCAGGATTTAGGTCGTTTTTGTGTTTGTGAGGAGAGGGAAAAGAATTATTTTGGTTTTGAAAAGCGTATATCAGCTTTCTGTCACACGGTTCCCCCGGATCCCTTGTAACAGGGATCCGGCTAGTACAACTTGTGGGATCCAGCTACTGTGGACAGAAAAAGGAGTGTTTAGTATTATTTTTGTAATAAGTTATACAATAGCTTATAGTACAAAAAGAACTTTGTAGAATGGGGTTCCTAATTAAATAGACGTTTTGGTCAACATGTTTTGATAGGTTAACTATCAAAAATTTATTTAGTGACGATGATGTAGGTTTGACGATAGAATATCAAAGAGGAATACTATTCCCGATGATGAGTAAGTCGGGAAAGTGGTGAAGAGAGACTTTTTAGAGACTTGCAACTATTGAAGTTAATGTCCTAATTCATGTGTTTAATAAAATAGTATTAAAGAGCTAGGTTTTAAACATCAGAAAGATACATATTTTCAACAAATCCATATAAACGTACTATAGATAAAATTAGCTAATTTGTAGGTAAGTGAGCATACCTCTAACCTCTTGGTATGGTTTTTCTTGAAGACCATATACCCGAAATACTTCATGAGCTTTTAAAGTAATCCATTGTACTTAGTAGAAGTAGGTTGTGATTACTTTTGGGTTCTTCCTTAAGTGTTGACTTCATTTTTCTTTGGATAGAAATGAAGACTTTGGAGGAGTCCTATCAAGAGAATTTCTTAAGAAGAAATTGTTAGAAGAATCTATCATTATCCAACATAAACATTTATTTTAAAAGATTTCCTTCTTTGTAGTTTTCAATCATACACGGATCGTATCAAGTTTTTAAAGTACAACATACTCTAATAAACTTAGTAACGAAGCTCTGATACCAATTGTGGAAAACTAGAAGGGGGTTGAATAGTTTTACCGATTAAAACTTCGTTTTAAACTATTTTGATCGACTTATGTCAATCTATTTAAATGTGTGTGTTGGATGTTGATAGATAAGCATATACATAAGTAAAGTATCTTTGAGTAAGAAGCACAAAACCACAACGCGAGTATAGTGGTTTGGCTACAAAGACACCTTCCTTGCCCTACTCCACTCCCCGAGTCACCTACTCAAGAGTTCGTAATCACTACACAACACAAACTCTTTATGGCGGAGAAGCCTTCATAATGTCGCCTACTCTTTATCTGGTACAAGGCTAGACATCGGGTTCTTCCACGAGGTAAAACCATACCTATCACAACGTCGCCTACACTTTATCCGGTACAAGGCTAGATACCGAGTTCCATTACAAAGGAGTGTTAGGAATTGGATATTCCATAAGCAAAGTATCGGTCACCCCAAATATAATCTAGCATAAGTTAGCTCGTAGACATATCGTGAGTTACGTTATTTATCAGTTTATTAGTTAGTTATTAGTTTAGTTTAGCGTAGTGTAACACCGTGGAGGAAGGACGGGTTTTTACCCACTGTATACCTGATCCACAGGCCGATAGGAGGTCGTTAAGTCTGTAACTATAAATACCCCTTCCATCCATGGAAGGGGTGGTGCTTCTCAATCTAACATTTGATAATTTACAATGCAAGTCTCTAAGTAGAACACCCTCTCATTCTTTCTCTCTCTAAACTATGGAAAACATGTATTTCCATCATCCAAGACCACCCGAATCATCAACAACATAAATATTACGATCCTACAAATGGTATCAGAGCCATGGTTATTGTGTTGTGCTGATTTGTGTGATTACTTTGATACGTTTTAGGCTGTTTTTAGCATCATTTTATTGGTCGGAAAATTGTTTCATAAGTTTTTGGCTACTGTTTAAGGCTGCTACTTTGATAAGGTTTAGTCTTCACTGTTTTCATGTGTCATCTTTGGTCAAAAAAGTCTCTTTTTGCTTCAAGTTTGCTGTTATGTTGACAAAACTGTCCAAATAGTTTGGGTCACATATCTCATTTTATATGGCTTTTTGTTACCATATCCGTGGACGTTTTGATATTCTGGTCATTTGTGGTTAATCTGTCAGTTTCTAATGGTCTAACATAGTCAAAAAGTATCATCTTTTATGCAGTTTTTCTGGGTAAGTATGAAGATAGACGGAAAAAGTAGTCGGAAAACTCGCTGGAAAATCCTAGCGACTTGTTTGTCAACGTTTTTCTTCCTAGCGACTTGTTTCATGTTCTGGTAGCGACTTGTATTTACAAGTTGTCTAGATTCATTGAATAATGGTTAGCGAGTTAACTCTTGAGTCAACTCAGGTCATTAGCGACTTGACACAAAACCTAGCGACTTGTGACAGAACATGACCTAGCGACTTGTCACATACAGGTAGCGACTTGGTCTTGCGACTTATGCTAGCAACTTGACACAAAACTCAGCTAGCGACTTGACACTATACTCAGTTAGCGACTTGACTAATTTCAACTAGCGACTTGACAGAAATGAAAGAAGAAGAAGATGAAAAAAGAGGAATGACCAAGACCACACAACAATTACCCAATACCAAAACATCAGTCCAATACTCATCATATCACAGCCTCAAACTCAAGTATCAATACCAAGTTTAAAGAAATATTAGAACATCATGATCTCAGATTGGGTGCACCACCGTTCCATCAATTTACCAACTTTGTGTGTCACCTCAATACCATCACAGATCCATTACAATACTACTTAATCAACTCAAAATGTTAATCTAATCAAGCCCTACAAGATCTCAATATAAATTTCGTGTCGTTGATTCACATATCGAGACTAACTAGAGCCTTATTCACAAAATCTTATCATCACAGATCTATGTTGGTACAATATCTGAATTTATTGAAGTTAGAACTAAACCATTAATGGGCTTATTCGGTTTACAAGAAAAATAAAAGGATAAAAGAAATCTCAGATTGTGAATCTACGATAATATATATATATATATATATATATATATATATATATATATATATATATATATATATATATATATATATATATCATCATGACCATTGAAAAGGTCCTCTACACTATACGTTCATCAAAGATTCTTGTTATGCTTATTGGTCAATTTTCGAATATCAGTTTGAAAAGGAAACAACAATATCAAATCTGTTGCTTCTTTTCATCTCATTCGTTGGTACAAAGTAGTCAAACAAGGAAAAATGAAAATCATAAACATAATATAACCTACCCGTCACCTCTAATAGATCTCGTGGCCGTCTCATGACTCACCATCCCTGTGGCATTAATTATACCTCGAGCCATCCCTGTGGCGAGGTCATGTTGAATATAGATCGAAAGGAGAAGTGTGAGGATTTGATATGTGATAAGACTGTTTGATATGCGGCGTTTGTGAAGTGTGAGAAGTGATGGAGGCGACTGATTATTTGAGAGATTCGTTAGGGTTTGGTGATATTTTCATTATTTGAGAGATTCGTTAGGGTTGGTGTGTTTTATTAGGGTTGGGATTAGGTGAAAGAGGCGGACAGATTGGGGAGTAATATTAGGGTTATGTGAGATATTAGTAGTTGTGTTTTATACCCGCTAACTTAGGGCATCAATTGTTATGGACCGGTTATTCCATTTCATGGGCCTTTAGCATATCATGGGTAGGCCGAATTGCTGCTTGGGCTATTAACGTGATTTCTCACATGGTGTGTTGGATATTTTTTAAAAAAATGTGTATGGGAGCAGACATATGGTGTAATGTGGCTTCATTGGACCTACATGAGTTGATATGTTTTTAGACGGATCGTAGATTTTGGGATCTCATGTGGTATCATTTCATGTGCATTTCAATATTACAATGTGTGATATAATGTAAATGGATCATGTAAGATGATGGTTACTTGTGATACTATAAGAGTATCTGAGTATTGCGTTTGTTTAGTTACATCTTGTTGCGGGTTTACATCAGTTGAATTGGATTTGAGTTTGATGGGCCGAATGATTATTTGGGCTGAATGTACTAAGTATAACTCACGGGCTGACATGATGAGATTACGGACTGGGCTTGAGCTTGAACACGCTTTCTTGATCTATCAAAATTGACTACCCTAAATTTATTTTTTTGGATATATTACACTTTTGATAAACTTTGAAAATGAGCGATATTTTGGTATTATCTCACGGAAGTTTGAGGTTCTTGTTCGGTATCATTGATTTAGTAGTGAAATGACAGTGCAAACGGTTTTAATTGGACTTGGACTCATGATCCTTTTTGAGTTTATGGACTAAATAATATGGGTTGCTTGTTGTTGATGCGGTTCGAAGATGAGATTTAATAGATTATGAGATTTGGTGTGATGATATGATTTGTTGAGTTATGAGGTTTGATACTTTGGTGTATACATTTCCATGGAAAATATTATGTCATGGCTTGAATTGACAGTTGAATAAAGTTGACTACGGGGTTGTTTGGACGGTATCTCATATTTGGATTTGAAGTGAGGTTTTCTGGGCACGTTCACTTATTTCGTCTTCTTTCTTTCTACCATTCCGCGAAGATGACTTGTTTGGGCATTTATAGAGTGTGATAAAGACTTGGCTAATTAGTTGCGTTTGTGATTCTTTCTCACTTAACTCACAACGTAGCTATCACTTCGGTGTCTCACTCAGTTGAGAATGTCAAGAGGTTTTGTACATTGGGTACACCGTTTCTTGTTCACGAGGAGTAGTACAAGTTTAAGTAACAAATATGGGGAATTCTACTTCATGATCAAGTTTGGTATATTGTGTTTACTTCTCCATATGGTCACTACATTAGCCGACATAATGCGTGAATGATGTGTTTACCAAAGTGAATGATGGATGGTTGATGATAATGTTGATGTTGGATAATGAATCGTTGATGAACCACTGCATGTTCCCCTAAAATAGATATTCACCGAAACCAAAGTTGTCATAACACATTCAAGTTGACATTGTTTACGGTTTTGTCTTGATTTTGTAAAATCCCGCTAAAGAACCTATTTCTCGGTTTAAATCATAGACTTGTAAAATCTCGTGACAATGGAAACATCCTGGTAAAAGTAATGTGCATTTCCGGATCTATCTTGTGGTTTATTCTTGGTTTTGTAAAATCCCGCGAAAGAATATATTTCTCGGTTTAAACCATAGAGTTGTAAAATCCCGTAATGAAGGAACCATCTTGGAGAAGAGAAAGTGTAATTATGGATCTTACTTTATGCTGGTGCTACGGTTTCTACTTCGAAGAAGGGATAAAAGGGTGTACTTCATGTATTGGATGTGTGTTTGGATTTTCATCATGGCAGTTTGGTTATTACATGGTTTTACGGGGTTATGTGCTTTTAACCATGGTCGGGATGAAACCATTGTTAGAGTTCACTTAAAACATAAAAGAATGCTAGATTTGAGCTTTTAAACAGAGGATGTGATAGCGGCGTTAATTCACTATTATTTATTTGAGGTTGAAGTGAAATATCTCGGGCTAGTGTACTTAGTATCTGAAGGTATCGGGGATGGTTGGATGAAGATTCTTCAAGATCCTTGTTCAAGCTTATTATCAAAAACGAAGACTTGGGAATCTAGTTATTGTTGGGTGACTTTTACCTTTTCTTTTACCACTTGGGGGAATTGGGCTCTTATCACCTCAAAATAACTATCACTTTAAGGAGTTACGTTGTAGTGCTCAGTGTCACATTCAATTGTGGATCTTCAAGAGGTGATGTACGTCTTATACTTGATGGTTGGTTGGATGAAGAGTATAGAGTACTTAGAGATTCAATGGAGGATGAAGTCTCGGCACCGCTCTTTGTTACATATGTGCAAGTTTAAGTCACGAGTTCGGGTCAATTTACTTCAGGGTCAAATTTATCATATTGGGTTTTCTCCATCAGCTGTCACGACAAAGATCCTACTGAATGATAATGGGGTGATTACTTGTTTTGCCAAGAGATGATGAAAAGAGAGAGATAATGACGTTTGAATACTTCAGTTCAAACCTCGTTCTCTAAAGAAAAGAAATGTGTATGACTCAGTGCGCATTATCTTCGAAGAAGAGAAATCTTCTAATGACATTTGAACACAACCGTTCAAGCCTCGTTCCTCAAAGAAAAGAAAAGTGTACGTGTCAGTGCGCTTTATCTTCGGAAGAAGAGAAATCTTCTCAATTATGACCATTCTCATCAACATGCTTCATGCTTTTTCCATGCGCTTTCAAACATCAAGTGAACCGGACTACCGTTGATTGTTTTTTTCTTATTCCACTTGCTCAACTATAATGAAGATGGGGACATCATGTGCTAATTTTGCGGGGGAGAAGTGTGAATAGAATACATTTGGATGATAATCACTTGTTTAATCAAGAATGGCATCTCCGTATGCAATTCTTGAGGGGTAGAAGAAGTGTGAAAGCATGGTTGATTGATATTTGAGAATATATGGTCAAACGGCTCCTAACTCATGTAAGAACCGAGATTATTCTTATCGGATCATCTTCACATGTAGTTTCTTCTAAGAGCCGTTGGTTGACATCTTCTCACGGATTGATGAGTTTATCGACAAAGTGCTTCCAGTTAATGCTTCACGTACACATCTACATGATGATTTCGAACAATCTCTTTGTTCTTGTTTGATGTGATTGGTAGTTTGGTGTTACCATCTCATGTGTTTGCTGCGGGCTGATTGTTGATTTCCTTGATGAACATCTTTCTGTTCTTGTTTGATTGGGAGAGATTTTAGTTAAGGAGATTTGCAAGATGTAAGTTAATTGGGATGCTTTTTGGTGTGATGAAGATGTTAACTTTCTATTCCCCAACTGGACAATCTAGAAGAAGGTCGAGTCTTCAGTCGGTTCTACATTTTCTGCTACATGTTAGAAGACTAAAGACGAGTTGCATTTGATTATCTAAATACTTTTTCTTATTCAAGCATTTATCATAAAGATTGTCGGTTTAGGGGAGAGCACTAATTGGGGGAGAGTGAAATGTCAAATTTAATCCCTAATTAGAGTTGCTCACTTTCTGGAGCAAGTTGATTCTCACAAAGATTAAAGATGTTCTTCTCATCAGATTTCAAGTACTTAGGCTTATAATGTTTTGCTGATTCTGAAGTATCAAAACCAGCAAGGGGGAAGGAGACAAGCACCTAAACGCGAGTAAACTAATTGAACTTAACTCTTCTAAGTGACTGAAGATATCCCGGGAAGACTATTGTCATTACCGCAGAGAAACTCAAGCTTTGACTCATGGTGTTTAGTGTTCTTATTCCAACTATGTGGGGGAAGAGATGGAAGAGTTAGTTTCTGAAGATAAAAGAGGTACACAAGTATGACATATTCAGGGGAGATAAATGTATAACATGAGGAGGTGTTATCACTATTCTTTCGGTGGGAATGTGTGTACTTGGTTCTTGAGCTTCATACACGATCATCGAGGATGAAAGATGTGAACATTGGGGAGGTGTTTTCATTACCCTCATGATGTGTATTCGGGAGAGTTTTGGATATTGGTGTACCGGGTTCTTGAGCTTCATACACAATCATCGAGGATGAAAGATGTGAACATTGGGAGGTGTTCTTCATTACCCTCATGATGTGTATTCGTGAGAGTTCTTGAGCATTATACAAAGAGACCGCGCATCAATTCAACTACTTAGGGAATTGTTCTCTTGACACCTTTTGGAATGGATCGCTTGAGACGTCGGTTGAAAAGAAATATGAGAAGTTTGTTTTATGTGTGGGATGATACGATGTTGTTCTTCTATTGGATGATGTAACCTCGAGCGAAGAATCAAGGTGATTATTCTTAAAAGGAGCGACAATATCGATGATAATGGTGTGCTTCTTTGTGCACTGCTAATGGAAGCTTGAAAGAAAGCTTTGAATCGCTTTCACTAAAGGATTTTCGGTTTGGGGGGAAGCTGCCAAAGTCTCTTTTTCTCAAAGGCTCATGTTCTATCTTTTATTATGTAGCCTCGGAAGCTTTGGTGGTGGAAGTTTAAGAGATGGCGAATTCTATCTTCTTCAACGGTGCTGATCGATATCCTTATCTCGGTACTCATATCGTCATCCTTCTTAAGTTATATCATCTATACTATCTTTGTATATATTTATCTGAAAACGAAATACAAAATTATAAAACCAACAAAAAGAAAAGAGAAAAATATAAAACCATCAAAAAAAAAAAAACCCATAAAAAATCAGAAAATTTAAAAATACCAAAAATATTGTTTTCTAAAGACATGTCTTCTGATATCGATAACATCTACGGTCTTAGAAATGTCATTCAATAATGGCACGGGACCATATATGAAGTTCGAGCAGGAGGTGTAAATATTTCTTTCTAAACATGTCTCTAAATATGGCTTGCAGTTATTTCAGACTGTAACCCGTGCTTAAACTATGGTTTGCTATTATTTCAGATAACAACCCGCTCATTTAAAGAAAGGAAAGTGTTGTGCTACACCAATTTTCAAAATATTTCGTGCACTTATCCTTAAAACAAAATGAGGAAAGTATGTCAAAGGACTGCTATTCCTACACAAATATTTTTCCGTCTATAATTCTTCAGAAAAATATTTGTTGTATTCAAAAATGGTGGAAAATGAGTTGCTTGAAAAAATCAATCAGAATCAGAGTTTTTATAAAAATTGAAAACTCAATCAATGACTTCAGTGCTTTTAAAATTTCAGTAAAATAAGTCATTGATTAAGGGGGAGAATGTTTTCAAATCTATATCATCTAACGAGATCATCTAATTATCCTATATGCTTAATTGAAAATGATGTTAACCTATGTTGAAGGACTAGGTGCCTAGGATATGATTGTTAGGATTAGATGATTAGTGTTTGATAAACACATTATTCCCATGCCTATGTATTATTTGATTGATTTGTTGAATTGACTTTTATTAGTCGATTGCTGCTTGGGTAATGTCGACCACCATATATTTGTTTGTGTCTACTAACATATGCATATATCATGGTATATAAGAATGTTCCCGATCCGGATCCCACAATTGAAGTTGATTGGATGCCGAAAGGTAAGGGTAACTATATCTTGGGTTGACAAATGAAGAAACGGAGCTTAATGGGACTTCATTGGAGATTTGGCATGGAAAAATGCAACGTAAGAGGTCTCACTGCATCAGCAGATGGTTTTCTTCATCAACAAATGAAGAAACGGAGCTTAATTTGACCTCAGTTGGCATTAAAATGCAACGAAGAAGTCTCACCGCATCGTGAGACGTTTTTCTTCCAAGCCCTACGGCAACAACGAAGCTTCTCAACCACCTAACGTATCTTTGTGCGGGATAATAGTGTACCATTTCTTTAACAATTTTTGAATAATATTGTTTTGAAAAATGGAAAAATATTGTTTTGAAAATTAATTGGACTTAATTTTGAAAATCACCGGACTTTATTTTATCAAAACCTAAGTCACTCAATCTTTGACTATGGTCATCGATTGAGGGGGAGAGTGATTTAAAATAAAATATTTTCAAACGATATTTCTTCACAAAAGTCCGGCTTGTACGAATTAAAGTGGTGATTTAAAGATTTAATGTTATGTCATGGTATGATTTTCTTTAAAACTCAAAGATCTTACAGAATGAAATGTTTTCTGTTCTTGTTTGATTGTGAAATCGTTTTATTTTACTTAAAGATCTCTTAAAAACTTTCATACCTGACACTAACAATCTTTAATGTCTTAATTTGGTCCTCATCTGTCATCTTTCAAAATTAAATCTTGCCACGTCTTTCCCCTAAAATTTTCCAAATGATTTAAATCAATCGGAATCTAAAATCTCAATTGGTTTGAAATTTTTGATCGGGGGAGAGATCGTGATTTAAATCTCATATCGGTTTTAAAAGGGTAATTGTTTCTAAAACACTCCTTCCTTCATGCGCCAAACGACTTTGTAATACATAATGCACATGATTGTAGAGGAGCATTTAACCAAAAACCAGAATAGTATTTAAACAAGGCCACATATTCTCTCATGTTTTCCAAACCGTATTAAATCACTTGGGATCCAAAATCTCAAAGGGTTTGATATTTTTGATCGGGGGAGAATTTGTGATTTAATATGAAATTTGATAAAAGATGATCGTTTTGATTCAAAGTGCAAGTTCTGTCTAATATGTGCCAAACTCTTTCATATATCGATGCACATATTGAGGGGGAACGAATGGTTTCTTAATGGCTTGTGTGATCGTAAATGTGCTTCAAAAGAACTCTTTCCTCTATGTGATAAAATGATTTCAAATATCCTATACACATATTGAGGGGGAGAAATTACCAAGAAAATCAAATGGCTTTTTCTATGAAAATTGTGATCAAAGAAAATATTTCAAAGTCCTCTTGCCTCCAAGTGCTAAACAATTTCTAAATCTTATGCACATGTTGAGGGGGGGGGGTTTTCTAAATGATCAAAACAATTAAGGTACAAAATGTTTTGATTTTATATCACATGTACCTTGATTGATTTTTCCAAATGATTTTTTAATTGGTTTCGAGAAGGAAGAATGAACAAATACCAAAAGGCCGACCAATTTACTTTATGCATGGTGTTATAAGGATGGTTAGGTTAGGTATTCGTTCCCACGATTCCGCCAGAGCCGGAGGGATCTACCCAGGGACAATCCACTAGATAGTGTAGAGTCCTTAGGTATGATGAAAAAAGGAGAAAAATGAGAATTGGGAAGAGTGCGGACTAAGACAGAGCTAGTACTGGAATAAACCCAACAAGGTTCTAGTTATGAAGTCTCGGCAAGCATGAAGGGTTGAAGAATGAAAAGAAATGAATATGAAAAGGGTGAAAAGAAATAGCCTCAATAATTCAACCTTAGGGCGAAGGCGGGTTCAATACATATGCTCTTGGTTGTTACTAAGGTAACACGGTATTGAAGACAAGACGTCATGGACCCAGTGAGGCACGGCACTAAACTTCCCAAGCTACTCAAGTTCCTCTTAAAAGGGCTTGTTTCATTCTCACGGGGAACCGACATTATCTATCGACTTTCTCTTAGAGATTGTTGATATTGAAGAAGGAGACCCTCTCCCTAGTCTCCGGCATAGGAACCAAATGTACACTATTGAGTCTAGAGCCAAGAGATCATCCACAATATCTCATTAGGACACAAAAATAATGAAGACTTGCTGTTTCACACAATGTGGAAAGTAAGTATACATATTGAGAGTCCTACGCATTATCCTTGTGATATTGCCAGAACATCCGAGTGATATGTTAAATATTCACAATGAAGATGGAAATCCTTCTAGAGCCAACATCAAGCAAGCTCTTGGTGGGTAACATGTGAGATCTTCTCGTAAGATCAAGCTTGTGATAACTGGATAGAAACGATGGGGCGATTCATTCGTGAATCAACCTTGGTCCAGGAAATGAATTGACGAATGCTTTTGGAAAAACCGTTCGATGTGCAAATCTTCTTTTCTCTAGCACATCGAATGTGTATTCATTTTCAAACACAAAAAGTATCTCTGATTGAAAAATACTTTTGGAAAAACCGTTCGATGTGTAAATCTCTTCGTTTCTCTAGCACATCGAATGTGTACTATTTTCATATACAAAAAGTATTTATGATTGAAAATTGATCTTTCTCATAAAACCTTCGTCGTATTGGAAAACTCTTTCTTCTAAGCAATACGCGATTGTTTTCAAATCAATTTTTCATCAATCAGTGAATCTCAATTCACTGCTTCACTCACTCCGTGTTGTCTTCTTTGAGACGTTCCGGTTTGAGAACAGCTAGAACAGTTGCGAAACCCTGTCAAGGAGATTCTTTGAAATTTTACACGATCACGAGCGATACTTGTCTTGATCAATGGGAACCGTTGGCGTGTACCTCAATTCAACGAAAGTGATCAAAGACACTTTCATGTGTTTTATTAGTAGCAGTTATTTGCGGTACATTTGGACGGTTGCGGTGATCGAATTGAGGAGTCAATCCAAAGCCGCATGCTCACAACATCTACACTTAACTGAAGAAATCATGACTTGTGCATATCTAGAGAACCTGGCTCTGGTATTTTTATACTATGTTCATGCTACGTTGCTGCAAATATCATGAGCCAGTAAAGCTTCCGCTACTCTGATGAAAAGATGTCATGATCCAAAAAGTGTGAGCATGTCGGTCCAAAAGTCACAACATCACATGATGGCAACACAATAAAGGGTGATCCAGAGATTTAATGTGGCTGATGATCTCAATGAAAGCTCGAAGATCATCAAAGATGTGGATCAATTCAAAGACCTCCACTGAAAGTACAAAATAATCGGACTATGAAGAGTCACTACTAAAGCACAAAGAATGCGGATGTGGAAGAATTAAAGTCTACGAGCTCAAGACTGAAGATTTAAATAGAATGCTAGAATTCAAAATGTAAATCATGGGGTGACCTCCCTTAGGGGGAGATTGTTAGGAATTGGAAATTCCATAAGTAAAGTATCGGTCACCCCAAATATAATCTAGCATAAGTTAGCTCGTAGACATATCGTGAGTTACGTTATTTATCAGTTTATTAGTTAGTTATTAGTTTAGCTTAGCGTAGTGTAACACCGTGGAGGAAGGACGGGTCTTTACCCACTGTATACCTGATCCATAGGCCGATAGGAGGTCGTTAAGTCTGTAACTATAAATACCCCTTCCATCCATCGAAGGGGTGGTGCTTCTCAATCTAACATTTGATAATTTACAATGCAAGTCTCTAAGTAGAACACCCTCTCATTCTTTCTCTCTCTAAACTATGGCAAACATGTATTTCCATCATCCAAGACCACCCGGATCATCAACAACATAAATATTATGATCCTACAAGGAGGAACTACTACCCACCACTACACGAAACCTATCCCAACGGAGACCCACTCCTTATTACAACATCATCAAGGATATCAATATCCTTGGACACAACCTATCTATATTTGTACATCGATGCACCATATCGATTGTAGACCTTTGACATCTTTCGCTAATGCCCTTGACATGATCTCTTGACATCTTTCACTAATGCCTTCATCATGGACCTTTGGCACCCTTCACTAATGCCTTAGACATGGACCTTCGGCACCTTTCACTAATCCTTTCGACTTGACCCTTTTGGCATCCTTCACTAATGCCTTCGACTTGAACCTTTTGGCATCCTTCACTAATGCCTTAGACTTAACCCTTTTATCATCCTTCACTAATGCCTTAGACACAACACTTCTAGAGAGGAAAGAACTTATCAACAAGAGAACTTTAGTAGTCTTGATGGTGACGAAGCTTGGCAAATCATGGACTTGAGCTTGCTGGACTTCAAGAGGTGGTGATCTTGCCTTTAAGAGGAACCTAGAAGATCACATAAACAAAAACTACATTGAACGATCCTTTGGATATGAGGTTAGAGAGTTTACAACACTAAGAGAGAATGTGTCTGAAAGGGGTGAGTTACAATGAAGAAATGGCTCACTATTTATAGACAAAATTTCACTACTGTCCCATGGATCCCTTACATGAGGGATCCGTCCAGTGTAAACCTGGGGATCCGTAGGACGCTCCCCCTAAATGGGTTATGGGTCATGAATCCTAAATGGGTTATGGGTCATGGATCATGGGTTATAGGTTATGGACTTTGGATCATGGGTATCCAAATAGATACAATGTACCTAGAAGATGCAATGCATCTAGTCAATGGGTCATGGGTTAGCTCCATGGGTCATGGATAATACCCATTATGACTTATGCATGATGTCATGCGATGGGTCATGGGTTATGGATCATGCTCCATGGGTATGGGTCATGGACTTTGGGCTTTACCCAACTACATTCAATGTATTTAGTCAATGGGTCAAATACATGCTCCATGTATATATATATATATGTATATATATATGTATATATATATATATATATAGGGAAGGGATCGGGTGCGGATTGGATTATAAGTAGGGATGGTGCGGATAATATCACGGTAGCTTTTTTTTAAAAAATTGAAAAATCAAAAAATTAAAAAATAAAGAGGATGATAAATTATTAAGAATCGTGAAAAAATTTCAAAAAAATCGTTTTCATGATTATAGGTATTGTGATATTAAGGTCGATTTTGACTTTTTACAAAAGTCAAGATCGATCTTGACAAAGTCAAGATCGATCTTGACTTTGTAAAAAGTCAAGATCTAATCTTAATATCACATAAACTTCTTCTTTTTAATACAAATTGTTAATATCACACTAATTTTTTTGATATCACACTACTTTTTTGTTTTTACTAATATTATTAATATCACCGTTCTTTTTAATAAAAAATGTTAATATCACGGTTTCTTATTACTATCACATGAACTTTTTTTTTTTTTTTAATATAATTGTTAATATCACCGTAACAATCATATTTTTTTCAATAAAATTGTTAATATCGTAGTAACTATCATATGTTTCTTAATATCAAGGTTCATTTTACATGTAAAAAGTTAATATCACGATTGGTTTTATAATATCTATCATTTTATAATATCACGGTTTCATAATATCACACTAGTACTCATAATATCGTTAATATCACGGTAGAACTCATAATCAAGAAAACAAAAATGCTCGGAAAAATCGAAAAAATAAAAAATGAAAGAAGATAACAATAGTAAGGTTCGCTCAAAAGGAAAAAATTAAAAATCGTTTACATGGTCAATTGCTACAGTGAAGTTAGCGTAGATCTTGACTTTTTACAAAAGTCAAGATCGATCTGAAATGGGCGGTCGGATACATCCGTCGTCCGCACTAAAATTAAAAATCCGCACATGATCCTCTCTATATATATATATATATATATATATATATATATATATATATATATATATATGTATATAGATGGGTCATGGGTTATGGATCATGCTCCATGGGTATGGGTCATGGACTTTGGGCTTTACCCAACTACATTCAATGTATTTAGTCAATGGGTCAAATACATGCTCCATGTGTATATATATATATAACATGACATGAAAATACATGAAAATACTATTACTTATTTAGTGTTTTATATAAAAACATAAGTGTGTTAGTAAAATATTGGCTCAAACCATTTACGTATTTTATTTGTTTCATTAAAATGATTTTATGTTTGTTATCGACAAAACATTAGAGGATCGTAAAATATAAATAAACGTTTTTACGGCTTATTTTTATTAACAGTTGTAATAGTTTATGTAATAGGATGGGTAATATTGTGACAACCCGTACTTTCAGGTCATTTCTCAAAACAATTCACGTTTCACAATTTCAACATTTATCGTAAACTAGGTTTGCGTGTTCCAAATTCGCGTAACCTTAATGGTTTAGCGGCGAATTCATGATCATATCATCACGAACATTTCATATAGACTAAGTTTAGTCTACATTTCATTAGCATCATTTGCATCATGTTAGTTCATTCATGATTTTGCATTTCACATTAAACGCGTAAATTTTATATTAAATAAACGTTATCGCGTAAGTTATTATTTTGAACATTTAATCCGATACTTCCAAAAATGATCCCGACATATTTTTATACTCACTTTTAGTTTGTAACAATAATATTTTGAGTTTACCCAATGTTTTAAATTTATTTCGTATAAAATTGTTTAATCTATATTATTACGACGGTTTTCTTAAAAACTACACGATAATTATTATATCACTCAAATTTTGCAAGAAATATATTTTTACAGTTTTATGACCTCAATATATTTTATTTTGGTCCATTAAAATTATTTTTAGCTAAAACTACTCTAATTTCACAAATATATGTATAAGTTACCATTCATCTCTATACACTTACAATTTACTTACACAAGTTTTACATAATACATTTTATAAAAAACAAATATATAATTGGGAAACAAATCCCCCAAAAATCCGGCCAAGGGGAGGGTAAAAGTCAAGGTGGGTGAATAAACTCTTACAAGACTAGATTTGCACTCAAAACTTACTTACTCATTCATTCACTTCCATAATTCACACACTCAAAACATATTTCTCTCTTGTTTTCTCTCCTAGAACCGGTCACTCCCAAGGGTAGAAAGAAATCATCCAAAATTTTCAAGCTCAAGTTTATAACAATCTAGGATACACTCTTATTAAAGGTTTTGAAATAAAAACCTAGGGTGTTTAGGTTAATCCTTGTTCTAATCACCTCATCATAGTAGCTTGTAAGCATATCACTTTTATTTTATATCTTTCATTTTCATTTCATATTTATTTCTTCATTATTGAGCAAGCATGCAAGACTTATTGTTAATTATACCATTTTTAACATTGTTTTTAGAGTTTTATATATAAAGTCATCCTATAATTTATCCCTTGTTATATATTGGTCTTGATGATGTTTAGGAACCCATGACACCCTAAGAAGGTGTATGGTAGGATTAGAATAGCTTTGGAGTTGTTTTGAAGGGATTAGAATAGGTTTAGTACGTGAAAAACTATTTTCGACAAGTATAAAAAGTGGTCTGATCTTGTTTTGAATTTCTGGAAAATCCGACAGTAGGCACAAATTTTTGGCCTAGATATTTAGAAAATATACTTTAAAACGAATCCGTGGCCGCTTGAACGGATTAAAACGGAGTTATAACGAAGAAGTTATGAATTTTTCAAGTTTGACGACGAAATATATATTTTCTGAAATGTCAAGAAGCTGTTTTCGTTTTGTACGAGTCAAAACGAGTCTTAAGCTTTATAAATTATTTCGACTTATCAAAATATATTAGTATACTTTGATACGAAGCTAAGGACGTATAAAACGTGAAAAGCGGTTTATAACGACTAAAATATACGTTTTCATAAAATTGCCGTAACTTACTTATTTAAGAAAAACTATATTATTTTTACGAGAAAAGTGTTACGGTAAACAAAACGACCATGTTGAAGGCTATTTTTAACAATGACGTAGAACTTTTTGTAACGAAATGTCTTCTAATAAAATCGAGATCACCAAGCATATTTTTCAAAACGACCAACCGTTTGTATAGCGGAGTTGTAATAAATTTTTTTACGGTTGCTTAAACTTTGCCGAAACTCACTTTTTAAACCACATTTTGGACAAAATCACCATATTTAACCTCTATTATCTTTATGTTCGAGACCTCTATGACGAAAACTCATGTACTAAAACTTCTAGATTTTGATACAAGCTTTCCAAAACCGTTGAGTTCGTTTCCTAACGTTCGACGTACACCATTTTACGACTAGCTTTTGAAGCCATTTTGTCACTTTCATGAAATTTCCGACGACATTATTTTACTGACGAAAAGTTAAAATTTCACAATAAATCATTAAGAAACTATTGTAGGATGACATTTTGACGTAAATACTTGTAAAGTAATTTAAGAATGGTCAAGACGTCAAAAGAGCATTTTTCGACGATAAGTATTATTTTCAAAACTCACAAATGGTATAAATAACATACGAAATGCACGCATAACATTACATCATAACTCATTGCGTATCATAACATTCATAATAGGTCAAGGTTAAAGCATCACGATACATCTCAGTGTACTCACTCTTGTCATCATACCAATTTATCAAGTGAGTTTTCATAGCCCCGTCGTACATGTTTAATTATTTTCAAACCTACGGGGGAGAATACATTGCACAATATTTTTATTACGATACCAAGTATGTTAAATTCATTTACATTGCTTAAGTTACCACATGCCAATTGAAAGTCCCTTTATATTACATGAACCGTTAATCATAGAAGCGAGGGTGAGTGGATAGATCTATCGAGGTGGCGCCTCCATCCGGGTTGGTGAATCCCAACTAGTCATACGGATGCATTTCATTTAATAACATTATTGAGTTGTCGGCAAATACTACATTGGGGCATACATTATGAATAGTCTAGTTTCGGTGTCATGGACTTATAGCAATTGTAACATTTTTACGTGACATGATTGTCATACCGGTCTATACTTGCGTAGTCGTATAAAACATTTACCTAAACCTATGATTTCTCACCAACATTATTGTTGACCGTTTAGCAATGTATTTTCGGTAACTAAGGCATACTCATCATGGCATGGTTAAGGAACCTTTTGAGTCATGGCGTCGACTTATATCATTGTACATTATGGCACTTTCTTTCAAAACATCGTTTGGACTTGTAATATATTTATATTTCCATAAACTTTATAAACTTTTGGGACCTATGTTGTAACTCGAACGCTTTTATTAAATATCCAACGATGTGTTTTAAACGACACTTTAGGTCGTTCAATATAACTGTGATTGTGGTGCTATGACGGTCTATCCCGTGAATTCCATTCCATTGCAAAAGCAGTAAATTGGGGTGTGATGATTGGTACGAGCTACGATTATAGAGAACTAGGTTGCATCATTGACCCTAGACTATAGCTACATTATCATAGAATCTCATCATTTCATCATAAGTGCATATCCACTTTTCATGCGGATTCATTTACACTTTATTCGAGTTATTTACTTTCATTTCACATCGGTTGTCACAGAGATGTCTTGATTCACATCCCATCTTTGTATCACCGGACACTAACACGGAAGATGTCGGCTAACCCTAACATGGATGATGCCTTATCGCACTCCCGAGATCTTATCTTGATTGGCTCTACTCCAGCCTTTCCACCTATTATGACCGGCACGGAGATCGAACCCTTTGAGGAGGCGAAGTCGCACCTACTCCACATGTTAGCCACGCTCACGACCCGATACACCCACCATCACCACTACTACCATCATCATCATCATCCTCATCGTATTATCTTAGGGATCCTTTGCCTACATCGGACTTGCCGCTCAAAAGCGTGCTCGTTTTGACATCCCGACACCACCATCTACGAACCCGAACCACTGTTAGGTTCGAGTTAAGCGAGAGCTCTAAGGTGCGGTGCTAGGCGACCTTCTACCGAGGCGTTAGGAGCTCGTATAGATAGCCGCAGTACAAATAGATAGGATGTCGGCGGTTGGAGGCTGTCGTTAGATAGGGTTGAGACCATCGCGGAGGAGGTCGAGGGCACAGTGATAAGCGGGGTTTCGATTGATTTAGCTCATCGGGGTTTAGAGAATGGCGGTTAGAGAACGAGGGCGTATTCTTTGAGTTGAGGCGGAGATGCCGAGTTATCTGACAGATCCGAGATGGCACAGGATGAGTTCTGACGTCGAGCACAGGAGTTATCATTAGCTCGTGAGAGTATAGTTACCTTGCGGTCGATTGGAGAGTTGAGGAGTTTGGTTGCTAGCTTGACTACTCGGGTTTGAGATCTTGAGGATCGGTGGCGGAGCACCATGAGGTGCCTTGTGTAGACTTTATCATGTATAGTTTTGACCACTATTATCCTAGTCACGAGGTGTGTGGCGTAGTTTAAAGAACTTGTTGTCTTTTGGTTGTTGTACAAACAAATGTATCAAGTATTGACTCTACTATGTAGGAATGGTTTTATTATCTATGATATCGGTCCATGTAGGCGAAATTTTCATGTATATTATCCACGTGTGTTGTGATTATATTTGTGATATTTCGTTATTGTTCCGTTGTGATTCCATTTACTTTATGCATGTTGTGGTTGTGGATATATTTGTGTGATGGTTGTTTCTACTTACGAGTTCTCATGATTGTTTCATCTTGTGATTTTGAAGAGTTATGGCGCCAAAGAAAGCCACACGGAAATGACCCAAGCGGCTATTCAAAAGTTGGTGAATGATAGCATAGCCGATGCTCTAAGGATTGAAAGGAAGCGGTGGTGCTTCTTGAAGCCGCTTAGGCTTCTTCTTCTGCGGGCAATGCAGGAGGGTCCGGAGTTAAAAGCTGTTCGTACAAGGATTTCAAAAGTGGAGATCCCACGAAGTTTAGGGGTACCGAAGGAGCCACTGCCATGGTTCGATGGTTTGAGAAATTGGAGTCCGTGTTTTTGCTATGTAATTGCCCGGATGATAGCAAGGTCAAGTTTGCTACGAGTACACTACTTGATGGAGCATTGTCGTGGTGGAACTCATATGATCAACCGATGGGAATGGAGAATGCTTTCAAGCTTACTTGGGAGCAATTCAAAGGTTTGGTAACTAAGAAATTTTGTCCTCGTGCGGAGTGAAAAAGTTGGAGCAATTCTATGAACTAGTAACTATTGGGTATGATATTGACACTTACATTCGGAGATTCCAAGAATTGGCGCGTTATGCCCGTCTATGGTTTCGGATAACGAGAAGTTACTAGAGGCTTTCATCGGGGACTTCGAGGTTATTCAAGGAGATGTGACTTCGTTTGATCCACAAACAATTGAGGAATCCATTAGAGTGACTCAGAAGCTTATGGCACAGGTAGTGAAGAGAGGTAAGTACACCAACACCAACCGAAACAACAACAACAACCCCAACAACCGCTTCAATTACAACAATAACCGAGCCAACTACAACAATAGCAATAGCAACAACAACAAGCGAAAGTGGGACAACACCAGAGGTAGAAATGCTACTCAACAACCACCCAAGAGACAAGAGGTTGCAAAGGCTTATGCTGCGGGTGCAAAGGAAGGAAAAGGGTACTCGGGGGTGTTGCCTAAGTGTGACAGGTGTTCGAGTCATCACAAACCGGGTCGATGTCCTGATCCATGTGAGAATTGTAAGAAAATTGGTCACCGAACTAGGGATTGCAAGTCGCAACAAGTTACATGTTTTGGTTGCGGAGAACGGGGCACTACAAGTCTGAATGTAAAAAGGGAAGGAACCAAGGAAATCAGAATCAAGGAGGAATGGCGCAAGGAAGGGCCTACGTCATGGGAGGTGGCGAAGCTAGGGAGGACCCGAATGTTATCACGGGTATGTTCCTTATCAATAATCGTTACGCATCAGTTTTATTTGATTCGGGAGCCGATAAAAGTTTTGTGTCCACTACATTTGCACCTTTACTCAACATCAAACCAACCACATTAGACATATCATACATCGTTGAATTAGCTAATGGTAACTTAGTTAGCACCAACACCATTGTCCGTGGTTGCACATTCAATTTTCTAAATCATCCCTTCAACATAGACCTTATGCCCGTAGAACTTGGTAGTTTTGACGTCGTCATCGGCATGGATTGGTTATCCAAACATCGTGCAAAAATCATTTGTGATGAAAAGTTGTTCATCTTCCTTATAACGGCGAAACTTTGATTATTCATGGGGAGCAGTGGAACTAGACTCGATATCATATCATGCATCAAAGCGGAGAAGTACATAAAGAAAGGTTGTTTTGCTTTCTTAGCCCATATAACCGAGAGGAAGTCGGAGGAGAAGCGACTTGAAGATGTACCAATTGTCCGAGAATTTTCAAGTCTTTCCGAAGACTTACGGGACTTCCACCGCACGACAAGTAGAATTTCATATTGACTTAGTACCGGAGCTGCACCAATTGCGATAGCACCTTACCGTCTAGCACCATCCGAGATGCAAGAGTTGTCTAATCGGTTGCAAGAACTTCTAGACAAAGGATTCATTAGGCCGAGTTCCTCGCCTTGGGAGCACCGTCTTGTTTGTGAAGAAGAAAGATGGATCCTTGAATGTGTATAGATTATGAGATTTGAACAAGTTAACGGTGAAGAATCGTTACCACTCCCAGGATCGACGACTTATTCGATCAGTTGCAAGGTTCTAGTATTTACTCAAAGATTGATCTCAGGTCGGGTTACCATCAACTTAGAGTTCGGGAGGAGGATATTCCGAAAACAGCGTTTAGAACACGTTACGGTCATTACGAGTTTCAAGTGATGCCGTTTGGATTGACTAATGCACCTGCGGTATTCATGGATCTCATGAATAGAGTATGTAAGCCGTATTTGGACAAGTTTGTGATAGTGTTCATTGACGACATATTGATTTATTCAAAGAGCAAAGAAGAGCACGAAGAGCATTTAAGGACGATTTTAAGATTACTCAAAAATGAGAAGTTGTATGCCAAATTTTCGAAGTGTGATTTTTGGAATCACAAAGTGCAATTTCTTGGTCACGTCATTGATAGTCAAGGATTACAAGTTGATCCCGCAAAGATTGAAGCCGTGAAAGATTGGGCTACTCCAACGAATCCTACAGAAATTCGACAATTTCTAGGACTAGCCGGGTATTACCGAAGGTTCATCGAAGGTTTTTCAAAGATAGCTAGACCTTTGACCAAGTTGACATAGAAAAACAAGAAGTACGAATGGGGAAAGAAACAAGAAGCTTTTCGGTTGTTGAAGCAAAAGCTTTGCGGTCGCCAATTTGGCACTACGAAGGAATTGAGAACTTCGTTGTATATTGCGATGCTTCGCATAAAGGGCTTGGGGCTGTTTTAATGCAAAGCGAGAAGGTGATAGCGTATGCTTCTCGACAACTTAAGACTCATGAGAAGAATTACACCACTCATGATCTCGAGTTAGGGGCGTAGTTTTGCACTCAAGATTTGGAGACACTACCTCTACGGTACAAAGTGCACGGTGTTTCTCGACCACAAAAGTTTACAATATATTCTTGATCGAAGGAGCTTAATATGAGGCAACGTCGTTGGTTGGAGTTACTCAATGACTATGATTGTGAAATCAAGTATCACCGGGAAAAGCCAATGTTGTGGTGATGCTCTTAGCCGGAAAGAGACCCAAACCATTAAGAGTTCGATCATTAGGAATGACGATTAATTCCCCTTTACCATGGAAAATCCACGAAGCACGGATCGAGGCACTTAAGGAGGAAAACCGACCAAGTGAAAAGCTTTATGGTATGCCCGAAACGCATAAATGGTTTTGTAAAGAGAGCGGATGGAGTATTATGTTTCAAGGAAAGAATGTGGGTTCCATTGTATGGCGGAATACGAGAATTGATTATGCATGAGTCGCATAAGTCAAAGTATTCTATTCACCGAGGATCGATAAGATGTATCAAGATCTTAAGAAACTTTATTGGTGGCGAACATGAAAGCGAGATTGCCACGTCGTTAGCAAATGCCTTACACTCTAAGGTAAAAGTCGAATATCGAAACCTTGAGATTACTCCAACAACCGAAATTCCTCAATGGAAATGGGAACGCATTACGATGGACTTTGTTACGAAACTTCCTAAGACATCGGAGGTTACGACGCTATTTGGGTAATTGTTGATCGCCTTACCAAATCAGCCCATTTCATACCTATTAGAGACTTATTCCATGGAACAACTCACTAGACTTTATGTTAAGGAAATAGTCTCGAGGCACGGTGCACCAATTTCTATCATTTCCGCGAGAGATAGTCGATTCACTTCAAACTTAAAATCATTGCAAGATTCGTTCGAACCGATTAGAGATGAGCACTGACATATCACCCACAAACCGATGGCCAAAGTGAAAGGACAATTCAAGCGTTAGAAGATATCTTTGAGGGCATGTGTGATTGATTTTGGAAATGGTTGGGCTAACCATTTGCCATTGATAGAATTCTCGTACAACAATAGTTATCACACCGGTATAAAGATGGCACCATTCGAGGCACTCTATGGTCGAAAGTGCCGATCACTGTTTGTTGGGCCGAGGTTGGAGACGACAACTCATCGGTCCGAAATGGTACGGAAACAACGAAAAGATAGTTCAAATTCGAGATAGACTCGTAAGCGCCGAGTCGGCGGAAAAGTTACGCAAATGTTAGGCGCAAATCACTAGAATTTCAAGTGGGCGACAAAGTTATGTTGAAAGTATCGCCTTGGAAAGGCGTGGTACGATTTGGAAAAGCGGGAAGTTGAACCCGAGGTACATTGGACCATTCAAGATTTTGAGCGAGTCGGTCCGTAGCTTATCGACTTGATCTTCCGTCGAACTTAGTCATGTACACAACACGTTTCACGTTTCAAACACGAAGAAATGTCTTTCGGACGAATCACTCGTTATTCCATTGGAAGAAGTTCAACTCGACGATAAACTCAATTTTGTGGAAGAACTGCAGAAATCATGGACCGCGAGGTCAAGCGGTTGAAACAGTCGTATTCCTATCGTGAAGGTTATTGGAATTCTCGAAGAGGTCCTGAGTTTACTTGGGAACGGGAAGACCAGATGCGCCACAAGTATCCTCATCTTTTCACCGACACCGTAGGACCTAACAACGACTGAATTCAGGGACTGAATTCCTTTTTGGATGGGCGAATGTGACAACCCGTACTTTCAGGTCATTTCTCAAAACAATTCACGTTTCACAATTTCAACATTTATCGTAAACTAGGTTTGCGTGTTCCAAATTCGCGTAACCTTAATGGTTTAGCGGCGAATTCATGATCATATCATCACGAACATTTCATATAGACTAAGTTTAGTCTACATTTCATTAGCATCATTTGCATCATGTTAGTTCATTCATGATTTTGCATTTCACATTAAACGCGTAAATTTTATATTAAATAAACGTTATCGCGTAAGTTATTATTTTGAACATTTAATCCGATACTTCCAAAAATGATCCCGACATATTTTTATACTCACTTTTAGTTTGTAACAATAATATTTTGAGTTTACCCAATGTTTTAAATTTATTTCGTATAAAAATTGTTTAATCTATATTATTACGACGGTTTTCTTAAAAACTACACGATAATTATTATATCACTCAAATTTTGCAAGAAATATATTTTACGTTTTATGACCTCAATATATTTTATTTTGGTCCATTAAAAATTATTTTTAGCTAAAACTACTCTAATTTCACAAATATATGTATAAGTTACCATTCATCTCTATACACTTACAATTTACTTACACAAGTTTTACATAATACATTTTATAAAAAAAAAATATATAATTGGGAAACAAATCCCCCAAAAATCCGGCCAAGGGGAGGGTAAAAGTCAAGGTGGGTGAATAAACTCTTACAAGACTAGATTTGCACTCAAAACTTACTTACTCATTCATTCACTTCCATAATTCACACACTCAAAACATATTTCTCTCTTGTTTTCTCTCCTAGAACCGGTCACTCCCAAGGGTAGAAAGAAATCATCCAAAAATTTTCAAGCTCAAGTTTATAACAATCTAGGATACACTCTTATTAAAGGTTTTGAAATAAAAACCTAGGGTGTTTAGGTTAATCCTTGTTCTAATCACCTCATCATAGTAGCTTGTAAGCATATCACTTTCATTTTATATCTTTCATTTTCATTTCATATTTATTTCTTCATTATTGAGCAAGCATGCAAGACTTATTGTTAGTTATACCATTTTTAACATTGTTTTTAGAGTTTTATATATAAAAGTCATTCTATAATTTATCCCTTGTTATATATTGGTCTTGATGATGTTTAGGAACCCATGACACCCTAAGAAGGTGTATGGTAGGATTAGAATAGCTTTGGAGTTGTTTTGAAGGGATTAGAATAGGTTTAGTACGAGAAAAACTATTTTCGACAAGTATAAAAAGTGGTCTGATCTTGTTTTGAATTTCTGGAAAATCCGACAGTAGACACAAATTTTTGGCCTAGATATTTAGAAAATATACTTTAAAACAAATCCGTGGCGCTTGAGCGGATTAAAGCGGAGTTATAACGAAGAAGTTATGAATTTTCAAGTTTGACGACGAAATATATATTTTACGAAATGTCAAGAAACTGTTTTCGTTTTGTACGAGTCAAAAACGAGTCTTAAGCTTTATAAATTATTTCGACTTATCAAAAATATATTAGTATACTTCGATACGAAGCTAAGGACGTATAAAACGGATTTATAACGACTAAAATATACACGTTTTCATAAAATTGCCGTAACTTACTTATTTAAGAAAAACTATATTATTTTTACGAGACAAGTGTTACGGTAAACAAAACGACCATGTTGAAGGCTATTTTTAACAATGACGTAGAACTTTTTGTAACGAAATGTCTTCTAATAAAATCGAGATCACCAAGCATATTTTTCAAAACGACCAACCGTTTGTATAGCGGAGTTGTAATAAATTTTTTTACGGTTGCTTAAACTTTGCCGAAACTCACTTTTTAAACCACATTTTGGACAAAATCACCATATTTAACCTCTATTATCTTTATGTTCGAGACCTCTATGACGAAAACTCATGTACTAAAACTTCTAGATTTTGATACAAGCTTTCCAAAACCGTTGAGTTTGTTTCATAACGTTCGACGTACACCATTTTACGACTAGCTTTTCGAAGCCATTTTTGTCACTTTCATGAAATTTCCGACGACATTATTTTACGACGAAAAGTTAAAATTTCACAATAAATCATTAAGAAACTATTGTAGGATGACATTTTGACGTAAATACTTGTAAAGTAATTTAAGAATTGTCAAGACGTCAAAAGAGCATTTTTCGACGATAAGTATTATTTTCAAAACTCACAAATGGTATAAATAACATACGAAATGCATGCATAACATTACATCATAACTCACTGCGTATCATAACATTCATAATAGGTCAAGGTTAAAGCATCATGATACATCTCAGTGTACTCACTCTTGTCATCATACCAATTTATCAAGTGAGTTTTCATAGCCCCGTCGTACATGTTTAATTATTTTCAAACCTACGGGGGAGAATACATTGCACAATATTTTTATTACGATACCAAGTATGTTAAATTCATTTACATTGCTTAAGTTACCACATGCCAATTGAAAGTCCCTTTATATTACATGAACCGTTAATCATAGAAGCGAGGGTGAGTGGATAGATCTATCGGTGGCGCCTCCATCCGGGTTGGTGAATCCCAACTAGTCATACGGATGCATTTCATTTAATAACATTATTGAGTTGTCGGCAAACACTCTGTTGGGGCATACATTATGAATAGTCTAGTTTGGTGTCATGGACTTATAGCAATTGTAACATTTTTACGTGACATGATTGTCATACGGTCTATACTTGCGTAGTCGTATAAAACATTTACCTAAACCTATGATTTCTCACCAACATTATTGTTGACCGTTTAGCAATGTATTTTCGGTAACTAAGGCATACTCATCATGGCATGGTTAAGGAACCTTTTGAGTCATGGCGTCGACTTATATCATTGTACATTATGGCACTTTCTTTCAAAACATCGTTTGGACTTGTAATATATTTATATTTCCATAAACTTTATAAACTTTTGGGACCTATGTTGTAACTCGAGCGGTTTTATTAAATATCCAACGATGTGTTTTTAAACGACACTTTAGGTCGTTCAATATAACTGTGATTGTGGTGCTATGACGATCTATCCCGAGAATTCCATTCATTGCAAAAGCAGTAAATTGGGGTGTGACAAATATCCAAGAAATAAACACAATCAACATCACTAATAAGGTTTTCTTTATTAATCAAAACAAAGAAACTACTACTACTAATGTACACACGCTATAATCGTGTGTCTAGACTCTCATTAGGAGATGTCTTCTATGAAAATAAATGAAAGGATACCTGTAACCTAGACGCCTACCCTCTTTATATACTAGAGGGTGGTTACAAAAACCCTAATATTAGCTTACTAGAAAATCTAAGCTAACTATTACATATTAGGCCCTCATTGTTTGTTCTTTCTTCATTCTTGCTCGTGGTTTTGTAATCTTCAAATCGGAAATTCGCAACAATCTTCCCCTAAACTGGAATTTGACTAGGTTAAGTTCCAGTTTCTTGGTATTACAAAACAACCTGTATGAAGAAACAATGCTAAAACATGTCATCACAAATAATAAGCGGCACACTATCAATCTTCTTCCCCTTTTTCTAATAGGGGTCTTGTGCAACTCGTAGACGTTTCCCCTCAAGTGATGCTTGTAGATGGTAAGTATATAAACAATATGCTTCCCCTTAAAATTATGCTAACCATCTGCTTGAATCATGAACTCAGTAGCATAGTGTTGGGAATTCTACTAAGTATGAATTATGCTGAGATTACTGCTGAAGATTCTGCTGAAGAGTTGTGAAATCTGTTGAAGACTTAATTCTGCTGAAGTAATGAAACCGTGTAGATGGTTTCTGCGGAGATAGATATTTCGCGTATTCTATAGTTAGTTAGGATATGCATGAGCTTTATTAGGAAGTGGTAATGTATATCTTATTTAGTTTTATGTTTATACGTTTCTTGGGAAACGGGTTAGGGTTCCTTATGTATAAAAGGAACACAATAGTATGAGTTATGTACGAGTTGAAAAACAAAGTTTTAGTATTATTAAAAGATCCATAGAGGATCAAAGTGTTCTTAGTTATTTATGTTTGTTCTTGTGTTTAATTTCCGCTTGAATACAAGTTATAGAGACTGTCTTATAGTGTGTTTGTGATTACATAAGCATTACTATCGATCTACGAGTGCTCTAAGATCTATCAAGGTCTTAAGGTTCAACAAGTGGTATCAGAGCCTCGAGAGAGTCTCTGTGATACTGATAACAATCTTTTTGAATACCCAAACAACCAAAACAACATTTGTAAAACCCTAAAAATCTAAAGCATGTGAAAAGACCATTTTACCCCTCAAGTTTAATATTTATAAAATACGTCAAACTCATTAAATACATTTATAACCTAACTTATAAATAATGAACATGTGCAAGAAAATAAAATCGACATACCCTATGCATATCACACGTTAAAGTGACTCCTAATGTACCAAACCATATTAAAAAAACTTGTAACAAACGCACTTGTACACAATTTGGACTAAATACATTGTAAAATTTGGAAAGTGAAGGAAATTGATTTGGTCTTTAACCTTTCCCCTTGATTGGCCGATTTAACCTCCCCCTCCCCTCAATCACGTTATTCTCATTTATCCCATCATTTGAAACTTACCATTTACACATTCTCTCATTCAAGATAACACCTACTAAACCCTAATCAAAAGTGACGGCATAACTAATTTTCCTCCTTTTCATACGGTAAAACTTTCTTGTTCCTTATTCCATTCGATCCAAATAGAAAGGTACAAGAGTTGGTGACGTGATACATGCTACTGATCGTGGGTTCCTGGTTCAAACGATTGGTTCCTGGTCGTTGTCTTAGGTCGAAGGGTTGCTTGGTACGGGTTTGTTTGGCCTGGTAGTTGGGTTTATGCGGCTGCTCCTGTCATGGGTTTGAAGACTCAAGGGAAGTTCAAGGCTGCTGTAATAGCAAGTGTTGGTTCGAAAGGGCTGTTAGTTGTAGTGAGTTTTGATCCTTCTTGCTGTCGTGGGTTGCTAGGACTGAAAGGAGTATTGGTTGTTTTGTTGTAGTCTTGTGTCCTCCATTCTTTTTACGCCATCAAGGTAATACCATCACCAAGTCTCTTTGATTCTTGTTCATGAATTTTGTCGTGAGTATGCCAAGAATTGCATGCATGTTCTTTTTAATCTCATGTACTCCTTTTTAATCAGATGGGAAATATCACGTGTATGATAAATAAAGAATTGATAAAACATAGGTAAGTGGTGGGGTTTTGGGCCACATTTAATCTCATCTCCTTGTTTCAAACGCATAAAATGATAAAACATGATACATGAAATGATTGAAGGCATGTACTAGTTAATCTCTTTCACATGGATAATAGAGCATGATATCACGTATTACATGAAGGAATGACTTTGATTCGTAAATTATAATATTGGACACGTGAAGATCAAGCTTGAATGTTAGTATCTGTTTATGAAATATGTAGAATATGCTTATAGTTTATGAGAAAGACTAGAATTAAGGTAATACATATGATAATAAAGAAGAAACCATGATCATAACTGATGTTGAACACCGATATCGTATTCGATAATACATGGTATTGCGTATGACATATAAAAAGGAAGCACCTGGTGGTACTCATGGTTACATAAATTTTGGTACGTATAATTTAAAAAATATTTACACTTTAAACCTTGAATTTTGAAAGTGTCGCATGCAAACCTTAAGTTTTTATGACTTGTCATATACAGCTCTAAAATAAGATACTTGTCATATTAAACCTCTAAGTGTACCATTTATCATTTGTAACCTTAATTTTGGCTAATTAATAATTATTACCCTAAAGTATTTATTCGGTCCATTACTAAAGTGAGAATACGCTTAATAACTTTAAAAATATTAATACGATTCATATAAACAATAAATCTATTATGACGATAAATGAGCTAATAAGTATTAAACAAATCGTAATCCGTGTAGATTCGTGGAAGGAGGCGTGACGTTGTGTCTTCGTGTTCACTTATTCGTTTGCTTCCTTTTCATTGGCGTTAAGGTGCGAGATATTCTATCCCTTTCGGTAGGGATTTCTCCTGACTTTTCAATCCTTGACTTTGCTTCACTTATGATATTCCTTTGCTATATTTTCCTTATGCTATGATCCTTTGATATGATTTCCGACATAATCCTTTGATATGATTCTGTTCGCTATGATATTCGTTTGTTATGATTATGAACCATCTAATTATGAACCTCTAATTATGAACTTATGTTATGGAAATCTGATATGAACCTTTGACTTATATGAACCTTTGATATGAAACTCCGATATGAAACTTCGATATGAAACTTGATATGAACTTTGATATGAACCCTTATGATATGAATATGCTTTGACCCTTCAGTTTGATACCCGAGCTAAATATGTGTTCCTAGTCATGAAGGTAACATGACCGTGTCATTGATGCACCAATGGCATGACTCCAGTGTGTACGAGTGATGATACACACCGTCCCCATTATGCTATGATTATGAGCTCACTATATGTATATGATTTGGCCACTATGATATGTTCCGGGGGGCGTATGGATGCATCCTAGATATGATATGTTTCGAGGGATTTGATCTGTTTGATAGATATATATGGTGAATGATGTCGGGTGCAATCGCGTCTTCACAATTCGGGAGCTAGCTACTCCATTTGTTCTTGAGGTCTCCTCCTATTATGTATGGTATTCGAGGTCACCCTCCGAATACAATGGCTACTTATGATATGATATGATATGATATGTTTAGGGCTCGGGTAGATTCGATAACCCTTACACTTTTGATATACCTATATTGTACCTTCTACATTCCCCAACGCACCATATTCATGTACCCTTATATGACTCACTCTACTACCAAGATATATATATTCCATTGCTTTGATCATCACACTCTCATTCCGTTAATTTCGATTATCGTTCCATTCACGTCTTAGGGTTATTATATGTTATTGGATTTGATTATGATATTCATGTTTATATGACTACTGATTACTCTGTATGATATGTATGTATGCGATATAAGATTTACTGTTGTCATCGATGATATGCTATCTTCTTGTTATGTGATCCTTTGATTTGTCGTAACCGTGCTTGTGTGAAATCGATTGTTGATCTGTTTATCTTTTGTACCTCGTTCAATTAATCTCGTGGACTATGACTATCCGTGGTGTCCTTATACGCTTGTTGTTGACCGCCATGTTTGCACTTACTGTTTATGCTACGGTTTGATTGGGTCATTGGTTCAACTTTTGAAGTCTAGCTTGTTAACTTGTTTAATTGCCTGCTATGTATTTAATTCATTTAATTATAGTGTTCATCTTGTATTCCTACTTGTTACGTGTATCGCCATGTTTTGACTACCGTTATGATCTTGATTATGTCTTCAACTAAGGGTTTTGACACGTGTGAATTTCCATGCTCACTTATTAATTAATTGCTTCCGCTTTCTGTAGACATCTGTTTGGCTTGTATGTCTCCGATTTCTGAATTGATTGTATGACATATATGTTGTGTGGATGCTACGCGCTATACTTGCTTATGTTTCGATCTTGTATGCCGGTTTGTATGTGCTTGTTTATATGTCATCGATGCGTTGTTTTTCTTAGTTCTCCTTGTTATCTGCTCGTTTTGGATATCGTAAATTGTGTTCTGGGATCCTCATTGACTCATTATTCTCATTTACGCGATTGTTTTATCCGTTTCCTTTGTTTCGTTTTGCATTTCGGACTTTATTTAGCTTTCGTTTGTTATATCATGCTCTTGGGCTTTTAAGCTCACCGCATTTCTTTTCTGCGGCGGTGTTAGGTTTGAAGATGGGCATTCGATGGGCTGAGAGTTGGATTATTTGAGTGGACCGACCCTAGTTTTCCTTATTATTTTGGATTGAATTGAAGAGCTATTATTTTTAGATTTCATTTCGTTTTGGACATATTGGATTTTGTATTGCCTTTGTAAGTCATTCGTTTATATGACTTTGTACGTTATTCTTTAAGACTTCCGCTTGAGAAATTGTATTTGTATGTTCTGATATGACACCAGAATGTGACACTTCTACCCTTGTCGGGTTGGGGTGTTACAATTATGGTATCAGAGCCCAGGTTTCGTCTTGTTGGCCTTAGGATTGACCTGTGAGGATTTGGGTAGACACTAGGCTTCCGCCCTGCATTACGATCTCTTCGATTCCTTTTGGTTGTTGTTCGATTTGACTTGATAATCTTTTGTCTTCACTAATCGGCCTTCTTCTCTTCGCATATGAGTTTGTTTATTTTGTCTTCACACATCCGTTTGTCGATCGTTAGATGGAGACTACCCGTAGAGCCGAAGATTGATGGTACCGACCCGTATTGCCGCAAGCGATCCGGGCTGGAGAGGTTCGTGAAGCGAAGCCACACATTGCCGTCTTCTTTGGAGACATCGAGGATCTTCTTTGGAGGAAGTTGGACGGATCAACCAAAGATGCAAGACAGAGACAAGATTCAATCGGTGGCTGAGAAGGTTCATCTACTTCATATGATTTGGGCGCGACTTGTGTTATTCTGATTTGTTGTCATGCGTTTTGAGGCGGTTTGATATCTTGCTATGTGATTTTGATCGGCATTACTTTTCTTGATTCGTTCAAAACTCGGTTTGAATCGTGAAGTTTTATCATTTAGCATTTTGGTGATATCGCAGCTTTTTCTTTTGGATCGTCAGTAATGAGTCATGAGGAACCGTTTCGGGCAAGTTGGTGACTTCCTTCTTTTTGTGTTATGGTAAGTTGTTTGATGTAGTATATGCTGTATGTATGTGATCTGTCCTGCTTTGGTATGTTACTTAATATCTGTATGTGATGTGTTTTGTGGTGATATTGGTTATGTGGTTTGTCATGACCCGGGACAGAATGTGATGACAATAAGAGCTTGTTATGTGATGCAAGTATTATGACGCCTGATCAACGTGATAATACCGAGATCATATAATCTGACCTTATTGAAATCATATGACATCTTGGGAAATGCCTGGCTTGGTACGTGAATGGACTAGGACTTATATCCGTTATTTGGCACTCCTTACGTCCGTTTGAAATTCTGTACCTCCTTGTGAGATTCTCACCGACATCTGTTACATATAAGTTTTGTACGCTTTGGAACCGAAATCGTTATGATTTGCGTGAAGCTATGGATTGCTACGTCTGCCTTAACCTCGTACGTCTCTGTGTACCTCGGCGACTTCAATTTTCGAGGATGAAAATTTTCTGTTAGAGGGGAAGAGTTGTAAAACCCTAAAAATCTAAAGCATGTGAAAAGACCATTTTACCCCTCAAGTTTAATATTTATAAAATACGTCAAACTCATTAAATACGTTTATAACCTAACTTATAAATAATGAACATGTGCAAGAAAATAAAATCGACATACCCTATGCATATCACACGTTAAAGTGACTCCTAATGTAACAAACCATATTAAAAAAACTTGTAACAAACTCACTTGTACACAATTTGGACTAAATACATTGTAAAATTTGGAAAGTGAAGGAAATTGATTTGGTCTTTAACCTTTCCCCTTGATTGGCCGATTTAACCTCCCCCTCCCCTCAATCACGTTATTCTCATTTATCCCATTATTTGAAACTTACCATTTACACATTCTCTCATTCAAGATAACACCTACTAAACCCTAATCAAAAGTGACGGCATAACTAATTTTCCTCCTTTTCATACGGTAAAACCTTCTTGTTCCTTATTCCATTCGATCCAAATAAAAAGGTACAAGAGTTGGTGACGTGATACAAGCTACTGATCGTGGGTTCCTGGTTCAAAAGATTGGTTCCTGGTCGTTGTATTAGGTTGAAGGGTTGCTTGGTACGGGTTTGTTTAGCCTGGTTGTTGGGATTATGCTGCTGCTCCTGTCGTGGGTTTGAAGACTCAAGGGAAGTTCAAGGCTGCTGTAATAGCAAGTGTTGGTTCGAAAGGGCTGTTAGTTGTAGTGAGTTTTGATCCTTCTTGCTGTCGTGGGTTGCTAGGACTGAAAGGAGTATTGGTTGTTTTCGTTGTAGTCTTGTGTCCTCCATTCTTTTTACGCCATCAAGGTAATACCATCACCAAGTCTCTTTGATTCTTGTTCATGAATTACATCGTGAGTATGCCAAGAATTGCATGCATGTTCTTTTTAATCTCATGTACTCCTTTTTAATCTGATGGGAAATATCACGTGTATGATAAATAAAGAATTGATAAAACATAGGTAAGTGGTGGGGTTTGGGGCCACATTTAATCTCATCTCCTTGTTTCAAACGCATAAAATGATAAAACATGATACATGAAATGATTGAAGGCATGTACTAGTTAATCTCTTTCACATGGATAATAGAACGCATGATATCACGTATTACATGAAGGAATGACTTTGATTCGTAAATTATAATATTGGACACGTGAAGATCAAGCTTGAATGTTAGTATCTGTTTATGAAATATATAGAATATGCTTATAGTTTATGAGAAAGACTAGAATTAAGGTAATACATATGATAATAAAGAAGAAACCATGATCATAACTGATGTTGAACACCGATATCGTATTCGATAATACATGGTATTGCGTATGACATATAAAAAGGAAGCACCTGGTGGTACTCATGGTTACATAAATTTTGGTATGTATAATTTATAAAATATTTACACTTTAAACCTTGAATTTTGAAAGTGTCGCATGCAAACCTTAAGTTTTTATGACTTGTCATATACAGCTCTAAAATAAGATATTTGTCATATTAAACCTCTAAGTGTACCATTTATCATTTGTAACCTTAATTTTGGCTAATTAATAATTATTACCCTAAAGTATTTATTCGGTCCATTACTAAAGTGAGAATACGCTTAATAACTTTAAAAATATTAATACGATTCATATAAACAATAAATCTATTATGACGATAAATGAGCTAATAAGTATTAAACAAATCGTAATCCGTGTAGATTCGTGGAAGGAGGCGTGACGTTGTGTCTTCGTGTTCACTTATTCGTTTGCTTCCTTTTCATTGGCGTTAAGGTACATATATTCTATCCCTTTTCAGTAGGGATTTCTCCTGACTTTTCAATCCTTGACTTTGCTTCACTTATGATATTCCTTTGCTATATTTTCCTTATGCTATGATCCTTTGATATGATTTCCGACATAATCCTTTGATATGATTCTGTTCGCTATGATATTCGTTTGTTATGATTATGAACCATCTGATTATGAACCTCTAATTATGAACTTATGTTATGGAAATCTGATATGAACCTTTGACTTATATGAACCTTTGATATGAAACTCCGATATGAAACTTCGATATGAAACTTGATATGAACTTTGATATGAACCCTTATGATATGAATATGCTTTGACCCTTCAGTTTGATACCCGAGCCAAATATGTGTTCCTAGTCATGAAGGTAACATGACCGTGTCATTGATGCACCAATGGCATGACTCCAGTGTGTACGAGTGATGATACACACCATCCCCATTATGATATGATTATGAGTTCACTATATGTATATGATTTGGCCACTATGATATGTTCCGGGGGGCGTATGGATGCATCCTAGATATGATATGTTTCGAGGGATTTGATCTGTTTGATAGATATATATGGTGAATGGTGTCGGGTGCAATCCGCGTCTTCACAATTCTGGGAGCTAGCTACTCCATTTGTTACTAAGGTCTCCCCTCCTATTATGTATGGTATTCCGAGGTCACCCCTCCGAATACAATGGCTACTTATGATATGATATGATATGATATGTTTCCGGGCTTGGGTAGATTTCTGATAACCCTTACACTTTTGATATACCTATATTGTACCTTCTACATTCCCCAACGCACCATATTCTGTGTACCCTTATATGACTCACTCTACTACCAAGATATATATATTCCATTGCTTTGATCTGTCACACTCTCATTCCGTTAATTCTGATTATCGTTCTATTCACGTACCGGGTTATTATATGTTATTGGATTTGATTATGATATTCATGTTTATATGACTACTGATTACTCGTATGATATGTATGTATGCGATATAAGATTTACTGTTGTCATCGATGATATGATATCTTCTTGTTATGTGATCCTTTGATTTGTCGTAACCGTGCTTGTGTGAAATCGATTGTTGATCTGTTTATCTTTTGTACCTCGTTCAATTAATCTCGTGGACTATGACTATCCGTGGTGTCCTTATCTCGCTTGTTGTTGACCGCCATGTTTGCATACATTTATGCTACGGTTTGATTGGGTCAATGGTTCAACTTTTGAAGTCTAGCTTGTTAACTTGTTTAATTGCCACGCTATGTATTTAATTCATTTAATTATAGTGTTCATCTTGTATTCCTACTTGTTACGTGTATTGCCATGTTTTGACTACCGTTATGATCCGATTATGTCTTCAACTAAGGGTTTTGACACGTGTGAATTGCCATGCTCACTTATTAATTAATTGCTTCCGCTTTCCTGTAGACATCTGTTTGGCTTGTATGTCTCGATTTCTGAATTGATTGTTTGACATATATGTTGTGTGGATGCTACTTTGCTATACTTGCTTATGTTTCGATCTTGTATGCTGGTTTGTATGTGCTTGTTTATATGTCATCGATCGTTGTTTTGCTTCGCTCTCCTTGTTATCTGCTCGTTTGGATATCTATAAATTGTGTTCGCAGGATCCTCATTGACTCATTATTCTCATTTACGCTGTTGTGTTATCCGTTTCCTTTGTTTCATTTTGTATTTCAAACTTTATTTAGCTTTCGTTTGTTATATCTGTTCACTGGGCTTTTTAAGCTCAGCCGCATTTCTTTTCCTGCGGCAGGTGTTAGGTTTGAAGATGGGCATTCGATGGGCTGAGAGTTGGATTATTTGAGTGGACCGACCCTAGTTTTCCTTATTATTTTGGATTGAATTGAAGAGCTATTATTTTTAGATTTCATTTCGTTTTGGACATATTGGATTTTGTATTGCCTTTGTAAGTCATTCGTTTATATGACTTTGTACGTTATTCTTTATGACTTCCGCTTGAGAAATTGTATTTGTATGTTCTGATATGACACCAGAATGTGACACTTCTACCCTTGTCGGGTTGGGGTGTTACAACATTCACCATGCCTAGATCAGACGATGAAGTTGAAGTAACCAACAATCAAAACAACACATCTCTGCAACAACTCAGTCTGAGTAAAAGCAATGCAAAGTTCCCATATCTAAAGAAGGAGGAATATGATTTGTGGGCAATGAAGATGCAGAACTGGATCTCCAACATTGATTGGAATATCTGGGAAATTGTGAAGAAGGGGAACAGTTTGAAGAGGAATATCACAGATCCTGATGGTAAGGTTACCATTATTCCTCCCAAATCTGCTGAAGAGATATTGGCTATCCAGAGAGAGAATAAAGTCAGAACTATTCTCCTTCAGGCTATACCTGAGGATCACTTGGGTGACTTTCACTATATGCAGGATGCAAAGGACATTTGGATGGCAGTCAAGGCTAGGTTTGGTGGGAATGAGGAGTCAAGGAGAATGAGGAAATCAATGCTGAAACAACAGTTTCAAGAATTCCAAATCTCTGAAGAGGAAGGTATCTACAAGGGGTATGACAGGTTTCATAAGATATTAAGTCAATTGAATCAGCTGAAGGCAAAGCCAGATAATGATGACTACAACTCAAAGTTCTTGCGATCTTTACCTTCATCTTGGTTGCAAGTAAGCATTGCCCTAAAAGCTAAAGGTGGGCTAGATATGCTCACTTTTGATGAACTATACAACAAACTTAAATCTCTTGATCCTGATGTGAGAAGTCCATTTCGTTCATCTACTCCTAGTCACACAGCTTTTGTTGGGGCCTCCTCAAATAGGATGACTTATGCTCCAAGTCCTGTTTCCTCAGCATCATCATCCTACACTACAACTTCATCAAGTTCTCAACCTAAATCCAGTGGTGTCTTGGAAGATGTGATTCACTCTTTTGTTCTTGATTATGACACTCGTGACAACTAGCCTTCGAGGACCTTGAGCAGGTGGATCCATTTGACATGGAAGAGATGAACTTGAAGTGGCAGCGGCTATGCTCTCAATGAACATCAAGAAGTTTGAGAGTAAATCGGGAGAAAGTTCGGTTTCGGGGAAGAGATCCAAGAAGATTTAACGAAGCAAGGTCAAGTGCTTTACTTGTGGGCGGATGGGTCACTTCTCAGAGAATGCAAGGATAGGAAGGTGGTGATGAGGTGAGATATTCTTCCTATCGTGATTCAAAAGGGCTGGAACTTCAAGGTCGGACCTCCATGACTCTTGTCACTATGGATGACCATGTCAATTGGAATCTGCATGAGCCCGAAAATGATGAAGGACCCGGTTCGAAGAATATTGGATTCTTGGCTATTTGTACCTCGGAGGATGGGCATGATCAAGTTGCCTTAATGGGCATCTCGGTACATAATTGTGTTTTGGTTGTAGTGAACGCTATAATGAACTTAAAGAAGCCTACGATGAATTGAAACCTAAATATAATGAATGTTATGTCGAAGTTGACGCTTATAAACAGGCTTTAAAAACATTAGAAAGACAAAAAGTTTGGTTTCAAAAGAATCAATTGGCTTATGATGAAAAGATCAGGGTGTTACAAAGTGATTTAGATTGTGCTAAAATTTATTTAAAACGAACTGAGAAAGAAAAATATGAGGTAGTTTCTGAAAACCAAGTGCTAAAAGAGAAACTAGATAAGGAAGTAGCTAGACATAAAGAATGGTTAATATTAGGTAACAATCTAGCTAGATATATCTATAGTAGTCAATCTGAGACCTCTGGGATAGGTTTATGTTTTCAAAAGTATGTAGGATTAGAAGCTAGGAATGATGGGCGTAAAACTACACCAGCAGGTTTAGCTAATTATGTTAAAGATGGAACATTACATTCTGTCCCTGGACCAATTAGAGGAGAACATATGCCATTGACCTATCCCTCAATGTTAACTTTGATGGATCACACCATCTTTATGGCAAAAGGTCAAGAGACTTGCTGACCACGATTCTTCATCTATTGACTTTGTCTCTTGTTGTGACGGTGACAAGTCCTCGACCAAGGGTCTACGCTACACGGTGTGATTCAAATGACAAGTTAGACCTTCCCAAGACCTTGCCCAAGCCTACACCCAAGGCGCTTACAAGCCTATTAGAGTTCTTCTTGAGAATCAACTTCAAGACAGTTTCCTCACGAAGACTTGTCTTTTAATTCTTTGCACAATAATGCTTTTAAGTATGTTAAACAATTCTGTTAATGTTTGTGGATTGAATGCTTTTGCATGTAATAGAACATCTTTCACTTTGAATAAATCTTCTAAAAAGAAGACATGTTTTGTTTGTGTAAGTAAATTTCATTTGATTAAGGATTGTAATTTTCATGAGCAAAGAATGGGTGCAGGTGCTGGTCAAAAGAAACCTAGACCAATGTGGACAAATATTAATGATATACCATCTTTTATTCCACAAGAAACTAATAATAAACCTTCTCCTTGGAGAAGATCGGTTGCTAGACCTTATGTGAAACCAACAAGTTCATATTTTCAAAATGGTTATTGGCCTGGATGTGTTGACTCAATGTATGAAGGAAGGAAATTGGGTACCGTGAAGCCCTCAAGAGTTGTTCTAGGACTAAAAAGGGACCTAATTTTCAATGGAGGTTCAAGAACAATAGTGGATCTTTTTCATCTCCATGGCCTAAATCTTGTGATCCATAAGGCAGGCTCAAGTCAGTAATGACTTGAGTCTCCATAGTGTACTAATATTTTGTATATATATTTTTGTTGTTGTTGTAGGATCATCCTCTTAAGCATAAGGAAGTTGGCATTGTTGATAGTGGTTGTTCCAGAAGCATGTCAGGAAATAGAGAGATGATGCATAATTTTGTACCCATTGAAGGAGGAGGCAATGTGACTTTTGGTGGAAGTGATGGTAGAATCACTGGGAAGGCACCATCAAAACACCTCAACTGGATTTTGAGAATGTGTACTATGTAAAGGAACTGCAACACTTCAACTTGTTCTCAGTCTCACAAATTTGTGACACCAAGAACAAAGTATTCTTCTCTGAGGATGAATGTATTGTGCTATCTAAAGACTTCAAACTACCAGACGATACATCAATTATGCTGAGAGTTCCTAAAAATCACAATCTATACACATTCAACTTGAATGATGTTCAACCGTAGGTGACCTAACTTGTTTGGTGGCTAAAGCATCCACGAATGAGTCTACAAAATGGCATAGAAGGATGGCTCATGTGAACTTCAAGACCATCAACAAACTTTCTAAACTTGGTCTAGTTGATGAGACTTCCTTCCAAAGTTTTCACCAATGAACATAAGCTGTGTTGCTCGCAACAAAGGAAAGCAACACGAGCCTCATACAAAGCCATTACATTTGTGAGCACTATTTCGAACCTCTTAAGTTCTTTGACACGGATCTCTTTAGTCCAACCCAAGTCAGGAGTATTGATCACAAGTATTTTTGTCTAGTAATCACTGATGACTATAGCAGATTTTGTTGGGTATTCTTTTTGAGGACTAAAGATGAAACATCTTAAGTTTTAAAATAGTTCATTACCCTTGTTGAAAACCAGTTGAACAAAAAGGTTAAAGGAATTCGGTGTGATAATGGGACAGAGTTTAAAAATGTTGTATTAATAGAACTCTATAAGTCTAAAGGGATAAAAAAGGACTATAGCACTCCAAGAACCCCACAACAAAATGGGGTAGTGAAAGAAATAATAGGACCTTAATAGAGGCAGAAGATCCATGCTTGCGACTCTAAATTACCCACTATGTTCGGATCAAGCGATTAGCACGACTTGCTATGTACTCAACAGGTATCCATTACTCGACCTCATTTCAAGACACCTTATGAACTTCTCACCGGAAAGTTCACGCTATACATTACCTCAAACCGTTTGGATGTCAAGTGACCATTACGAACACCGGTGATCCATTGGGCAAATTTGATGAGAAAGGCGATGAGGGGTATATTGTGGGCTATTCAGCTCATAGTAAGGCTTATAGGGTATATAATTTGAATGCTAGAAAGATTGAGGAGACACTTAACCTGAGATATCTAGAAGATAAGCCCAATGTTCAAGGTCAAGGTTATGTTTGGTCCTTTGACTTGGACTACTTAACTGATTACTTGGGTTATACTAGACATGTTGCTAACCAATCTGCAGGTACACAAGAGTCTCCCACTAACCATGCAGGCATCTTGGATGTTGACTCAGAGAGTGAGTCTGATCATGATGAGCAACCGATTCTTGTACCTTCCTTCTCCCCTACCCATTTTGAAGGTGATCATTTAAAAGTGATTTCTGATAAGGATGAAGATGAGTCACACTATGCGGAGGACCTTGCTAGACTCCAGAAGCAAGAGCATGCAGCCAATCTTGAAGCTGAGAGGCTTGGTGGGGAGTTTGCAAAAGACGCATTCAGTGGAAACCTTGTTTCTCCTGACAGTTCTCCTGTTTCTCCTGACATCATCAAATCTGCTGATAGTCCTGCTGCATCTACTCAAACTCTAACTAGTATGTCCACAGACTTTGAAGAACCATATACACAATTTCCAAGTCCTTCAGATCTTGGTAATCATCAATCCAAAGATGGAATCTTCACCTCACCTTCCTATGACAGTGACTTTGAACCACCGATGAAAAATCTTGACATCACAATTGATATCAACCCCTCTGCTACAAAAAGGATCAACAATGCTCATCCTCAATCAAATATTATTGGTGATCCTAAAGCACCTGTTCGAACTAGAGGTGCTGTGACAAGTTCCAAGTATGGTCAAGTTGCTTTTCTTTCATATGTCTCAAATCAGCAAAGGGACAATCACACAGACTTTAAGCATTATCTGTTTGCTTGCTTCCTTTCTCAAGTCGAACCAACCAGTGTTACTCAAGCTCTTGAAGATTCAAGTTGGCTTGAAGTAATGCAGGATGTGATGCAACAATTTAAGAATCAGGATGTTTGGATTTTGGTACCACTACCTGATGGAAACTTTGCAATTGGGACAAAATGGATCTTGAAGAATAAAAGAGATGCAAGGGGTATAGTGGTTAAAAACAAAGCAAGATTGGTGGCTCAGGGGTTCAGGAAAGAGGAAGGATTCGATTATGATGAAGTTTTTGCACCTGTAGCTAGAGTTGAGGCTATTAGAATATTCTTGGCCTATGCATCCTATATGGGGTTCATGGTTTATCAAATGGATGTGAAAGGTGCTTTTCTGTATGGTGAGATAGAAGAAGAGGTATATGTCACTCAACCCAAAGACTTTAAAGACCCAGATCATCCACATCATATTTACAAGGTTGTGAAAGCTCTCTATGGACTTCATCAGGCACCAAGAGCATGGTATGCTAGGCTATCTCGCATTTACGCTAAAGCATGGTTCTGAAGAGGTGCCATTGACAAAACACTTTTCCTAAAGAAAAATAATGAGACATCATTCTTATGCAAGTTTATATGGATGACATTATCTTTGGCTCCACTAAAGAAGCTTGGTGCGGGGAGTTTGAGGAGTTAATGAAGGAGAGTTTTAGATGAGTGCTATGGGGAGCTTACTTTCTTTTGGGTTTACAAGTTCGTGAAAAACGATGATATTTTATCGGTCGGGATAAATATGAGAGACATCTTGACGAAGTTTGGTATGGAAAATGTCGAAGCGCCACTACACCTTATGAAGCTCGAAAACCAAAGAACAATATTGAACCGGATCCAGTTGTAAATGTTCACTTATACGGATCTATGATTGGTTCCTTAATGTATTTAACGAATTTTCAGCCTGGTATTACCTTTCTTTGTGAGTGCTTGTTCTAGACATCGTGTCACTCCACTTACTTCCAACTTGAATGCGTCAAAATATTTTCAAGTATCCGAAAGGCCAACCTAAATTAGGTCTTTGGTACCCAAAAGAGTCTCCTTTTGTATTGGAAGCATATAGTGGCAGTGATTATCTTTGGTGCGAATCGGATAGAAGATCCACAACTGGAGGTTGCCAATTTCTTGGTAGAAGATTGATTTCTTGGCAATGCAAGAAACAAACTATTGTTGCTACCTCTACTACTGAAGCAGAGTATGTTGCTGCTGCAAATTGTTGTGGTCAGGTACTATAGATTGAAAATCAGTTGTTGGATTATGGGTTTAATTTTATGAACACCACAATCTATATTGATAATCAAAGTACCATATGCATAGTTAAAAATCCAGTTTTTCATAATAGAACTAAGCATATTGAGATCAGGCACCACTTTATAAGAGATGCATATGAAAAACATTTGATAAAGGTGGTTAAGATTCACACAGATGAGAATGTGGCTGATTTGTTGACTAAAGCTTTTGATGGACCCAGGTTTCAACACCTAGTTGTCCATATTGGGATGCTTAACCCTTGACTGCAAAGTTTAAGGGGAGGCATAGGCCTCAGGGGAGGCATATGCCTCAGGGGAGGATGCTAGTTGTATATTTTGTAAACTTTGTAAATTATTGTTTATATTTTTGTTTGCTAACACTAACCAGCTAATGTTCTTTTAGTTTTGTTAGTCTTGGTTTGGTTTGTGTGTTTCTCTGTGTCTGTTTTGCAGAATGCATCTATAAGTTGAAGTTCACCAAGTTTGGTTAATTGGAATATGGTCAAGTAAGCTTACGACTTGTTTCTCATCAAGAGAATCTTGAAGTGATCTAATTATTTCTCAAGAGAAGAAATCAAGTTTAATTGTTCATTCATTCAAGAAAGCGACTTACGACTTCGACTTACAATCAACTTCAAATGAAAATACAAGACCATTTCTATACAAGATCTACCAAACCTATACAAGTTCCTATCGTCTATTACAAAAGCTGGTGGATATGCATGACCAGTACGACGAAGAAGCTGAAGATATATATGGAAAGGATGGATTGATGAAAACGAAGATGAAGCTGGTGGATATGGTAGATGGATTTGTGATATGAGAAATCTTCAGTTGTTCCATCTACTCGTTCCACCATAAAGCATTACTCCATCTTCCTTTTGCCCTTTCCCTTACCGATATGAGATGAAGCACCAAAACATGGAGTAGGAAGAGCTAACACCACCTCTCTTCTGGCACGTGGCCTTGGTTGAGGTTGAGGTTGTGAAGGTTGGGGGTGTGATGTCCTCTCCTTGTTGAAGATTGGCTCTAGACGTTCTATGGAGTCATCAGAACCCCTAGATGAATCACTTGGATTCACTATACTATCATCTTCAGAAGAAGGAAGAAAATGGGATTTTGAGGGTTGAGATTCATCTTGATGGGGGTAATGAAACAAAGGGTGTGAATCTTCACTGGATGATGATGATGATGATGAGGAAGTGAGATTGATTACTTCTGGTTTGGTTGACATGGTTCTTGTTGATGATTGAGGACTTTTTAGAGAAATTAGGGTTTGTGAAGTTAATTGGGGGTAATTGATGTGTGTTAAATGTGCATTGGGACTATCTTATAGGCGGATTCAAGGCTTAATGAAATTTAATGCGAGTTGGGTGGCACAGTAAAACTCAAGATATTTACTGAAGATTCTTAACCACTTGAGTTATTTCTGCTGATTGACCTCCTTCAGCAGATTGACCATACTTTCTGCTGAAGTGTTAATTTAAAGTTGGTTGAAGTTACGATTACACGTCAGATATGGTCAACAACTTGTTCCGATATTTTTGACCATAAATTGGGTAACTTCTACTCCTACCTTCTTCGCATATTTTCGCCTAAAATTAATTGATTCCCTCTTCACTTGATTTAAAAACACTTCCAGTTGCGTGAATCATAACCCATTCTCAAAATTTCTCACATGGCGCTTCAATTTAAGAAAGATCATAACAAAGTTGCTTTTCTGGGAAAAGCTAAGGGTCATGAATTATATGAGCCAATGGTGGATTTCTTGACACGGTCCAAGATTCATTATGCTTTAACACATTCTTCTAATGTGATATATGAATTGTTGGTTACACAATTTTGGGCATCTGCTACGAAACGGAGTGACACAGAGATTGTTGCTATGATTGATGGAACAGAGTATGTTGTGACGGAGGATTTGATAAGGAGACAGATTCGTTTGGACGATGAAGATGGGGTTTATCACTCTAATTCCGTGGAAATACTTGCTGGGCTAAGAGCTATTGGATACCAGAGTACGAGGACATATATATGGTTCAAGAATAAGCTTTGCCCTATGTGGAGGTTTTTGGTACACACATTGCTTCAGTGCATAAGCAATAAATCAGGAGGATGGGATCAATTTTATACTCAATTGGGATGTGGTATTGTATGTCTTTCTCAGGGGTTAACTTATAAATTTTCTAGGTATATTTTTGATAATATGGTTGAAAATATTCAAAGGAAAAAGCATAAGTTTTTTATGTACCCTAGGTTTTTGCAAATGATTTTAGACATAACAACCCAGGTTCAAGCTTTTTGTCCCATAGGAGCTTTAACTGCTAAACTGTTTGCTTTAATGAAAACTCATTATGAGGGGGAACAACATCCTTTGCTAGCAGCTATGTTGCCTCAAGGCAATGAGGCTGCTAATGAGGATAATGTTGTTGGTGATCTACCCTCTTCCAATGTTGCTGCTGGTGGTAATCCATCAGTGACCATTGATGAGGGCCCTTCCACAACTGCTGAAGCATCACATGTTTCTTCTGACCAACCTCCACCTATACCTTCACCTAGACCTAGTCCAAGTCCACCACCTACTCATGTTACTCCTGATGAGTTTGAGCATGAGTTTAATAGACTGGCCACACCTAGTCCAGTTAGGGAGCCATTTGATGAAGGTTCTCCTATCATTGAGCATGTCCATATTTCTCCTAAAAGGTCTAATAAAGCTCCCATTACCACTGAGCAATCTGCTGGTGGAGCTGAGGACCCTATTACACTTACATCTGTATATGCTCTAGTGAACAGGTATGTGGCAGAGGTTGCTGATCTCAAAAAGGAGCTTGCTGAGACTAAATCTACACTTGGTGGTGATATTGTGGAGTTGAAGAGAAAGGTTCAGGATTTAGAGGAACAACTTGGGAAACAAAGGAAAAGGAAGGTTGTCGTTACTTCTGATGAAGAGCAAGATGATGCTCATTTGGATTCACTTGAAATATTGGCTGATGTAGCTCAAAAGACTAATGCTTCTTCTCTAATTGTTGAATCTTCAAAGAAAAAGGATCCTATTCTGTTTACTAGAAGAAAGAGAAGACAATATTTAAGCAAGGATTCCTCTGAATCTTTAAAGGTGCCAAGTGTTGCAACTACTGAAGATCAAATGGTGGATATTGCAGCTGAACTAGGTCAAGTTTCATCTATGGAAGAACAACTATGTCCTCCACCTTCAGCAGATCTTCATGAAGTCTTTGTTGCTGGAAGAAGTTTTAACCTGGATCCTAATGTTGATGTTTCTTCTACTCTTGTTGAAGACACTCCTCAACATTTTACTTCTGATACTTCCTTGGGTGTTTCTTCTGAAGTTCCCATTGTTGATACTCCTCATGCTGATTCTGCTCATGAATCTGCTGATAAAGAACAAGAAGTTATGGTCGATGCAGAGCTTGTTTCAGGTCTTGTGAGTGAACAGGAAAGGCAAGAACAAGAAATAATGCTAGTTGAGTATGCAGATATGAAGAAGAGTCATGCATTGGCTCAACAGCTTGAAGCTCAGTTTACTACCAATTTGCCTCCTGAGAGACAAAGGGAAATTGATGAATTATCCACTCAGATTACTGATGAGCAATGGGATGCTTATACTCATCAAGCTGCATCAAATCCTACTCTTGCACAAAGTATATTAGGTGCTGCTTTTGATAGTGACAACTTTGCTGCACAAATGGTGGCTATTGGGGAACAAAAGAAGCTAGCTGCAACTGCAAAGAGGAAAGCCCTTGCTGCTAAAAAGGCTCAAGCTAAAGACAGAGACCACAAACTACAGCTCAGAAGAAATTCTATATGAGGACTGTGGTGTATAACCAAAGTATTTCTATTTATCAGTCCGGTTTAACAAAGAAGCAAGTCTGGGCTTTAGATGATTCTGAGTTGAATAACATGTATCAGAAGATTGTGAAGCAGATTACACTACCTTCCAACTTGAAGAGGATTGCTGATAGTGCAGATGCTCCAAAGGCCAAGAGAACCAAGCCAGTGGAGATTGTGGATTCTTTTGATGATGTTACACAAAACATGAGCTCTCATGCTATTTCTGCGGAGGCATCTACTGAAGCAAAAAATGCTGCTGAAAGAGTTCCCTCTGCTGAACTTCTTGTTGTTTCTTCTGAAGCACTACCTAGTGTGGCTATTTCATCTCTGGATTCAATGGGTATGACTACTCCTATTCCATCTGTTGCTCCTGTTGATAAAGAAGGTGAAGCTATGGGTAAGAAGGCTGAACAAGCAGCTGCTAAAGCTAAGAGGGCCAGAGAGGTGCTTGAGAAAATGTATGCATTGCGTGGTGCTGTTCCAATTTCTTCTACTTCTACTTCTTCCATTCCTACTACAGATGTCCCTGATGAATCTAAGAAGGTACCATCTTCTATCTCTATGGAAATTTATATACCAGGTAGGAGGAAGAAAAGGATGTCTAAAAGAAGACACATTGCTCTAAGGAGATCAGTGAGATCAGATGGGACACACACCTCTAGGATTCATCAGTCTCTCAGGGGTAGTTATTTGGATCTAAAGGCTGCTGATTCAACTTTCATTAAAGAAGGATCTGCTGATGTTTTTCTTGAAGGGTCTCATGGTGTATTGACTACCTGGACAGTGACTGATGGACAGTTGAACACCATCTACAGGTTGGATCAATCTTCTATGCAGTTTAACTTCTTAAAGGACATACTCCATATGGTGGATAGGCAATATTTGAGTACTATCTATGGCCTTGTCAAACAATATTATGATAATCATACTCCACAAGGTGCTGGGTTGTACTTATTAGGAGATCTTCAAGTTTTGTTTGACTCTCACTCTCCAACTGGTAAGGGATATTCAATTTGGAAAGATTCACATACGTGGAAGGTTGAGACTTGGAGATTCTATCCTATTCCTAGTGTACATGTGGTGGAGACAACGAGTGGGCTAACTATGTGTATGTTCTCTGATAAGATTTATCCTTTGTCGGTGCTATTGATGCAAAGAATGCTTAGAAAGAAGTTGGAAGTTCCTCCTGATCCAGTTGGGAATGATATGCTGTATGCTGAACAATTGATTGGATTGATTAAGACTCAGCTTCAGCAACATCAAGCATCTTCTTGATATTGGTATTTTGTCTTGTTTTCTTAAAAAAAAAAAAAAAAAAAAAAAAAAAACACTATGTATATTCTTTGTTTGTCTAACTTTTCTTGAAGGTTTGTTGTACATTGTTGATGGTTATCGACTCACCGTTGTGCCTTTTGTACATCAAAGAGTTGGCTAGTCCAAAGGGTACAACTTTGGTAAAGACACATCAAATCATTGATAGTCGTAATGATTTGCTCAAAATCATAGGGGGTATGCAACTCACCCATGCTTAATTCTTTGAGGTTGTATGGTCATCAATTCACCATGGTTTATTTCTTTTGGAATCCAAGAATTGGCTAGCCCACAAGTATATGGCTTGTGGTAAAGGCGATGGAATACCATATTGGGTTCTCAATTCACCAAAGGTAATTCTTTCCCTAAGAATTGACTAGTCCCGAGCAAACGGCTACGGTAAAGACATCTCAAATCCTTTTATGGTTGCCGATTTGCTAATAAATCGATGGTTATCGATGTACCATAGTTTTCGAACTCAAACATATGGCTACTCCAAGTAGTAATGGCTATTGGTAAAGAGACATCAAATCCATTATTTTCAATGATTCACCTCTCACAGGAGTTAACACACCTGGATGTGATGAGAATAGTATGAAACAAATATGTTTTGATGTACATTTTTTGTTAGGAATTGGAAATTCTATTGTGAAGCATCGGTCACCCCAAGTATAATCTAGCTTAAGTTAGCTCGTAGACATATCGTTTATTATGATAGTTGTTAGTCAGTTATTAGCTTAGTGTAGTCTAGTGCAACACCGTGGAGGAAGGACGGGTCTTTACCCATTGTATCCCTGATCCACAGGCCGTCAGGAGGTCATTTAGTTTGTAACCTATAAATACCCTCTACCTCACAAGGTAGAGGGTTGGATGTTCATTTGGAATCTAACCGTCCATGAGTTTCTCTTTCTAGAATATCCCACTTTCTCTCTCTAAACCATCTAAATTATATGCCTATTTGATCTTGTGGTTTAGTGTGTTTATGAAATCCAATATGTTACAAGTAATCTTCGATCAATTTCAGCCATTTATCCGGGGGGAATATTCCTCAGATTTTGATCATGACATGACTGGAATTTCATTCAAGAAACATACTGGAATGGAAATCCATGAGTTCAAAAACACCTTTATTCAACTTATGGGTAATATGGAAATATACATTAAGGAAACTGCTCAAGAGAATGATAAGTTGAATGAATTGAATGGGAGTCAAGTTAAGTTATGGAAGGTTGTGATATGTCGAGCAATGGATCAGTCGAACAAATGGATGATGCCGAATGCAGAATTTCAGTTGCAATAAAGGAGGATGAAGCCAACTGTAATGATCTCAAAGACTTAGACTCAGAAAAGGTTGAAACAGCTTACATGACAACTCACGGTATTCATGTGGCGAATCTCGATGACATCTCTTCGGATGAGCAGGTTTCATGCGATGAGGTACCCTTAAGCGATCAACATAATTCATGCGATAATGTACCGATCTACTTGATCCTAACTACGAACATAATATCTTTATTAATTACATTTTGGTTGAGCTCGAATCTAAAGCGTTTAAAACTAATGACATGATTGAAAAAGGGTTTACGATGAACTTTCAAACAAATACTCAATTCTTGAAAACATTGTATTTTCTTGGAAATTGCAATACAACAAAAGGAAGAAAGCTTTTATCTTTGAAAAATCTTGCATTAATCGAGAATTTCGAATTTCAAGAATTTTTGAAATTAACCACTTAAAACCCAGATTCGGGACAAAGACTCAACCATATGCAATCGAAATTACAACTCTCGGATGTGCATAAGTGTGATTGTCATGAGATGAGTGATACATTTAAATCTCAAAATCTTTGAGCGGCTCTATGTGTGTCCAATCTATTAAGGGAAAATGAGTCCTTAAGAAAGAACTTAGAGGAGACCAAGTCCAAGTTGATTGATCAAACTAATGCCTTGTTGACAGACATTGATGCCCTCAAAGCCCAAATTCAGGATAAGAGCTTTACTATTGTTGCACTAAAAAATAAACTTAGGAAATCTATTGGTAATAGGGTGAACACTAAGTTTTCAAAACCATCAACCTTGGGAAAGCCAATTGTTCAAAACAAATCTAAACATACTGTAGTTAGGCAGCCTAATGCTTTTAGAACTAAAAGATTTAAATCTTCGAAATCTAAGCTTGCCTCCCAAGTTGGTGCGAATTCTATTTTGTCAAAACCAGTCACTTCACTATCTCATTCCGATAATATGAATAACAAACCCCAGTTTAATGTTCAAAGTCCTAAGATCATGATTTCTAGGAGGTCATCTACTTCTCTTAAGAAGCATCAAATAGCTGATCAATCACCTAAGAAACACACTAATGACAAATGGACAAATTGTCAAAACAGGGAAGTGTTCACACACAAATGTACTAGCAGTTGTTTCAAATGGATCCCCACTGGTAGATTATTTAAGTTTTCAGGATCCAAACGGACATACATCCCTAGATCTTACCTTACGTGGATTCCCACAGGAAAACTCTTCAAAAATATTGAACCTAAAGGGATAACTAGTAATGACTCTCCTATATCACACATTGCAACATCCAACTGTGAGGTGTTGGAATCACTCCTAAAACTTATTCAAGTGTTAGTGATTCATATGTAATAGTTAGCTTAATATGGCCTTTATGTTTGTTATTAAGCTTAGGCTTATGTAGAAGGCCCATAAGCCTAGGTCCAAGTCCAATAAGGAAAGGAAGGGACTAGGAGTGTTTCCTTAGCTCCCTCTCCTATAAATACCTTGTAGTAACCCTCACTTGAGGGTTGGTTGTTCAATACATTCTCTTACACTTTACGCATAACCTTTCACATAGTATTTCGTGTGTGTGTTTGTTATTGTTCAACCAATCTTCTTCATCTATTTCTTCTATTGATGCTTGTGTTACTAATATGGTGACCTAACAGTGGTATCATTCGCCAAATAGTTGGGTGAACATATTTTTTTTGAAGTTTTTTGTTTTGGTCATACGCGTAAAACGAGTTCCAACTTTGTCACGCTTAAAAATTGATTTTTTACACTTTTTAATCCAAGATTCTTGTCCTTTCAACGTTTTTAGGTGTTAAAATATTTGTTTTTGGCAAAAAGTTTCATACTTTACGTGTGGATCATTGTTTTTAAGCTTGGTTTTTTTTACGTGATAGTAGTTCTACGCATAACTGTTTTATAAGCTTTGGATCATCAAGCTTCACACTTTTGTGTTATTTTGGTGCTATTGAAGCTATTTCATCACAAAAATCTGGTTTGGAAACATCAGTTGGCAGAAATCACTTTTGGCTAAATTCTACGCGTAAGTGAAACCCTAATCTTACGCGTAACTTGTCCTTGGTTTGATCTTCGCCAGGTTTAATCAGTGATTTTCTTGCTTGGATAAGCCTGAAAACACTTCGACTTCGGATATCTCTTGCACTGTGATAGTGTAAAAGATCACTTGGGCAAAACCCTAAATTTACGCATAAGCTTAAGCTTACGCGTAAAATTTTTTACGCATAAGATTCATCTTACGCCTAAGCTTTGTCTTACACATAAGTTAATCTTACGACTAAGTTTTCTACGCCTAACTTATTGTTTACGCATAACTTTAGTATTTTCTCCTTACTTACGCGTAAACTAATCCTACGCGTAACTATTGCTGTTACGCGTATCTTTGGTGTTTTTACGCATAAGTGGTACTTGGCTTTTCTGTGATTTCTACGCCTAAGGACTTTTCATCAACAACGGTTCCTTCGACTACAAAGATCCATTTAACAACACAAGTTTTCAACATGTCACAACCACCATACTCTAACTATTTTCCCTACACTTATCCTCAACAACAACAACAACAACTAAGTCCACAACATCAACAATTTAATCATCAACAACAAATTTATCAACAACAATTTAATCAACAACATACCCCACAACTTGGAGCAATTCCACAACCTCAAATGGTTCAACCTCCACCTAGTCTTCAAGTACAACCTTACACAAAATTCTATAATCAACATCCATCCAGGAATACTATGAAGGAACCAACATGGTTTGGCGAGATGTGTGAAGCCTTAAGTAGCCAACAATCAATTCATGAAGCTGGCTCACTTGATAGACCTCCAATGCTCACTCCCGGTAATTATGATCAATGGGTTATAAGGTTCTTTAGGTTTTGTGATCTAAAGAAGCCACATGGAAAGTTCTTAAAGAAGGTCATTATGGAAGGTCCATTTCAGATGCATGTTGTGATTACACCCACAGATCCAGATGCCAATCCACCAAGAGATGTTGTCACCAACATTGCAACTATCTCAGACCTAACTGGTGATGAACTTCTACACTTTGAAGCCGATGAACTAGCAATGTAATACATCCTTTTGGGACTACCCAATCCGATCCTTCGAAGTGTTGATGCTCAAAAGACAGCTAAAGCAATGTGGGAACATATTCATCTTCTAATGGAAGGCACATTACTCAATCAGGAAGACATGGAATCCAAAATCTACTTGGCTTATGAACACTTCATGATTGAACCCGGAGAGACATTAGAGTCATATCATCATCGTTTTTCAGATATCATTAATGATTTGGACAAACACAACATCATCATGCCATGAATTGCTGTCAACACTAAGTTCTTAAGTAGTCTTGGTCTGGAATGGGAGAAGTATGTCATTTTTCTCCGTCAAGCTAAAAATCTTCATCATGCTACATACGGATTGTTGTACGACTATTTGAAGCCTCACCAAAAAGAAGTTGACAAAGAAAGGACTATCCGTGGACTCCCAACTTCACAGACAATTCCTGATAATCAACAACTTGCTTTGTGGGCTCAAACTAATATTCCTCCTCAAACAGCTCCTCAACCCACTCCTCAACCATTGGCAACCATCACACCATATGATCAATCACAGCAACAACCTCAACAAAATCAATTGGTTCCATACAACAATAACAATGCTCAAGCACTTTACAGTGAAGCTGATGAGGACTCTGCTGCTTTTGATGAATTGCAAGAAGGATTTGTTATGATTGCTAAAGCCTTCGGTCGGTATACAAACAAATCCAAAAATCGCATTCGTTCCTCATCCAATACAAGGAATCAAGCTGTTGTGAACAATGGACGCGTTGAAGTTCAGAACTGTGGTTATGGTCGTCAGATGGGAGGTGGTCAAGGGTTTAATGCTATTGGAAGGAATAACATGGGTGTTCCGCAACAACAAAGGGCTCAAGTGGTTGAGCAGGAAATGCTCGAATAGGGTTAATGGTCTTCGTTGTTATAAGCGCAATGAAAAGGGTCATCGGCTAATGCATGTCCTAAGCCGAGTACAAGAGGCGATGCTTATCACAAAGAGGCGTTGCTCTTGGATCTTAAGGATGAAGTGGTGGAACTCTTACAAACAAGGAGCGAGCTTTATGGCGATTCGATGATGATATGGAGGACTTGCGAGGCTAATGCGGCGATGATGTTGATGGCACAAATGCAAGCTCTACACATGAGTGACACAGCCCAATGTATGACATCGATGGCTTGTCTCGGTACCGAACAAAATATACTCATCCTTGATCGATATCTCCGCCAATTTCTCCATCGACCGGGATCGAGTGTTCAACATGAGCAATTCACATCTTATTCCAATGATTATCAAATAGATCCCGTAGTTACATTTGACGATCAAGATGACCTTATGGTTAATATTGATAATCAAATTGACTCCATGATTATATTTGAGGATCTAAATAATGATCATGTTGAGACTCACGTTGAACAAAATGAGCTTTGGTCTAATAGAAATTGAGCTCCGACTTAATTAAAGACCAACACTCGGTTGGAAATTTGCATGAAATTAAAAGAGAAAAAGGCTTCGTTAATTAGGGATAATGAATGCTTTATTCGACAAATCAATTTTTAAAACTCAAGAAAACCGTAAAAAGGTTTTGAAGTCGCTTTTGCTAAATCTCATCAAAACAAAAATCATTAGAATGATGGATCGTGATCTAGCCGCTTCCAAGAATACTTTGTTGTCTCAAATAGAACAATCGAAACATGAACATAAACAACAACTTAACGCTCTTACTTTGGAAACACAAAAAGCCAAGGTGAGTTGTTAACTTGTCAAAAACAGTTCTCGAGTACAAACAAACATTCCACGAAACGAATAGATAACTATCTTGAAGAAATTGTCGACTTATAAACCAAAATCAAAGAGTTTGAAATGTTGTTTATAAACATGGTGAGTCAATCACAACCATTCAAAAGTTTACTTTTAAACCTAATCCAAATGGATATGGACCAATACTTGCGATTACAAACCTAAGTTTTCAAACGAGCATTCAAACCAAATCACGAAGTTTACGATGCAGAACATAGAATTGATGATTCAATTATGTTGTTGTTGAATATAATCGCATGGAGGAATTAGATGAAGATGACGAGAGTCGGTCAAAAATGGAAAATGTCATTTATAACAAACCATTTAACTATTCAAAAGCCGTTACTTTTGTCAAACAACAAGATACTTCTAACAAACCTTTTGTTATCACACCAGTTTTTGAAGTTAGTCCCAAACAAAATGGTGCACAAATTAATGATCCTTTACCTTCACTTACTAAAGTTAAAACAAAAGCCAAAAGTTGTCGCGTCATTAAATACTTTGACACTTTCTTATCTGACCTCAAAATTTTGGAACGTGAGATTGAATTTCATTCTGAAATAAAAGTTGAACATTTTCAATCGCCAATGGCGCGAGAACATCGAGACATTCTTCAGAAAAGACTTTTACCCCATGTTAAAATTTTGAAAACTTGTGCACTATATTGGGAAAAGGATTTTCACAAGGAACTTGGTCTCATGAAAACAGCCGAGAAAACGAAACATCGATTTTAAATACTAAGCGTAAAAGAAACTATTGAGAAAAGATGTTGATCGACTCTTGGAAGATGTTATCCGTACGATATCCATAATGTTGTGTTATTACAATCATTGCATATGCATCGATCATCTCTCTCACGATATTGTTGATTCTGTTGAAATTGTTGTGAATCTCGATAATGTGCTTCAAATCGAGTCTTTAAAAGTGAAAATGAGCGATCGTTAAACGAACTTTCAAATTCAAAACGTCGTCTTCAATAGTGTCAAAAGATTGTCAAAATCGTGAACTTGCTTTGCAAAACAAAATCCACCGATTGAAATCAATACCGTTTGATTCTAAAATTGAGCAAGCGGATGATCAAAGCGTGTCTTTGAAATGTCAAATCTCAAAATATGAACAAGAACTTTCAAAAGTTAAACAGAATATGGTGTCATATTTGATTTACTCAAACAGACTCGTGATGAAGCATCAAATGAACTTGATCATTATCTTGCACACACTAAAGAAGTCATGAATTTTCTTTGGAAATCTTCGTTCTAAAAATCAAGATTTGGTGCAAACTATCATTAAGTTAAGGAAATGTTAGGAAAGTATGAACAAGTTCACCTAGCATCATTAAGAGAATTGCACTGTAACACTTAGCAAACGTGAACCCGAATGCCCACCGACAAAATACAAGATACTAATATGTTTCCTTCTCTTGAAGCAGAATAGTTGCCTCTTTTCCCAACGTCCGCACTTCACGACCTAGAAGCAATACAAGGAAGAATAGGAAGTTGCGACCTAAGAAAAGAACAATAAAGAATCTTGAAGTAGAAGAACACCCTAGGACTTTAAATAAGACTCGATTGTACCCACTTTAGATATTGCTCCGACAAATGTAATGGAAAAAGTGTTGTAAAAATGCTAAACCTTTAAGTACTTTTGATATTCGATCGATGCTTCTTGTGTTATTTGTCGTAAAAGTATGCTTTCGATTGTCATGACAAATGTGTTGCTAGAGCTATCTTGTCTCATTTACGGAATCCTAAGAATCGGAATACCTCTAGGCCCACTAATGCTTCTAAGTTTGTGCTTGGTAAACCGCCTCCTTAGATTCTAAGAAACGCATTGATGTACTGTAGTTCGATATCACCTCCAGGAATGTAGTACCACCTAGTGCATTCACTAAGACTAAAGCTAAGACTAGTTAGAGATGGCGAGAATGGATACATAATACACTAGGATTTAAATGGATGCCTAAAATCATTGATGTGTGTATTTCTACTATAATCGTTGAGGAACCCTCTAACTCATCGGGTTCCACATCTACCTCTATTCCATCTATGTCGTCTGTGTAATGTCTGGTGTGATGATCATCCTTTGGATTGTTGATAGCGGATGTTCCCGACACATGACAGTAATCAGAAGCTGTTATCAAACTTTATTGCAAAGTTCATTGGCACTATTAGATTCGGGAATAATCACTTGCGACTATCATGGGCTCTGAGATTATATCAATGGAAATATTGAAATTAGCGGTGGTTTATTATATGGAAGGCCTTGGTCACAATCTCTTTTCGATCGGTCAATTACGTGATGCGATTTGGAAGTTGTTTTAGGGAGAAAACTTGTTTCATTCGTGATCTACAAGGAAAGCGATCTTATGTCCGCTCTCTCAATTCTAGTCTATACACAATCTCAATGCGGGACATGGTTGCTTCATATCCCATCATCTACTCTCAAAGGCTACATCTACAAAATCTTGGCTATGGCACGTGCGTCTCTCACATCTAAACTTTCAAACCATCACCAACCTTGCTCGACACAAACTTATTGAAGGTCTCCCGAGATTCCAGTATTATAAAGATCACCTATGTTCAGCTTGTGAACAAGGGAAAAGCACCCATGCACATTTTCCTTCAAAGGTGGAACACAGCTCTCAACATGTGCTTCATCTTCTTTACATGGATTTGTGTGGCCCGATGCGCGTGCAAACGATTAATGGCAAATGCTACATCTTGGTAATTGTCGATGACTATTTACGATGGACTTGGGTCTACTTTCTTTGAAGTAAAGATCAAGCTCCACAGATGATCATCATCTTTCTCACAAAAATTCAAGTTCAGCTCCGGAACATCGTCCGCTAAATCAGAACAGACAAAGGAATTGGATTTGTTAACCAAACTCTTCGAGAATTTTATGAGAAAGTGGGAATTGAGCATCAGACATCTATTGCACGTACACCAAAACAAAACGGAGTTGTTGAAAGACGAAACCGAACATTAGTGGAAGCTGCAAGAACAATGTTAATCAATGCTAAACTTCCAGATTACTTGTGGGCGTGTATCAAGCGCATGCTATACTCAAAATCGTTCAATGATTACAAAACGCCACAACAAAACACTTTTGAGCTTATCCATAACCATAAACCGAATCTCAAACACTTTCATGTATTTGGATCCCTTTGTTATCCGAATAATGATCGTGATGACTTTGGTAAGCTCAAAGCCAAAGTCGACATTGGAGTATTTATAGGATATTGTGAAAATTCTAAGGGTTTCGGATCCGGAATCGTAGTACAAAGCGGGTTATGGAAGCGATTCACGCTAATTTTGATGAACTTACAGACATGGCTTCGAGCATAACGACTTAGAACCCGGTCATAACCGTTTAAACTTCCTCAAACCTCATCATCATTTGAACTAAGCCCCGACTTACACATCAACAAATGGAAAGACTATTTTCTCCTCTGTTCGGTGGCGATATTGATGAGCGTGCTCGTGTGTATCCGATGTTTCATTGCTCAACCTAATCATACTCTTATACCGATACACTGCTACAACAACCATCGTTGAAGAAGCACCACGATTGACTCTACAACAACAATTGAACAAACTGCTTCCAATGATCTTTGAACCGGTGATGATGTTCTTAATGAAGTACCCCCACCTGCATATTTTGATCCAAATGCGTTCTTTAACCCGTTTTCCAATGAAACTGCTGCACCTGATGTCGCATAATCATCAACAAACCATTTGAATCCTCAAAATCTGCATAATGTATATCAACATCAACCTTGCACACATCGTTGGACGAAAGACCATCCTCTAGAGAACATTATTGGCAACCCGAATCAACCAGTCATAACTAGACAACGTCTTCACACAGATGGTGAACATTGCTTTTATGCTCTCACTGTCTGCCAATCTGAACCTAAAAACATTAAAGATGCAATGACAAAAGACAATTGTATTAAATCCATGCAAGAAGAACTCAACCAATTCAAGCGTCTTGAAGTATGGGGCGGTTGAAAGACCAACAGGGTCTCGTCATTGGTCTCAAATGGATTTGGAAGAACAAATTGGATCTTTGAAGGGCGTAATCGAAACAAGTCATCTCGGTGGCTAAGGGTTATAGGCAGGAAGAGGGTATTGACTTTGAAGAATCATTTGCTCGGTTGCTCGTCTTGAGGTTGTTCGGATTTTTCTCACGTTCATGACTCATATGAACATAACGGTCTTTCGGATGGACGTCAAAGCGCTTTTCGAATGGACAAGCGAAAGAAATGGTTTATGTCACCAACGGAAGGATTCGTTGATCCCGAGTTCCCGAACCATGTCTACAAACCGAACAAAGCTCAGTATGGTCTCAAACAAGCTCCTCGGGCGTGGTACGATAAGTTATCATCCTTCCTCATTGCCAATAAATTCACCAAAGGTTCGGTCGATCCCACACTTTTCATACAATATCACGGGGCTCACATCTTAATCGTTCAAATCTATGTGGATGACATCATTTTGGGTCAACACATTTAAAATACTCAAATGCTTTTGCAAAATTAATGACAAAACATTTTGAAATGTCAATGATGGGTGAACTCACATTCTTTCTAGGAATGCAAGTTCATCAATCACCCCGTGGTATTTTCTTGAGTCACCCAAATATGCCCTTGAACTGTTAAACAAATTTGGAATGCAAAGCTGACACCTATGCCACACCAATGGCTCACACCAAGAAGCTAGACGATTTACATGGGAAATTGGTGGACCCTACCAAATACCATAGTATTATTGGGCGGGAAGAGGCGGTTGTCATTTGAAAGAAAACGCTCTTTGTTTGTATAAGGTTCCAAACCTTCGCAGACTAGCGTGCCCGATATTGTTTTCTTGTACATCTTTGCTCCGTTATCGATCGAGACCAACTAAAACCCACTCTCTCGAGGCAAAAGAATCCTCCAATACATCAAGGGAACCATTAACTTGGGGTTTGGTATCCGAAGGATTCGGTTTTGAACTAATAGCATTTTCGAAGTCGATCACGCGGGATGCTTAGATTCACTGAAAAGTACTTGAGAGCATTACAATTTCTTGGTGATAAACCGGTGTCATGGCAATCAAAGAAGCGAGGATTGTACATCGGTCTCCTCAATGAGCGAGAATATGTAGCCATGTCGTGTTGTGCTCAAGTCATTTGGATGAGAACAAAACTCAAGGACTATGGTTGCGTGTTGTGTAATCCCAATGTATCGCGACAATCGGAGTGCTATTGAGATCTCGTGCAATTCAGTTCAACATTTGAAATCAAAGCACATCGATCTTGATATCATTTCATCGAGGACCACGTGGAGCAGTGGCTGTTGAATTATACTTTGTGGGTACAGAATACCAACTGGCAGATCTCCTCACCAAAGCCTTAGCTCCTGCTAGGTTTATTGAGTTGGTCCACCAGATTGGTATGCGGTGTTTGACTCAAGAGGAACTGGATGAACTCTTAAAACATTCTTAAAAACCAGTCAAACACCAAAATCTCTTTTTAAAATATTTTTCAAAAACAAAATACAAAAATATAAAATCAGATAAAACTTCAAAAATATTCTTCTATATATATTTCTTTCAATATGGCAAGTACAATTCTTCCGTCAACACTCAATTCTTTCAAAATTCAGTATTTTTCCGATCAAGTGTTGAGGGGGAGAAAGCAAATATTTTTCAATTTCATAAAACCTTGTACTTGCATGTTATCTTATCCCGGTTGTTTCTTTAATTAATGGTGGTCACATTTCTGGTTTTCTGACACTCCTCGGACTATATTTTATAAACTTTCATTATTTCTTAAGTCGAGGGGGAGTGTCGTCAAAACTCTTTCCTTAATATTCTTCGTTTGATAACCAAAATGGAAGTTAAAGGCATTGGATGAAAATGGAAAAGGTGGAGGGACTAAAACTATCAAAATCTTAAAGACATTTTTAATAAAACTCCTCACCTAATTCATTTATTTCACATCATTTAATATCTCACCAAACTTAATCCTACGCCTAACATTCGATCTTCAAATCCGTGTTTTGGATCATCATTTTGTAAGTGATTTCGTAATCTAAACGTGTTTACAAACAATGGTTTTGATTTATATTAAAAACTAACGGTTAGTTTTTCACTTAATCGATTTGGTGTTCTACGCATAAGCGTATGAACACCTAATCAAGAATGGGTGTTTGTGGTGAAAAAGTTAGTGTCAAAACGTTCATATAATATCATTGAAACTATTTTGATCATAAAAACACACCCAGATACACGAATTGATTGATATTAGGAATTAGGGTTTATGCGTGAAATTGGGAGTTTGTAAATGAGAACGTTTTTGGTTAAAAAGATAGTTAAGTGATGTTGTTCTTATGATGAATTGATGATATCTAGGCTCAGAACCAACCCAGAAACACTAATTGATCTTTAATTAGAAATTAGGGTTTAAGTTCATACGCATTTGGGTATTTTTGATTCGTTGCGAATTTGATGTTAAAACTTGGATATATCAACTCACTTGACTTCTTAGAACTACCAGAACAAGATTTGTGCATTTCCTATGGCTAGATAACTTAGGCGTAATTCTTGAATCTTAGGGTTTAGGTTTACGCATAAGGTTTTCTTCGTATAACTGTTTAATTGAGCATTCATGTTTGAGCTGATAAAGATTGAATGTATGTGTTAATATTGATGCTATGATTAACTTATTTCAGGTTTATAACGCGTGAAAATTCAGAATCAAGGTTTCTAGCAAACTACGCATAAGGATCACCTTACGTGTAGAATGTTATGCGTAAGAGCAATCTTACGCGTAACGCCACGCTGCAAGGTTCTACATTTGGGACCACGCGTATCACCGTGAAGGATATCGTGTGATGACCTCTATGCATAAGGTTGACTCTTACGAGTAAGCCTTACGCATAAGGTTCTATATATGTCTACGCATAAGCTCTACGCATAAGGTCCCCTCTTTCCTACGCGTAATATTTCTTACGCGTAAGTTGAGAACCTACGCATAAGCCTGCGTTTACGCGTATATCACTCCTGTTTACGCATAAGCTACCATTTCTACGCCTAACCCTTGTTTTAACCTTAATTATGAATTGTTACGCGTGCAAACTTGTAAATAAATAAATCATAACTCCACGAAACCAATAATGTCACTATAAGCTTAAATGTTTAACAAGTTGTGAATAATAATGGAAAATATGGACTTTAAAACTTAAAGTTAATCAACTCACGAAACTTATCACGACGTCATTGGACTGTTGGACAAACAAGTGTCATTGGACTCGTAACAATCATCGACATATCACATTCAATAATTAGACAATATAACCATCTGTTGACTAACATAATGTCTTTCGATATGTTGGCTCTTTTGGCTAAATATCTTCGAGATCACGACATGGACGCTCAAATGCGAATGTGGATGCACCAAATGTTCTCACCGTTCTCGATATCTTCCCTAATGGCTATCGATGAAGATTGGAAAGAACAATCTTTGTGTTGACTTTGAAACTCTCTCACCTTTCGGTGTCCTCTTGCTTAATTCTTGTGGATATTCTCAAGAATCATTCTTATCGAACATGCTCACCAACTCGCCACGATTCAGGAGATCTACATTCGCAGCCTCGGAATACAATGCAAAATATTAAAGGTCAAAATGTTGTGACGGTAACCCTCAATGACAAACAAGTCACCATCACACCTGCAGACTTACGGGCTATTATTCTCATCCCTGTCATCGAACCAACCGAATACAATGCCGCACCAACAGAAGAGACTGTTCTCCAGTTCTTGATTAACATTGGCTATGACGAAGCTACATGAATAATGTCAAAGCATTCACACGTGGATCTTAAGAATATTCCTCAACCATGGAGAACCCTATACATCATCATCACCAAATATGTTTCTGGTCGTGACAGTGGATATGAGCATCCCAAGCTCATGGAACTTCAAATCTTTTGGGCTTTGATCAATATGAAGCACATCAAAATTGAAGCTCTGATATGGGAAGACATGATGTCATTCCTTAAAAAGCTTGGCTCAAAGATTCCATATATAAGATATACAAAACTGTTGATCCAAAGAGCACTTGGGTATAACCCTGACATCCCCAAGAGAATCAATGACCCCAACAATCACGACATGTTGTATGAACCTACTCTAACAGTCAGATTTAAGGAATCAACAACAAAGAAACAAGGTGATGTGTTACCGGATCACCTTCTTTCTGATGAAATCAAACAGCTTTACACATACAAAAGGTATCTGGTAGCAGTTGATGAAGGAAAAGTTGGTTTTCTCGATGACAAGTCTTCTGGTACACCTACTAGGAAAACAAGAAGAGGAAGTGCAGGAAGTGCTGCAACCACTGAGAGTCAAAGAAAGTTTCCTAAAAGGAAACCTGGACGTAAGAGGACAGTTCCTTCAAAGAAAGCTATCCCTATCCCCAAATATGAACCGCAACAAAAGCTAAAGGGTGAAAGCTATAAGGAAACTGAATCAGAAGAAGAGATAACTTACTCTGAAACAGTCAAAGATGACACTCAAACAGCCACAATACCTTCAAGTCCCAAAGGTGATAAAGGAAAGACTCCAGTGATTGAGCACGAAGAAGAAAGCTCTGATGAAGAGCCTCTGGATACTGATTACAGGAGGAAGTTCAAAATCATTAGACTCCAACACGTTGCGAAAGAGTTTGCAAAGGATCAAATGAGGGCCCCGGAGGGTTAAGTGGTGGAGTTCAACCTACACCAATTTCTGATGCGGTTAATCAACCCGATAAGGGAACTGGTGCCACCACTCTTGAGCAACAACAACAGCAACTGGAGGATTCTATTGAGTATGACATTGAGAAACCAGAAATTGAGAAGTCAGAGAAAGATAAAGCTGATGAAGAAGCTGCAGCTCAAGCAAAAGCTGATGTAGAGGCCGCAGCTCAAGCTAAAGCAGATGAAGATGCTAGGATTCAGACTGAAGAAAAGGCTAAAACCGATCAAGATGACAAAGTGAACTTTGATGATTTTCTTCTCAACAGTCCAACTCATTCCAAGGAGAAAACTTTTGAACCTCCTAAGGACCCTGAACCTCGTCATGACTTTTCATCATCAGATTCATCCTCTCACTCTTCACCACCACCATCCAGAAGATCAACCAAATCTACATCCAAATCTGTAAAGAAGCCAACAGACTCTTGGACTTCTCGGGCAAAAACAAGGATCGTTAAAGTTGTCAAGCAGGTCAGGAAGAAAGACATGCTTTACAAAAGTGAATTTTCTCGTGACTGTGTTCGGTATCTTCATGATGAGAATGACAAGATGTCAATTTGCAAGGAGTACATCCGAAGTTCATGGGCGTGATCCTCGAGGGAAATGAATGAGATGATCAAAGGTTACACTCACAAGTTCCTTCTTGACATCGTTCCTGGAGTTACAAGGGAGATGTTTACCAAACAACTCTATCCGAATCTATTGCATTTGGCCAAGCAAACTATGAGATCAACACCTATGCATGTAAACATCAATCCAGTTGATCCCATAATATTCTCATATGCTGAATTGGTTTCCAGGCTGGTATCTCAAATGTCGAAACGATCTGCAACATTTGCTTCTTATAAAGGTCAATTGTTTGAAGCATTGCTGGAATACCAACTTAAATCAGCATGCAGAGAAGAAGCTGAAAGGCCTAAGCGTCCAAGAGACGATGAAGATAAGGATAAAGATAAAGAGCCTAAGTGCCCGAAGAAAACTGGTGAATCATCCTCCATGAAACCTCCACCCCAAAGGACTCCAGCTCAACAACGATCTCCTCCACATTCTTCTACTGAAAAACCTCAGGACTCTGAGTTACCACCCTAGACAGAGAAAACCGGTGATCACTTTGAGTACACTGGTGGTGACGATGAGGAAGTCCTTGAGCCCCAACAACAACCCACCTCTCCCACTTCAACAACAAAGAAACCATCATCCTCATCAAAGCCAAAGAGGAAGAAGCAGACGCCTCAGGCTGATGTCGTCTCATGGCTAGATGAAGATGACACCGAGTTTGAATGGTTTTCTAAACTTGTTGATGCCACTCCCGCTCTAACTGATGATCCAAATATGGTAGAAGGTAGTACGTTGCAGCATGCTAAGTTACTGCAAGAGAAGTTTCGTGTGAAGAAGATGACGAAATCAGAGTTGAAACGAATCAAGAATGAAGCATTTCAACTACTTAAAGACAGCTCGGAAAGTGCTATTGAAGTTGAATATCACCTTGATAATATAGCACGAGCCATGTCTAACAACATTGATTGGCTCAACCTGAAGCAAACATCGACTTCACCAAAAGAGACGATCCTCCATACTACACCGATCGGTCTAAACCTCTACCAACAATTGGCCAACCGGATCAACCTAGGATTCCATTTCGCTATTTCTTCAACAAAGATTTGGAATTTCTTCTACATCGTAGCGATGGTACAAAGAAATACGCTACATCACTTACACTTCCGTTCCGTGACCATATACTCCAACCGCATAGCCATCAAGAAAAGGCTACCCACATGTTTTCCAACAGTGGAATAGTATGACATTGATGCAATGTACGGATTCATCATTGGCGAGCGACGAATTTACTACAAGAGTCGCCGGTTCGAAAGTCTCTACATGAAGTGTTCGGTGATAAAGGGATCATGGTCATTAAGCATGTCACCCTTTCGTCTAAATGGGATTACACATTTCTCAAGACTATCGTGGTCAAAAGACAAGATGAAAGGGACTATGAATTACGTGAAGCGTACTTTCGTAACTTGTCTCTCAACGACATTGAAGATCTATATCTTGCTAAAGTACAGGAAGAATGAGACATTTCTCAATTGAAATTCAACGTGAATACATCAAGTCCTTACTCATCTTCATCGAAGCATAGTGATCCAAGAACGTAGAAGATTTACTGACTTGTCGTTGAATCCTATCGGACCGTGTCAACTTCACGGACCTCGCCTAGAAATACCGACATCAACCAACTCTCACAATACACTCTCATCAAAGAAACCATTTGGAGTAGTTTACCCCAGTGAACTACATCGCAACTGCTTGATGGCGTGTAGAGATCTTCACAAGTTTGGGGATCACACATTGAAGATGGTGAGGGACGGTTTGGCTTATAGGTTGAAGGAGATACATGAAGGAATTGGTTCTCCAAAGCGATGGAATTCTAAGGATAGACGGGATGTGAAGAGGATCATCACTCAGATAGATGAAATGTTGTATAGAAGGGACCGATTCGAAACTTTGGAGAGCTTTGTAGGTGGTCGTCCCAGATTACTCTCACCGCTATCAACATACGATCGCATTCCTGGAAAGATTGATGGACTTCCTGGTACCCCTTAAACTGCTTCTATTTCATAATATTTTGGATGTGTGATTTTATATTGACAATGGCTTGTGCACAAATAACAGTGTATAACCCATTCTTGTAATGAAAAGACCATGTGGTACGCTTCAGTGCCACAATCCTTATAAAAGGAGCGAAAGCTTCTTACTTTTGAGTAAAACCTATCAAACCTTTCACTTTTCAAGGTTTTGCTCAAAAGAACAAGCACTTCCTCTTACGTTTTCAAAACCTCATAAGTTAGTATTACTTGTTGAGGGGGAGTACTTGTCTTATTAAAACTTTGTTCACAAATTGTTCTTTGTGTAATCTTCCCACAAAACTCAAAATGGTCATATTTATTATCAACATTTCTTCAAAAATAACATTTATATGCCATTTTTGAGGGGGAGAAAATCATGTGATAAGAAATATGTTATGAAACGGCTATTGAATCCTCGTGTGAAAAGACTTCAACCCATGAATTGACGGGATCTGAACTGTCTTACATTGAAAAGATTTGTCTTCCAAGACTTATCCAAGTAAATTGTACCTATTCGTGAAGCTCTTGATAGACATGAACTGTGACGGGTTTGACAACCTCTCGGGGTTGTCCACATCTTCAAGGTAGTTATTAGAGCTAGTTGTCACCTAAAAGCAGACAATGTATCTCTTTAACTATGCAACGTAATAGTGTCTCGCAAGGAATTGTCTATCTTGAGTCGATCAATTCGAAAGTGCGAGCTATTCTCTCACTGTGCAGATTTCTGTCAAAACTCTTAAGCACATGTCGAGGGGGAGTATTTCTGAAAATCTAAAACTCTTGAAGTGTTCAAACATGTTTTTTCATTCACAAACACTTCGAGAGATTTTCATGAAAATGGTTTTATGGCAATGGAGTTATAAGGTGATTAAGGTTAGGAATAACAGTCCTATGATCCGCTTGAGTGGAGGGATCTACCCAAGGACACTACCAATAGTTAGAGTTAGAAGTCCTTAGGTATGATTATGAAAAAGGATAAAATGAGAATTGGAGAAAGAAGGAGTTGAAGAATTAAAAGAAATGCAACGAAAGGGTGTAAAGAAATAGCCCTCAGATTATTCAACTTAGAGGCGGACACCGGGTTCAATTCATATACTCTTGGTTGTCACTTGATGACGCCGGTATTGAAGATTAAAAGTCGTCATGGACCCGGTGGCGCATGCACTAAACCTTCTAGCCACTCAAGCTTCTCCCAAAAGAAGCTTGTTTCATTCTCACAGGAACCCTACGTAAACTATCGGCTTTCTCTTAGAGATTCTTTGGTATTGAAGAAGGAGACCCTCTCCCTAGTCTCCGCGGGAAAACCAAACGCACTATTGAGTCTAGAGCCACGAGATTCATCTAAAGATCTCATAGGCACACTTGAGATTTCATCACTTGTTGTTCAACAATAAGAACAACGGTGGTACGTTATCGAGTCCTACACGGATCCTAGCAATGTCGAGAACATTTATGAGAGGTTCACATATGTGATCCTCGGTGATTGAATGGAAACTCTGCCGTGGTCAACATCAAACACCGACAAAGCGGTCGATTCGGTAACTCCCGTGGATTACGCTTAGTGGTCTCAAACGGTCTCTGATCGTGAGGTGATGCTTGGTGTACCTCGGTGACTCATCCGAACCATAGGTGTACTTCGGTACATCGCGTTATCTCACTTGTGGGACTCCAGTTTAGGAACGACCTTTGTGAGAATTAGAGTTGTGTTTTCACACTATGTCGTTAACACTCTCAAGTTCAAACTTGTAAATGCGGAATCCGCTTATTACTAACCTTTCCTATGTTTACTTCTTATGGAAGCTCGGAGTGGGTGATCGTCTGATTCTCCACATGCTCATACCAACAACATCACTTATGAAAGTTCTCTCATAATCAAAGGCAACATAAAGTCGTAATGATTCTTCGTCAACAAAGAATCTACAAAGTTTAAAGACTTAAAGAACTTCATCAAGCTGTAATCCAACGTTAAAGGCGTGTGAGCATGTTGGAGAAAGACATGGAGACTTTGAGCGTGACAAGGCACTGATCTGATTACCACAACATACTATCACTTTCAAAGAACAAAGAAATAAAGAACAAAGAAAATGAAGATGTCAAAGCAGAATACTTCAAAAAGAAACAATTTCTCTACACTAGGGAGATTGTTCAAATCAAGACACTTCTTCTCACAAGAAAAAAGAATGTCAGAAGACGTCAAAGCTACTATTACATCAGCACCTACAACGTTTATCACTCATTCATTCATCACTAACACTTAGGGGGAGATTGTTGGAATCACTCCTAAAACTTATTCAAGTGTTAGTGATTCATATGTAATAGTTAGCTTAATATGGCCTTTATGTTTGTTATTAAGCTTAGGCTTATGTAGAAGGTCCATAAGCCTAGGCCCAAGTCCAATAAGGAAAGGAAGGGACTAGGAGTGTTTCCCTAGCTCCCTCTCCTATAAATACCTTGTAATAACCCTCACTTGAGGGTTGGTTGTTCAATACATTCTCTTACACTCTACGCATAACCTTTTACATAGTATTTCGTGTGTGTGTTTGTTATTGTTCAACCGATCTTCTTCATCTATTTCTTCTATTGATGCTTGTGTTACTAATATGGTAACCTAACATGAGGTCACTCAAGTCACTAACTCATCTATTTGCAATACTACATGTGCCTCTAGTGCAAAGTGTTCTCATTCTTTTTTAGGTACAATGCTCAATTCAATCAGGAACATCATGACTTGGTTTCCATCAGAAATGAATATTGCTCACTCTGGAATTGTTGCTTGCCAGAATTGATGTATCTCGTGCTTTAACTCCTATTCAACTTGAATCAGGACTCGCTCTTACAAATCTGTGTACAAATCAGCTCTTTCAAAAAAAAATTCAAACTGATTAAAAAAAATGTGTTTTTAAATCATTCTTTAATTCATAATTTAATTCATTTACCACAAACTGATAAAAGATATATCCCTTGCCATCGATAACATCTACGATCCTAGAAATGTCATTCAATAATGACACGGGATCATAGATGAAGTTCGAACAAATGATATATTCTTGTTTTATAACGGGTGGGTTAAATTCAATCAATATTCATTGGTGACATTGATTGAGGGGGAGAATTTTTCAAGTTATCTCGTTTATATCTTCACCAGTGTTGGTTATGTATTGTGCTCAGATGCATGTCTTTGTCTTGTCTTGCTTTCGTGGTGACCTCTGTGTTGATTGCTTATGTGTTTCATGGTGTCCATTGTGTTAGTTTGCTTATCTTATTATGCTATCTGTGTTTGTTTGCAATCTGATACGTTCATGGACTGAAAGTGTCTATAATACATAATATGATAAGATATCGACTTGCTTTTGAAATAATAGATATCAACTTACCTTTAACAAAGTTAGCAACTTGGCATGTTAATTTTAGGTTAGCAACTTGTTATGTAAAGCCTTAGCAACTTGGCATGTTAAATTTGAGGTTAGCGACTTGCTATGTAAAGTCTTAGCGACTTGTTAATATATTAAATTGTTAGGAATTAGAAATTCCGACTTGTATTAAAGAGTCGGTCACCTCAAGTATGACAACTTGTAATCATTTACATAATGTTAGAAAGCTCCTCAAGTATAGTCGTAGTTAGTCGTAGTTATTTTAAGTTAAGTAGTATTTAGTTAAGTAACACCGTGGAGGACGGACGGGTCTTTACCCACCGTATGCCCGATCCACACCGATGTGTGGCGATTTATGTAAGACTATAAATACTCTCTACCTTCCAAGGTAGAGAGTTGGAGCTCATAATAATATCTTTCACTTTCTCTCACTAAGTTCCCTAAACCTCTAACTTTCTCTCTAGAATTCCATTTATACGCCACTTTGTGTTATGATTTGATGTGTATGTGAAAACTTATATCTAACAATTGGTATCAAGAGCCATGGTTAGATCATATCTTGCACATCTTTGGATTTCTAGTGGTTTTAGGTGGTTTTGAGTTTGAAAAGTTTAGTGGTTTTGCATCATTTGGTTGATTTCTTGTGTTAAAGTTTGGATTTTGTTAGTACTTTTATGTTTAGAATCATCACAAGTGTGTAGGTTTTCATTTGGTAAGCTTGAATCATCTTGGTTGGGTTGTTTTGGATTGAAAAGTGATGTTTATGTGGTTTTTCTTGCTAGCGACTTAACTCACGGATTACTTTCTTCGTAGCGACTTGCTTTACAAATTTGTAGCGAGTTACGCTTTTAGACCTAGCGACTTAGATCTAGCGATTTACAAGACAAGTAGTGGACTCTCCACTACGGTAGCGACTTGGTGGTAGCGACTTGGTCCAGAGCGAGTTGCTCTTTAGCGACTTGTATCTTTAGCGACTGAGTAGCTTAATTGTCGCCAAAATTTTGCTAGCGACTTGAGGCTTAGCGAGTTACTACTTAGCGACTTGCATTTGTCTAGCGACTTGGGACTCTAGCGACTTAGTGGTGTAGCTAATTAAGTGTTAGCGACTTGGTGCATTATCTTCTAGCGACTTGGGTGATTGTTTACGGTTTCTCTTGATTTAGTAAAACCCGTGAAAGAATCTATTTCTCGGTTTAATCATAGAGTTATAAAACCCGTATTATCTCGTTAACATGTCTACCAACGCTCCTACTATCATCTCCACCGCTGCAGAGGATGTTCAAGCGGTTGGGTCGATACTGCCCACCCATGCTTGATGAATCGACTACGATTCTTGGGCTCAACGAATCGATTGTACCGCCTTTGAAAGGAAAATGGTGTCAACATTCTCAAATCCATTGATGAAGGACCATATCGAGTTGAGACGACTAGAGACATACTTGATACTAATGAAGATGGTACTCCTGCTTACGGAATGGATGGACCTAAAATGTATGATGAGCTTGATGATAAGGAGAAAAGAGATTCGATGCGATATCGTGGCTTCAAACATTGTTCTTCAAGGTCTTCCTAAAGACATCTACAAGTCGATCAATCATAACACCGATGCAAAGGCGCTTTGGGATAATGTTAAGATGCTTCTCTCGTGTTCATAATTAACTATGGAAGACAGAGAATCCCAACTCTATGACTTAATTTGAACACTTCAAGATGAAACCAGATGAGAATGTCTATGAGTACTATGTGAGATTTCATAAGTTAGTGAATGACATGAGGAACATCGAATGACTATGCCTAACATTCACCGAACTCAAAATTTGTGAACAACATGAATCCCGAATGGCACAAGTTTGTCACCGTGAAGCTCACTAAAGGATTGAAGAATACAAACTATGAGCAACTCTATGCCTTCCTCCTTCGTAATGAGAGACATGCTATGTTTGAAAATTGATTCTCAATCGCTCAAAACCAACCAGGAGAGACAAGCTCGCCTAATGACTCAACCGCCTTCTACTCAAACATCGGAATCACAACCAAAGCATCACAAGTCATACCCTGGGTAATGGTAATCACAAACTCATTCCCGATCCTATGTTCAAACAAGTCGATGTCGATGCACACGCTGGTAACTTCATTAATCAACTAGCTCTTCTAATTAGTCAAAACATGAATTCTCTCCCACAAACCAACAACAACCTCGTAACAAAGATCTAACCCACACAATCAAGCCACCGTTAAAGATGGAAGGATCGTGGTGCAACCAGCTCAGAAAGACAAGATGATCGGGAAGAGGTGGAGCGGGAGAGGTTATGTTGGCAACCGTAATCGAGGAAGGAATGGTAACCAAGGTCAAGCTAAGCCAATCAAATGTTATAACGTGGTGGTGAGGGACACATTGCAAGGAACCGCACATCTCCAAAGCGCCCATGAATCGCCGATTACTTCGAGATAAGATGTCTTGGTACAAGCTCGTGACAATGGTGCCGCTTTGGATGAAGAGGAATTGTTGTTTTAGCCGAGGGCAATGCCAAGACCTATGATGCGATGTGGATGAGCAATTTATTCAGAGATAGGTCACAATCATCGAATGCCTTTCAAGTCGCCGATTGTGATGCATACGACTGATGTGGATGATGGACCTACGGCACACACAATTTTTATGGCTAGCATTTCTCCAATGGTTTCTCCCAAGGTCTCTTCTTCACCACTAGCTGGCCCATCCCAAGACAAACTCATCTCGAGGTATTAAAACTATACGATAATGTCGATGTGCAATGATGCATGACAAAGTACAATCAATCGAAACTATTGAATCAATGTTGAAAATATGGGTAATATCGATATTATCCCATATGATCAATACGTGAAACAAAGTGAAAGTGAAGGTGTACCAAGTGATGCATCTTCCGCATCAACAATGACTATGTTTTTGATGAATACACCGCATGTGCCTCGATGATTCGTAATTTCGAACTAAATGCCTATAAAGAACGTGTTGCTATTTATGAACAACGTGCTAAATTTGAGTTGACCACTCGTGAGGTGAAATGGATAACCAAGTGCGTCGGTCATTAGAAAAGTAATTTTAGAGAAGAAGTATTGAAACAAGAATTAAATTCCTTGCAAGAAAAACTTTCTAAAACAAACTAAGCAAAACAAGAACTTCAAGAAAATGTGAAAATGCTTAAGCAAGAATTTAATGCAAAGGAATCAAAACTCTTGAGAGATTTTTCTAATCAAAACTTTGAAAACAAACTTGAAAACAAGTTGTACATACAAGGAAACACCATTCGATCGCTCACATGGTCACTAAACATAGAGTTCTAAGCGATAAGCATAGTGTTCCCATTATAGATAAACCCAACCCCGAGTACGGAAAGATAGCAAAAGTAGCTCAAAGTGTGATCTATGATGGCAATGAGATTCTTAAACCTAGATGAAACCTAGTTGCGTTGAGTGCACCGAGGAAGATAAGAAATCGATGAAGTCACTAGGAAAGGATGAACAAAAATTAGATGATCCTAAATGCAAAGAGAAAAAATAATTATCACTCCCCATGACTACAAAAGGAAAACTGGATTTCCTTGAACATGTTTAAGCCTCGACATTGTTGACTCCCGAACAAGTTTTCGGAAAAGGATTTAGATAAGCGTAAAGTCGAAAATATTGTTGAAACAAACCCTCCCTATGGAAAATGCCTAGAGCGATCGTGTATCCTCCTAATACACCAATGCATCTTGTTCCTAGAACAATTGCCACTAAAAGCAAGACCTTAATTAGCCAATATGTTATATTTCAACTATTTGTTGATTTTGAGAAAACTTGCAAGAAAAGGATCACACCCACCGGTATAACGGAAGGAGAAAGGGTTTTGAGCAAATGAAAGAATGTTATTTAACCGAGGTCATGCCTTTCTTTAAACTTCGAAAGATCACTTTGAGAGTCTTAAAAGGGATAGAAACCGATATCAAGGGAATGGAAAAGAATTTGATGCAATGGTAGTGAAGTTAGTGATTATGAGCGTGCACTAAAATATAATGAGATTGAGAGGAAGAACTTGCATACCTTAAATGAGACTCTTATTATCGAATGTGTTGCTCAAGATATTTTTTTCATCGCTCAAATTGCTCTATTAATGCTTCCAAATTTCATGAACTATCTCGTGGCCCCGAAAGTCTCCCATGATCGTGTCATTGAGCTTGAAAAACTAATTCTAAACTAAACGAGAAAATTGAACCGGATGATCACGACAATTTGGTTAAACATTTTCTAAACTAGAAGTTGAGCATTTTAATTTACAACTCAAATATCAACATCTCAAAGAAAATGTCAAAACTTCAAATATCAAGACATCTTCGATGCTCCGAGTTTGATGCGCTTTTCAAATTAACAAACGTGATGAATGATTCAAGCTCAAGGCAACACGATCGTAAAGTTGAAAGCCCAAATCTCTCAACTAAAGGGTCAAACGAACAATATGACAGCTCCCAAATGCCTCCTCCTTTAGATTCTCGAATTCTCAAACGTTTCATCTTCAAAACCTAGTAAATGCTTTACAAAAGGAAAACGAAAGTTTTCTAGAAGAAAATGAAAAGGTTAAACGTCATTTCAATGAGTTATTTGAATCAATTAAAGTCACTCAGTAACAAAAATAACGAACAAATAGCTTCATTGCAAAAGGAAATTGAGAATCAAGAGTCGTAAAAGGGAAAATGCCAATGACCAATGGGGAGAATGTTGTATCAAAGGTTCACTCTTGTAATAAATATGCTTTATCCGTGACATATGTCCCTCCTCATCTAAGGAACAACAAACTTGCTATTCAAACATACTTCTCATCCCTTAAGGATTGCCTAGAATGTCTGCGTGAGATTGTTGAAGAGGATAAGCTAGAGAAACCTCATGATAATGCAATTGGACATGCATGCTTATATGCCAAACGATCTCAAGAAATCTTAGAATGCTTGATCACAATATGCCCAAAGTCATTAGGTGAGAGAGTTAATCCTTTGATTCCATGCTCGATGCCTAATGCCAAGTATGATATGCATTCGATTCCCAATGTTTTGAATGTGAACCGTAGTGTGCCTTTAAGTAGTTCGATTCCAGATCATCAATGCTAAGAAAGAGAACTCAAGTGTGCCTTCTAGGAGTACAAATCTCAAGACTCTAGTTTTAAGAAAGTGAACCTTAGTGCACCGCATGTAGTTCGAACCCAAGACATCTAAACAGTGATGCAAAGAGTAGTTAAACCAACTAATGTTCCCATTCCTCTACAGAGTAATCGGTGACATTAAACGGAGCAGTCAAAGTCTCAAGACAATACAAGGAATGATAGGACCTCTCAAGCTAAGAATGTGCACCGAAGAGAGTAGAAGAACAATCTAGGAACTTTAAGCTTGAATTGAATAAAACGAATCGTGTTGATTCTAGTATTAGCCATAGGCGCAATGTAATTAATTCAATTCGATACTATTTGCAAACCTTGATCGATGTCCGCTTGAATTCGCTTTCTAATCATGAATGTGGTGTTAATGTTTCGCCTAATGATGTTAATTGTCCGATTAATATTGTTAATGCAAAATTCATGCTAAGAAGGCTAAAAGGCAAAACGAAGAAAGTTAGAAAACAAAGGAAACCCACAGAAGAACATTCAAGAAAATAGGCTTTTATTGGATACCGTTGGTCATAAGACTAATCGATAATGCCCACTAGAAAATGGATGCCCACCGGTAGAACTATTCCCTTAAGAAGTGATCACACCGTGAATGTGGCTAATACGACACTAGTATCGCATCTATTCACAATGATTCCATTGCCTCACTTTCTCGATATGAATGCTTCTATTTCGATGTGGGTGTTCCAAACATTGTTACTAACCAAATGGAACCCATTCTTGCATGGGGATCCCAATTATCCGCTTATCCATTCTTGTCTCGTGTTCAACCGCAGATCGCTCAAATCGCTCGTGGTACCGGACTCAGTCGCTCCAAGCATATGACTAGAGACCGGTCGCTCATGAACTTCGTGAGCAAATTCATCGGATCGTTAGATTTGGTAATGATCATTTCGGTGCTATTATGGGTTATGGAGATTATGTTGTTGGTGATAGTGTCATCTCTAGAGTTTACTATGTGGAAGGTTTGGGTCATAACTGCTCTCTGTTGGTCAATTCGTGATTTCGATCTAGAAGTAGCCTTCGTAAAACATACCGCTTTGTTAGAGATCTTAATGGTAAGGAACTGTTAAAAGGAACTCGTGGCTCAAATCTTTACACCATCTCTATCGATGACATGATGAGGGCTTCTCCAATCGCTTGTTATCAAAGGCTTCAAAACAAAGTCATGGTTATGGCATCGTCGTCTCAATCACTTGAACTTCGCACCATCAACGATCTTTCCGTAAAGGACTTAGTTGTAGGTTTACCTAGACTAAAGTATGAAAAGGATCATCTTTGTTCAAGATGCCAATTGGGTAAAAGCAAAAGTTTGCCCACAAACCCAAACCTACTAACTCGTCACGTAAGTTCTTCATATGATTCATATGGATTTATGTGGACCAATGAGGTGCGTAATATCTTTGGGAAGAAATATGTGTTAGTTGTGGTTGATGATTACTCTAGATTCACCGGTCAAGTTCTTAAGGACAAAGGATGAAACTCCCGATATCATCATCAAACTCATCAAACAAATTGCAGTTCGACTTAACAAAACCGCCGTAATTATCGTAATGCATAATGGAACCGAGTTTGTCAACAAACAACTTAGTGAATTCTATGAAAGCGTTGGAATCACCATCAAAGAAGTGTTCCACGAACTCCTCAATGTAACGGTGTAGTTGAAAGACGAAATCGAACTCTTGTTGAAGCCGCTAGAACAATGCCGATTTACTCAAAGGTTCCAATGTTTCTCTCGGGTCAAGCAATTGCCACCGCATGCTACACACAAAATCGCTCCCTAATTCACACCGTACATGGAAAACTCCATATGAACTTGTCCACAACAGAAAACCAAATCTCTTTCCTTCGTGTGTTTGGTGCATTGTGTTATCCAACCAATGAGGGTCAAGACTTAGGCAAACTTAGGGCTAAAGTCGACATTGGAGTATTTGTAGGATATGCATCAAACAAAAGGGATACCGAATCTACAACAAAAGAACCCGAAATATCATGGAAACAATTCACGTTACGCTTGATGAGTCGACCGGTCAAATGGCTCCTGGACACTCCACTCAGACCCGCACTTCAAAACAGTCCCATTGGTTCATCCCTTGTTCCAAACTCTTCTCAAGAAACTCCATATGTACCTCCATCCAAGATGATTTAAAGAAATTGTTTGATCCTATGTTTGATGAACTTTATGATCCAAGTACTAATGAGGTGTCGATTCCTACAACAGAGGCTACTCATATTCCCGTGAATGAAGGCAATCCCTCGCCTCAATATCTTTAGGTCAAGAAGCACCGTCCGATCCTTCGCCTCTTCAACAAATCATCATTCTTCAAATGTACATCATGGAAATGTTTCGCTTCAATGATGAAGTTAATCCCTTTGCTACTCCTCAAGATGCTCCATTTGAAAACATATTTGCTCCTCGAATCATCATCGAACCATCCTCTTCAGAGACATCGACTCGCCTACCTCGGTCCCTCAACAACCGCCACATGAACACCTCGTAAAATGGACTCACGATCATCCATTAGACAACATCATTGGAAATCCTCTCGTCTCTGTATCAACCCGAAACAACTTGCAACCGATGCCTTATGGTGCTTCTTCAACTCCGTACTATCTAAGATCGAACCAAAAGATGTTAAAACCGCCATGAATGAAGATAGTCGGTTCAATGCCATGCAAGATGAAATTCATGAGTTTGATCGACTTGATGTATGGGAGTTAGTACCGCTCCGATCGTGCTATGATTATAGCTCTTAAATGGATCTTCAAAGTGAAACTTGATGAGCATGGTGATGTGTTGAAAACAAGGCTCGATTAGTTGCTAAAGGATACCGTCAAGAGGAGGGATTGATTTTGAAGAATCTTTTGCTCCTCGCTGTTCGAATCGAGGCAATCGTAATCTTTCTCGCTAATGTCGCTAGTAAGAACATGGTAGTCTATCGATGGATGTGAAGACGGCATTTCGAACGGAGATCTTAAAGAAGTCGCTCACGCCGCCCAACTCAAGGATTTGTGAATCAAGAGCATCCTACTCACGCTTATCGTCTCAAGAAGGCTCTTTACGGTTTAAAGCAAGCTCCAAGGGCATGGTATGATACATCGTCAAAGTTTCTTCTATCAACCGGATTCAAAGAAAGGAGCATTGATCCTACATTGTTCACCGTGAAGTCGTGCAAACATTTAACTCATGTTCAAATTTATGTTGATGATATTATTTTGCCTCGATGCACCCAATGGAATGTGATCGTTTTCAAATGAAATGAGTTCAAAGTTTCAAATGTCAATGATGGGACAAATGTCATTTTTCTTGGGATTACAAATTTCACAAAGTCCCGGAGGCATTTTCATAAATCAATCTAAATATGCAATGAGATTTTAAAGAAATTTGGATTTGATTCAAGTGACCCGCTGACACCCCCATGATTGACCGAACCAAACTTGATGAGGACCACTCTGTGGATCATGATTGACCAAACGAAATATCGTAGTATGATTGGATCCCGATGTACCTCAACGCTAGTAGACCCGACATCTTGTTCATTGCTTGCATGTGTGCTAGATACCGTGCTAAGCCTACTAAAAAGCACCTTGAAGCGCTTAAACGGGTCTTTCGGTATCTCCAAGGAACCATCAATATGGGTCTTTGGCACCAAGGACACCGGTATGTCACTAACGGCCTATGCAGATGCCGATCATGCAGTTGTCAAGATACACGTCAAGTACTTCGAGGTGCTCGCTTTTGGGTGATAAGCTTGTGAGCTGGTCTTCAAAGAAGCAAATGAGTACTTTATTTCCTCTACAGAGGTGAATACATAGCCATGTCATCCTGTTGTGCTCAAATCTTATGGATGAGATCTCAATTATCCGACTATGGCTTTGTATTCAACAAAATCCTCCGCATCGTGATAATAAAGTGCTATTGCTCTCTCATGCAACAATGTTCAACACTCAAGAGCAAAGCATATCGACATTCGACATCATTTCATCGGGAACAAGTGGAAAAGGTGTGGTGGAACTCTATTTTGTGAGGTCCGAATATCGCTAGTCGACATCTTCACCAAAGCTCTTCCAAGAGAACGATTTGAGTTTATTCTTCCACGCCTTGGCTTGAAAAGCCTTCAACCGAACACTCAAACGCCTTCGTGGAGGAAGACGAGGAGTAAAGGTCTATCTTCATCTATTTCTTGTAAATATTTATTCGAAAACAAAATAGAAAATTATAAAACTTTCAAAATCCATAAAAATATGAAAAATTCGAAAAATCTTAAAAAAAAAAATATTGTCATTTTTTTGTCATGCTTTTCTCGGTTCGATACCATCTACGGTCTTGATGTTGTCATTCAAAGAATGACACGGGACTTTAGATGTTGTTCGAATTTTTGGGAGAAAGAGAATGAAATGGTTTATTGTCATTTTCAGGCAATAACCCGGTTTTAAAAGAAAGAACAGAGCCATGTTTTACCATGTTTTCAAATTCCATGCTCTGATTCTATAAACATTTGTCTGCTGAAAACTAAATGCTTTGACAAATAACTCGGTCTCTATTTTTAATAATCATCAGGACTTATTTGTCAAAATATCTATCTCTCAATCAACAACCTATGCCATTGCTTGAGGGGGAGAATGATTTCAATTAAATTAAAAGTTATTTGGCATTAAATTGTTTTCAAAAGATGTACATGCATGTTTTATCAATGGAGTTTAAAGTCTTAAAATCCGATCCTTATCGCTTAAAACGCTTTCATAATCAAGTCACAATTCTCCACAAAAGCTTTCAAAATAAATTTAAATCTATAAGAGATCACAAATCTCAAATGATTTGATAATTGTGATCGGGGAGAATGTGTGATTTAAATTGGATTTAAACCGATTATTCGGTAAATGGTTTTATAAGGATGTACATGTTGTCCTTCCCACATGTGACAAACGATTTCAATTTTTTCAATGCACATGTTGAGGGGAGCATCTATCTTAAACCTATGATTTGTAACGTGATCATTTATCTCATGTGTGTTCCTCTAGTATGTGCAAAACTCTTTTCAAACCTCGAGGCACATATTGAGGGGAGCAAATTTATGGAAACCTCATCCTTCCCGAAAATGCTTTATCTACTTGATTTGATCAAGGAAGTGATGGTGATATCTTTTAGAAAATGGTAATCAAAGAAGTAATTTCTTCCTCTTGCCTCCATGTGCAAAACGATTTCAAACATTTGATGCACATGTTGAGGGGAGCACTTTTCTAAAAATATCAAAAACAATGTCAGGTACAAAATGCTTTGATAATATATCATAAGTATCCGAATTGATTTTCAAATGGTTTTCAATTGGTTCCAATGGCAGATGAACAAATACCAAATAGACCGACCAACTTTACTTTATGTACGGTGATATAAGGATGATAAGGTTAGGTTTTGTTCCCAAGATCCGCCAGAATCGGAGGGATCTACCAGGACAATCCACTAGATAGTGTAGAGTCCTTAGGTATATGATAAAAGGAGAAATGTGAGATATGGGAAGAGTGCGGATCGAGACCGAGCTAGTAATCGAATAAACCCAACAAGGTTCTAGTTATGAAGTCTCGTAAGCAATCAAGGGGTTGAAGAATTAAAAGAATTGAATGAGAAAAGGGTGAAAACAAATAGCCTCCATTTATTCAACCTTAGGGCGTAAACCGGTTCAATTCATATGCTACCGATGGTAACATCGGTATTGAAGACAAGACGTCATGGACCCAAAGGACGACCGCACTTCAACTTTCCAAACCACTCAAGTTCCTCTTAAAAGGACTTGTTTCATTCTCACGGGAACCGACATTATCTATCGACTTTCTCTTAGAGATTGTTGATATTGAAGAAGGAGACCCTCCCTAGTCTCCCAAGACAGATCCAAATATGCACAAATTGAGTCTAGAGCCACGAGATCATCAATAAATCTCATTAGGACACTTTCAATGAAGACTCTCTGCTTCACACAATGTGGAAAGAGAGATTATATCTTGAGTCCCACGATTATCCTTGTGGTATTGCCGTAACATCCGAGTGATGTGTTTACATATTCACAATGAAGATGGAAAGCCCTCGAGCCAACATCAAACAAGCTCCCGGTAGGTGGCATGTGAGATCTATTATATAGATCAACCATGTGACAACCGAACAGAAACAATGGGGCGATTCAATCTCTTGAATCAATCTCGGTTCAGATATGGATTGACGGATACCTTTGAAAACCGGTCTTTGTGCTTAACAACTCTTTTCTTTAGCACATCGACCGTGTACTCATTTTTCAAACCAAAAGGTGTTTTATGATTGATAATTGATTTTCAATAAAACCTTCGTTGTATTGCAAAACAATTTCTATTGAGCAATACACGATTGTTTTTCAAATCTCTTTTCATCAATCAATGGACTTAAAATTATTTGGTTCACTCACTCCGTGTTGTCTTCTTTGAGATGTTCCGGTTTGAGAACAACTAGAGCAACCGCGAAACCCCGTCAAGGAAATTCTTCGAATTATACCGATCACAGCAAGACATGTATCGATCAACGGGAACCGCGGGCGTGTACTCAATTCAACGAAGTGATCAAAGACACTTTCGTGCGATTTATTGCTAATCGTTGTATGCGTGTACGCCCGACGCTTGCAAATGATCGTAATGAAGCGGTCAATCCATAGCCGCATGCTCACTTAACACATTCAACTCAAAAGAAATCATGATTAGTGCATCAATGACTCGATATTTTCACTCCATGCTTCGCTACACGCCGCCAATATCATGAATCAACTAAAGCTTCCGCTACTCGATGAGAAGATATCATGATCCGAATGTGAGCATGTCGGTCCTAAAGTCACAACATCACATAATACCAACACCACAAAGGATGTCTCGAGATTTTTGATAGTCGATGATCTCAAAAGATGGCTCAATATTATTATCACGTGGATCAAGAAAGACCTCCACTTGAAGTAACCAAACATGCAATGTGAAGAATCAATGACTACGAGCTTAGGAGCAAAGGACTACATCAAGAATGCAAGAACAATTTTTAATGTAATATCTATTTGTATTCAATGTAATTTTGTGACAACCCGTACTTTCGTGTCATTTCTACACCGCTCATGTCTCATTATTTCAACATTTTTAGTAAACTTGGTTTACTTGTTTCAAATTGCAGAACCTTGGAGGTTTAGCGGCTAATTCATGATCATGACATCACGTACATTTCATATGGACTATGATTAGTCTACATTTCATTGACATCATGTGCATCTCATTAGTACATTCACGACATTTCATTTCACCTTCAACGCGTAATTTTTATATTTAATAATCTTTATCGCGTGAGTTTTATTTTAAATATTTAATCCGTTACTTTCAAAAATGATCCCGAGGTATTTTTAAACTTACATTTAGTTTATAAAACTATATTTTTAGTTTTCCTAGTGTTTCAAATTTATTTGGTACTTAAATCGTTAAAGTTTAATTATTACGTCGTTTTTCTTAAAAATTATACGATAATTATTTTATCACCAATTTTCACAAGGAAAGTATTTTTACAATTTTTATTATCTCATTACAATCTATTTTGACCTATTAAAACTTACTTGTACCAAAAATTTCCATTTACCTTTACTTTACATTTAACTTACACATTTACTTACACTTTTATCAAAGTTTATACAAAATATATATACAAGTAATAAAAAAAAAAAAAAAAATAATATTTAGAGATCATCCTCCCTGGCCGCCAAGGGGAGGGTGTAGTAATTAATTGGTATGGTTGTTGATTGTTAATAAATTTACACAATCCAAAAGTCTTACAACTTCAATTATTTCATTCATTCATTTCTCATTTTTCAAAGTGTTAGAAAAAAATTTTTTCTCTCTTCTTTTGGGTCATCAAAACCGCCACTCATCAAGAGAACAAGGGATCAAAATTTTTGCAAAATCAAGTGTGTTTACAACCTAGTTATATCCTTTATATGGTTTTGAAATAAAAACCAAGGATATTTAAGTTTAATCCTTGTTACTTTCACCTCTTCATTGTCACTAGTAAGCATGTTTTTATCAATTTCATGTTTCCTTTTCATTTTCATATGTTTCTTTTCATTTTTGGAGCTTATATGCATGTTATGTGATTTATACCATTTTTCTTATGATTTTTGAGTTATATATATAATTATGGTCATCCTATAAATATTCCCATGGTATTCTTTGGTCTTGATGGTGATTAGGAACCCATGACACCCTAAGAAGGTGTATGGTAGGATTAGATTAGTTTTGGAGTTGATTTGAAGGGATTAGAATAGGTTTTGTCCGAGAAAACTATTTTCGATAACTATATTTTAGGTTCTGTCCTTGTTTCAATTTCTGGAAAACCTACTGTTGGTACGACATTTTGGCCTTGATATTTAGAAAATATACTTTAAAACGAATCCGTGGCCTTTTGAACGGATAAAACGGAGTTATAACGGCCGTGGTGAATTTTTAAAGTTTGACGACTAAACGTATACTTTTCAAAAATTCAGCTTGCGCTTTTAGTTTTTTCGGTCAAAACGAGCCTTAAGCTTCACAAATTATTTCGACTTATCAAAATATATTAGTTTACTTCGATACGGGCTAAGGACATATTTTACGAGAAAACGGATTTGAAACGACAAATATATGCACGCTTTTATAAAGTTGCCGAACTATTATTTTCTGAAAAACTATATTATTTTTACGATACAAGTATTTCATTAGTCAGAAGGGCTATGTTTTGCGCTTTTAACCATGATGTGAAACTTTTGGAACGAAATGTCTTCTAGTAAAATCAAGTTCACCGCCATATTTTTCAAAACAAAAGCCGCTTTGTCAAGCGGAGTCATAGTAAATTATTTACGGATGTTCAAACTTGGCGAAACTCATTTTCTCGCACACAATTAGCAAAACCACCATCTTTAGCCCTTGATATCTTTATGATCGAGACTTTTGGACGAAAACTCCCGAACTGAAACTTCTAGATATCGATACAAACTTTCCAAAACCGTCGAGTTCGTTTCTAACGATCGACGACACCATTTTACGACTACTTTTCCGAGCCATTTTTGTTGATTTCATGATTTTTCCGACGACATTGTTTTGCGATTTAAAAGTGGTAATTTCACCAAAATCATTATAAAACCATTGTAGGATGACATTTTGACGTAAAACATGTAAAGTCATTTTGAAGGGTCAAGACGTCAAAAGAGTATTTTTCGACGACGAGTAATATTTTCAAAACCCGTAAATGGTATAAATAACATAATAAGTGCATGCATAACATTACATTGCAACTCATGACATATCATATCATTGATAATAGGTCCCGTTGACGATTACATTAAACCTCTCTGTACTCACTTTTGCCGTTATTCCGCTTTATCCAAGTGAGTTTTCATAGCCCCGCTTTACATGCTTTCGATTATTTTCAAACCCACGGGAGAATACATTGCACTACATTTTTTTTGTACGATACCAAGTATGTTAAATTCATTACATTGCTTAAGTTACCGTGATTTGCCAATTTGAAAGTCCCCATTACTTGAACATGAACCGTTAATCTTTGAAGCGAGGATGAGTGGATAGATCTATCGAGGGTGACGCCCATCCGGTTGGTGAATCCCAACCGTGCAAACGGATGCATTTCATTTGATAACATTACGGAGTTGTCTCGCAAACACTGCAGGGCATACATTATTGAATGCCTAGTTTCGGGGTCATGGGCTTAGAGCAATTGTAACATTATTTTTACGTGATCGGATTGTCATGCATGGTCTATACTTGTGTAGTCGATAAAACATTTACATAAACCTATGATTTCTCACCAACATTATTGTTGACCGCTTTTAGCAATGTATTTTCGTGTAATCGAGGCATTCATCATGACATGGTTTAGGGACCTACATTTTGAGTCGCAAGGCCGACTTACATTATGTACATTATGGTACTTTATTTCAAAACATCGCTTGATTTGTAACATGGATGTATTTTCGCAAACTTTGTAAACCTTTTGGGACCGATGTTGTACTGATTGTTTTTATGAAATATCCAACGATGTGTTTTTAAACGACACTTTAGGTCGCTCAATATAACCGTGATGTGGTGCTATGACAACAATCCCGTGAATTCCATTCCACGCAAAATGTAAATTGGGGTGTGATGATTGGTACCGAGCTACGCTTATAGAGAACTAGGTTGCATCATTGACCCTAGACTATAGCTACATTATCATAGCATCTCATCATTTCATCATAGTACATATTCATTTTTCATGCGGATTCACTTACACTTTGTTCGAGATTATTTACATTTATTTCACATCGGTTGTCACGCACATGTCTTCGATTCTCACCCTATCACCATATCATCGGACTCTAGCTCGGATGATGTTCCGCCTAACCCCATCATGGATGATGATTCATCACATTCCACCGAGATCGTATCTTCCATTGGATCCACCGCAGCCTTCCCACCGATCATGACCGACATCGAGACCGAACCTTCGAGGAGGCGAAGTCGCACCCACACCTCACGTTAGCCCACCATAACCCGTTGCTCGCACCATCACCACCACCAAGACCACCGCCAGCACCATCATCACCATCATCATCATATTTTCTTAGAGATCCTTTACCACGATCGGACTTGCCGCCCAAAAGCGTGCTCGCTTCGATATCCCTACACCACCATCCACCGAGCCCGAGCCACCCGCTAGATTTGAGTTAGGCGAGAGTTCTAGGCGCCATCGCACGATGCCTTCTATCGAGGCATTAGGAGCCCGTGATTGATGCTCGCAGATCCAGATTGATAGTTTGACGCGACAGCTGCGTGAACCGCTTGTAGATAGGATTGAGCCCATCACGAGGAGGTCGAGGGTTTGATATTAGGTGGTTTGCATTGACTTATCTCATCGTAGTATTCAAGATAGATGATAGAGGATAGAGAGCATATCACGGAGTTGAGGGTGAGATGCCCGAGTTGTTCGACAGAGCCGATATGGCACGAGATGAGTTACGAGAGTCACCATGTGGAGTTATCTTTAGCCCGTGAGCGTATTGTTACATTGCAGGTCGATGGATGAGATGAGGAGTTTGGTGGATAGTTTGGTTACTCGTGTTCGCGATCTTCGTGATAGGGTCATGAGCACCATGAGGTGCCTTATGTAGACTTTTGTCATGTATAGTTTTGACCATTATTATCCTAGTCACAAGGTGTGTGACGTAGTTTAAAGAACTTGTTGTATTTTGATTGTTGTACAAACAAATGTATCAAGTATTGACTCTACTATGTAGGAATGGTTATTATTATCTATGATATCGGTCCATGTAGGCCGTAAATTTTCATGTATATTATCCACGTGTGTTGTGATTATATTTGTGATATTTCGTTATTGTTCCGCCAGATTCCATTTATCTTTATGCATGTTGTGGTTGTGGATATATTTGTATGATGGTTGTTTCTACTTACGAGTTCTCATGATTGTTTCATCTTGTGATTTTGAAGAGTTATGGCAATCAAGAAAGCTACAGCTTGAAATGACCCAAGCAAAGAATTCAAAAGTTAGTGAACGATAGCATTGCTAATGCTTTAAGAGTCGAAAGGAAAAAGCCGTCGCCGCCCTGCCGAGGTCGCTGGTCGCCGAAGCCGCTAGATTAGTCTGCATCGGTAATGCCGGAGGATCTGGGGTTAAGAAATGTTCGTACAAAGATTTCAAAAGTGGTGAACCCACTAAGTTTCGAGGTACCGAGGGAGCAACAGCAATGGTTAGATGGTTTGAAAAGTTGGAGTCGGTATTTTTGCTTTGTAACTGTCCGGATGACAGTAAGGTTAAATTTGCTACGAGCACTTTACTCGATGGAGCGTTGTCATGGTGGAATTCATACGCTCAACCGATTGGTATGGAGAATGCTTTTAAGCTTACGTGGGAGGAATTTAAGAGTTTGGTGACTAAGAAGTTTTGTCCTCGAACGGAAATCAAAAAGTTAGAGACGGAGTTCTACGAATTGGTCACGATTGGGTATGATATTGACACTTACATTCGGAGATTCCAGGAATTAGCCGCATTATGCCCGCCGATGGTATCGGATAATGAAAAGTTGCTAGAGGCTTTTATCGAGGACTTCAAGTGATTCAAGGAGATGTGACATCTTTGATCCACAAACAATCGAGGAAGCTATTCGAGTGACTCGAAGTTGATGGCACAAGTGGTGAAGCGAGGTAAGTACACCACCACTAACCGAAACAACAACAACAACCCCAACAACCGTTTCAACAACAATAACCGAGGCAACTACAACAACAACAACAGCAACAACAACAAGCGCAAATGGGACAACACTAGGGGTAGGAATGCTACTCAACAACCGCCCAAAAGGCAAGAGGTTGCTAAGGTTTATGCCGCGGGTCAAAAAGAAGGAAAAGGATATTCGGGGGTTTTGCCGAAGTGTAATAAGTGTTTGAGTCACCACAATCCGGGTCGATGTCCTGATCCGTGTGAGAATTGCAAGAAAGTTGGTCACCGTATTAGGGATTGCACGGCACCAAAAGTTACATGTTTTGGTTATGGGAACCGGACACTACAAGAGGGATTGTAAGAAGGAAAGAATCAAGCAAACCGAATCAAGGAGGTATGGCTCAAGGAAGGGTTTACGTTATTGGAGGCGGAGAAGATAGGAGGACCCGAATGTCATAACGGTACGCTCTTCTCAATAATCGTTACGCTTCGCTTTATTTGATTCGGTGCCGATAAAAGTTTTGTGTCCAATGCATTTGCACCTTTGCTCAACATTAAACCAACTACACTAGACATATCATACAACGTCGAATTAGCTAATGGTAGCGTAGTTTGCACCAACACCATTGTTCGCGGTTGCACATTCAATTTTCTTAATCATCCCTTCAACATAGACCTCATGCCCGTAGAGCTTGGTAGTTTTGACGTCGTCATAGGCATGGATTGGTTATCTAAGCATCGCGAAAGATCATTTGTGATGAGAAAGTTGTTCATCTTCCCTACAATGGCGAAACTTTGATTATTCGTGGGGAACGGTGGAACTCGAATTAGTATCATATCGAGTATCAAACGGAGAAGTACATTAAGAAAGGTTGTCTTGCTTTCTTAGCCCATGTAACCGAGAAAAGTCGGAGGAGAAGCGACTTGAAGATGTTCCTATTGTCCGTGAATTTTCTCAAGTATTTCCCGAGGATTTACCGGACTTCCACCGCACGCCAAGTAGAGTTTCAAATTGACTTAGTGCCCGAGTCGCACCGATTGCGCGAGCACCGCATCGCTTAGCGCCATCCGAAATGCAAGAGTTGTCTAATCAATTGCAAGAGCTTCTAGACAAAGGATTCATTAGGCCGAGTTCCTCGCCCTGGGAGCACCGGTCTTGTTTGTGAAGAAGAAGGATGGATCCTTCCGAATGTGCATAGATTATCGAGAGTTGAACAAGTTAACGGTGAAGAATCGCTACCCACTCCCGTAATTGATGACTTGTTCGATCAATTGCAAGGTTCTAGTATTTATTCCAAGATTGATCTTCGCTCGGGTTATCATCGCCTTCGAGTTCGGAAGAGGATATTCAAACAAAGATTTAGAACACGCTACGGTCATTACGAGTTTCAAGTGATGCCGCTTTGATTGACTAATGCACCGCGGTATTCATGGATCTTATGAATAGAGTTTGTGTCGATTTGGACAAGTTTGTTATAGTGTTCATCGACGACATCTTGATCTACTCCAAGAGCAAAGAAGAGCACGAAGAGCATTTAAGGACGATTTTAAGGCTACTCAAGAATGAGAAGTTGTATGCCAAGTTTTCAAGTGTGATTTTGGAACCACAAAGTGCAATTTCTTGGTCACATCATTGATAGTCAAGGACTACAAGTTGATCCCGCAAAGATTGAAGCCGTGAAAGATTGGGCTACTCCAACGAATCCTACGGAAATTGACAATTTCTAGGACTAGCCGGTATTACCGAAGGTTCATCAAGGTTTTTCAAGATAGCGAGACCTTTGACCAAGTTGACACAGAAAAACAAGAAGTACGAGTGGGAAAGAAACAAGAAGTTGCTTTTCAGCTTGTTGAAGCAAAAGCTTTGCAAAGGCGCCGATTTTGGCACTACCAAGGCATTGAGAACTTTGTTGTATATTGCGACGCTCGCATAAAGGACTTGGGGCTGTTTTAATGCAAAACGAGAAGGTGATAGCGATGCTTCTCGACAACTTAAGACTCATGAGAAGAATTACACCACTCATGATCTCGAGTTAGAGCCGTAGTTTTGCGCTCAAGATTGGAGACACTACCTCTACGGTACAAAGTGCACAAGTGTTTACCGACCACAAGAGTTTGCAATATATTCTTGATCAAAAGGAGCTTAATATGAGGCAACGCCGTTGGTTGGAGTTACTCAATGACTATGATTGTGAAATCAAGTATCACCCGAAAAGCCAATGTTGTGGCCGATGCTCTTAGTCGGAAAGAGAGGCCTAAACCTTTAAGAGTTCGATCATTGGGAATGACGATTATTTCTCCTTTACCATCGAAAATCCATGAAGCACAAGTCGAGGCACTTAAGGAGGAAAACCGACCAAGTGAAAAGCTTTATGGTATGCCCGAAAGCGCAAATGGTTTTGTAAAGAGAGCGATGGAGTACTATGTTTCAAGGATAGAATGTGGGTTCCATTGTATGGCGGAATACGAGAATTGATTATGCATGAGTCGATAAGTCAAAGTATTCTATTCATCCAGATCGGATAAGATGTATCAAGATCTTAAGAAGCTTTATTGGTGGCCGAACATGAAAGCGGAGATTGCCACGCACGTTAGCAAATGTCTTACCCGCTAAGGTAAAAGTCGAATACCGAAGCCTTCGTGATTACTCCAACAACCGGAAATTCCTCAATGGAAATGGGAACGATTACTATGGACTTTGTTACGAAACTTCCTAAGACATCGGAGGTTACGACGCTATTTGGGTAATTGTTGATCGCCTTACCAAGTCACCCATTTCATACCGATTAGAGAGACTTATTCCATGGAGCAACTCACTAGACTTTATGTCAAGGAAATAGTCTCGAGGCACGGAGCACCAATTTCTATCATTTCCGATGTGAGATAGTCGATTCACTTCAAACTTTCGAATTCATTGCAAGATTCATTCGAACCGATTAGAGATGAGCACAAGATATCACCCACAAACCGACGGTCAAAGTGAAAGGACCATTCAAACATTAGAAGACATGCCGAGGGCATGTGTGATTGATTTTGGAAATGGTTGGGCTAACCATTTGCCATTGATTGAATTCTCGACAACAATAGTTATCACACCAAGATCAAGATGGCACCATTCGAGGCACTCTATGGTCGTAAGTGCCGATCACCGCTTGTTGGGCCGAGGTAGGAGACGACAACCATCGGTCCGTAAATGGTACGGAAACCACCGAAAAGATCGCTCAAATTCGTGATAGACTTAGAACCGCCAGAGTCGATGTAAAAGTTATGCGGATGTTAGACGCAAGGATTTGGAATTTCAAGTGGGTGACAAAGTTATGTTGAAAGTATCGCTTGAAAGGCGTGGTACGCTTTGGAAAGCGTGGAAAATTGAACCCGAGATACATTGGACCATTCAAGATTTTGAGCCGAGTTGGTCCGTAGCTTATCGACTTGATCTTCCTCCGTAACTTAGCCATGTGCACAACACGCTTCACGTTTCAAACTTGAAGAAGTGTCTCTTCGGATTTAATCGCTCGTTATTCCATGGACGAAGTTCACTTGACGACAAACTCAACTTTGTGGAAGAACTCAGAGAAATCATGGACCGCGAGGTCAAGCAGCTTGAAACAGAGTCGTATTCCTATTGTGAAAGTTCGTTGGAATTTCGACGAGGTCCCGAGTTTACTTGGGAACGGAAGACCAGATGCACGCAAGTATCCTCATCTTTTCGCCGACACCGTTAGACCTAATAACGATTGAATTGTGGACCAATTCCTTTTGATGGGCGAATGTGACAACCCGTACTTTCGTGTCATTTCTACACCGCTCATGTCTCATTATTTCAACATTTTTAGTAAACTTGGTTTACTTGTTTCAAATTGCAGAACCTTGAGGTTTAGCGGCTAATTCATGATCATGACATCACGCACATTTCATATGGACTATGATTAGTCTACATTTCATTGACATCATGTGCATCTCATTAGTACATTCACGACATTTCATTTCACCTTCAACGCGTAATTTTTATATTTAATAATCTTTATCGCGTGAGTTTTTATTTTAAATATTTAATCCGTTACTTTCAAAAATGATCCCGAGGTATTTTTAAACTTACATTTAGTTCATAAAACTATATTTTTAGTTTTCCTAGTGTTTCAAATTTATTTGGTACTTAAATCGTTAAAGTTTAATTATTACGCTGCTTTTTCTTAAAAATTTTACGATAATTATTTTATCACCAATTTTCACAAGGAAAGTATTTTTACAATTTTTATTATCTCATTACAATCTATTTTGACCTATTAAAACTTACTTGTACCAAAATTTTCCATTTACCTTTAATTTACATTTAACTTACATTTTACTTACACTTTTATACAATTTTTACACAAATATATATAAGTAATAAAAAAAAAAAAAAAAATAAATAGAGACATCCTCCCCTGGCCGACAAGGGGAGGGGTAGTAATTAAATGTGGTATGGTTTGTTGATTGTTAATATACTTTACACAATCTACAAAAGTCTTACAACTTCAATTATCATTCACATTCATTCATTTCTCATTTCACCAAGTGTTTAAAAATTTTTTTCTCTCTTTCTTTTGGCTTCATCAAACCGCCACTCATCAAGAGTGCCAAGGGATCAAAATTTTTGCAAAATCAAGTGTGTTTACAACCTAGTTATATCCTTTATATGGTTTTGAAATAAAACCAAGGATATTTAAGTTTAATCCTTGTTACTTTCACCTCTTCACTATCACTTGTAAGCATGTTTTTATCATTTTCATGTTTCCTTTTCATTTTCATATGTTTCTTTTCATTTTGGAGCTTATATGCATGTTATGTGATTTATACCATTTATTTCATGATTTTTGAGTTATATATATAATTATGGTCATCCTATAAATATTCCCATGGTATTCTTTGGTCTTGATGGTGATTAGGAACCCATGACACCCTAAGAAGGTGTATGGTAGGATTAGATTAGTTTTGGAGTTGATTTGAAGGGATTAGAATAGGTTTTGTCCGAGAAAACTATTTTCGATAACTATATTTTAGGTTCTGTCCTTGTTTCGAATTTCTGGAAAACCTACTGTTGGTACGAAATTTTGGCCTTGATATTTAGAAAATATACTTTAAAACGAATCCGTGGCCTTTTGAACGGATAAAACGGAGTTATAACGGAAGTGGTGAATTTTTAAAGTTTGACGATTTAAACGTATACTTTTCGAAAATTCAGCTTTGCGCTTTTAGTATTTTCGGTCAAAACGAGCCTTAAGCTTCACAAATTATTTCGACTTATCAAAATATATTAGTTTACTTCGATACGGCTAAGGACATATTTTACGAGAAAACGGATTTGAAACGACAAATATATGCACGCTTTTATAAAGTTGCCGAAATATTATTTTTCTAAAAACTATATTATTTTTACGATACAAGTATTTCATTAGTCAGAACGGCTATGTTTATGCGCTTTTAACCATGATGTGAAACTTTTGGAACGAAATGTCTTCTAGTAAAATCAAGTTCACCGCCATATTTTTCAAAACAAAAGCCGCTTTGTCAAGCGGAGTTATAGTAAATTATTTACGGATGTTCAAACTTGGCCGAAACTCATTTTCTCGCACACAATTAGCAAAACCACCATCTTTAGCCCTTGATATCTTTATGATCGAGACCTTTGGACGAAAACTCCCGAATCGAAACTTCTAGATATCGATACAAACTTTCCAAAACCGTCGAGTTCGTTTCTAACGATCGACGACACCATTTTACGACTACTTTTCCGAGCCATTTTTGTTGATTTCATGATTTTTCCGACGACATTGTTTTGCGATTTAAAAGTGGTAATTTCACCAAAATCATTATAAAACCATTGTAGGATGACATTTTGACGTAAAACATGTAAAGTCATTTTGAAGGGTCAAGACGTCAAAAGAGTATTTTTCGACGACGAGTAATATTTTCAAAACCCGTAAATGGTATAAATAACATACGGTGCATGCATAACATTACATTGCAACTCATGACATATCATATCATTGATAATAGGTCCCGTTGACGATTACATTAAACCTCGTGTACTCACTTTTGCCGTTATTCCGCTTTATCCAAGTGAGTTTTCATAGCCCCGCTTACATGCTTTCGATTATTTTCAAACCCACGGGAGAATACATTGCACTACATTTTTTTGTACGATACCAAGTATGTTAAATTCATTACATTGCTTAAGTTACCGTGATTTGCCAATTTGAAAGTCCCCATTACTTGAACATGAACCGTTAATCTTTGAAGCGAGGATGAGTGGATAGATCTATCGAGGGTGACGCCCATCCGGTTGGTGAATCCCAACCGTGCAAACGGATGCATTTCATTTGATAACATTACGGAGTTGTCTCGCAAACACTGCAGGGCATACATTATTGAATGCCTAGTTTCGGGGTCATGGGCTTAGAGCAATTGTAACATTATTTTTACGTGATCGGATTGTCATGCATGGTCTATACTTGTGTAGTCGATAAAACATTTACATAAACCTATGATTTCTCACCAACATTATTGTTGACCGCTTTTAGCAATGTATTTTCGTGTAATCGAGGCATTCATCATGACATGGTTTAGGGACCTACATTTTGAGTCGCAAGGCCGACTTACATTATGTACATTATGGTACTTTATTTCAAAACATCGTTTGATTTGTAACATGGATGTATTTCCGCAAACTTTGTAAACCTTTTGGGACCGATGTTGTACTGATTGTTTTTATGAAATATCCAACGATGTGTTTTTAAAACGACACTTTAGGTCGCTCAATATAACTCGTGATGTGGTGCTATGACAACAATCCTCGTGAATTCCATTCACGCAAAATGTAAATTGGGGTGTGACAACTCACAACTTCAACCCTAGGAGTGAATCGCCTACATAATGCTAAGGATGAATTTGTTCTCTGCAACCTCAAATATATTACTAGAGGTGTTGATAAAGAGATATTTGGACCGCCAATTCGATATTCTTCTCATCGATGATATTAAGAAGACGGATCACTTCAAACCTGACAAGAAAAGGGCTTCCGCATCCAAAGTGTTAATGTTGATATCACCCCACTCCACCACAACCCAAAACGGCTAAGTCTCGCTCGTTTCAAAGACTTCAAAGACTTCATATGTTGCCCTTCCAAAAGGAGACGGAAAGGTCACAACCCACCGACACCACAACCCGTAAGGTAAAAGAAAGAAGAAGGAAGTGGAAAAGGAAAAGGTTGAGAAACCGAGGTTCGAGGGGTAATACAAGTTTGATTGATGAAGATGATGTCGCTCGCAACTGGGTATCAAGCAAAGCCTAGAAAGTCGAATGTGAGAGCACCAATTAGAGGTGTCATGTTAAGAGAACTCAACCTCACCCACGCCCATACAACCCAATCACACAAGACAAAGGGAAAGGGATTGTTGGTGTAGATGACAAATAAGACGCCACATGCTTTTCGACCATCTCCTCTTCACCATCAAGAACTACCACTCAATTTGAGTCAAGAAAAGAAGTGTTGAATCATCTTCACCAAGAACAACTGGATTGGAAAAGGAGGTATCAAGCACAAGAAGAAACCCCGATCAAGTAATACGCACCGATCAAAATGATGAAGAAGAATTGTCGAAAGACTCACAAGAGAACCTTGAGACAAGGTCCGATGAATTCATGCACTTGGAAGAACCCAACTTGTCTCATCGGGTTCTCTATCCTCATTGAAGAACCTTGATATGCATCTCTATTTGGTGATCGCCTAAATGACAAACCTCCGATAGCGAGCCGCTTAAGAAAAATAATGAGAAAGAGGAAGTCGAGTCTATGTACACCGCTGATATTCAAAGAAGACACTTCAACCATCCCTCCTATGTCAAAGACTGCCTCATACAACCGCATTTCCACCCCCAAACCCGCTAATGATCCATCAAATGTTGTCTCCATCTGAAACCATCACCTCCCGCTTCACCACTCCCTCGCTCACCTCCTCCAGCTAAAACCATCGAGCAATTACTCAAGAGGCTATGACACGATTGCATCTATTGAGAAGCATTTTCCTATCGCCGCCAATAATCTTGATAGTCGTGTCAAAAGTCGGATAATATTAACCTCAACGAGATTGTAACAAAGGCAATAGAAGCCGATATTAAAGATGCGGTTGAATGGGCAATGAAGGCTCCATTACTCAAATGATTCAAAGACTTGCCAATCTCTCGATATGAGATCACCTCTCCGAAAGAATGTATGAAGCAGAGAGCATGTGGACGATACGCATAAGAAATTATATGAAGCACTCGAGGAATCAATGAGACTTGATAATTATCGCTAGCTTGTGGAGGATATACTAGAAAGGAAGATAAGAAGAAAAGAAAGATTGTTCTAGAAAAATCAACTCGATAAGTTTGAGGTCCCAAGCACCATCACCACCACCTCCATCCGGAGGAGCCGAACTTCGGGGCAAGAGGATCTTCTTATACAACCTCTGCAGCCCATCACAACCACCATCATCACCACCAAAACCTCCCAATCAACCAAGTACATCCGGAAATCGTGGAACTCGTAAGAAATCATGGCTTGGACCATGGTTGATTCAAGGTTCACACCCACATCCTCTTTTATTCCTCAAGATCAAGTGTTTATGAAGAATCGATGTCATAAGGTAGTCGAATCCGATGACGATGATGCATCCACCAAGCATATCCCCAAGTCACTCGAATATGATTGGTTTAATGCATATGTGTCGTGAACACTCTAACACATCTAGAGTTGCACCTTCAAAGGACACAATTCAAAGCCGGCTCACCAAAGAGAGACCTCGAGATTTAGAACCTTCATGGTCCATCCCCGAGACTTACACGATGATTCCCGACAACAACTAGGCATCAACTATCACCAATAACTATGAAGCCCAACAAGACTCTCTTCGCACTTCAACGGTGATATGGGTAGCTTCATTAGGTGGTTTGTGAATGTAGGGATCTCGCCCATCACTCCAAAGGATCTTGAAGGACAAGCATTCGAAATTGTCAAGGTTTTTCACTCGATGCCAATCACCAATACCGATATAAGAATGTCATAAGATGCCGAGTGATCAAGTCAAGGAGCGATCACCATTTCAATGTGAACATGCCTCTTCCTCTCGTGGTGAACCCGACAAATGACCATTCAGCCCGTTCTTCTTCAACCATGACCGACTATCTATGTGCTCGCTCATCTGAAAGAAGACCACCTTTTATCAATTTCAAAGATGAAAGTTGCTACCTACTCCGATCGTGGTCTTGAATGATGGTTCCGCATCAATTTCCGGGCGATAAAGAACAAGAATATGATATTGCTACCTCATATGGTATTTCGCATTGGTGGTTCAAGTTGGATATTAGTTTTCACATACACATCAAACCATAACAACAAGGTGGCGATAAGTAGAATTCTAGAGAGAAAGTTAGAGGTTTAGGGAACTTTAGTGAGAGAAAGAAAATTTTATTATGAGCTCCAACTCTCTACCTTGGGAGGTAGAGAGTATTTATAGTCTTACATAAATCGCCACACATCGGGTCGTGGATCGTGCATACAGTGGGTAAAGACCCGTCCGTCCTCCACGGTGTTACTTAACTAAATACTACTTAACATAAAAGAACTACGACTACGAGCTTTTAACGATTACATATACTTGAGGTGACCGACTCTTTAATACCGGAATTTCTAATTCCTAACAATCTCCCTAAGGAGGTCACCTCAATCATGTACCAAAATTACATTGAATACAAATAGATATTACATTAAAAATTGTTCTTGCATTCTTGATGTAGTCCTTTGCTTCTAAGCTCGTAGTCATTGATTCTTCACATTGCATGTTTGGTTACTCCAAGTGGAGGTCTTTATCGATCCACGTGATAATAATTTTGAGCCATCATTTGAGATCATCACTATCAAAAATCTCGACACATCCTTTGTGGTGTTGGTATTATGTGATGTTGTGACTTTAGGACCGACATGCTCACATTCGGATCATGATATCTTCTCATCGAGTAGCGGAAGCATTTGTTGAATCATGATATTGGCGCAGCAGAAAGCGTAAGCATGGAGTGAAAATATCGAGTCATTGATGCACTAATCATGATTTCTTTTGAGTTGAATGTGTTAAGTGAGCATGCGGCTATGGATTGACCGCTTCATTCGATCACCGCAAACGTCGGGTGTACCGCATACAACAGCTTAGCAATAAATCGCACGAAAGTGTCTTTGATCACTTTCGTTGAATTGAGGTACACGCCCACGGTTCCCCGTTGATCAAGACATGTACCGCTCGTGATCGTATAATTCAAGAATTTCCTTGATGTGGTTTCGCAATGCTCTAGTGTTCTCAAACCGAACATCTCAAAGAAGATAACACGGAGTGAGTGAACCAATAATTTTAAGTCCACCGATTGATGAAAAGAGATTTGAAAACAATCGTATTGCTCAATAGAAATTGTTTTGCAATACAACGAAGGTTTTATTGAAAATCAATTATCAATCATAAAACACCTTTTGGTTTGAAAAATGAGTACACGGTCGATGTGCTAAAGAAAAGAGTTGTTAAGCACAAAGACCGGTTTTTCAAAGGTATCCGTCAATCCATAACTCGAACCAGATTGATTCAAGAGATTGAATCGCCCATTGTTTCGCTCGGTTGTCACATGGTTGATCCATATAATAGATCTCACATGCCACCTACCAGAGCTTGTTTGATGTTGGCTCGAAGGCTTTCCATCTTCATTGTGAATATGTATACACATTACTCGGATGTTCGCAATACCACAAGGATAATGCGAGGACTCAAGATATAATCTCTTTCCACATTGTGTGAAACAGAGAGTCTTCATTGAAAGTGTCCTAATGAGATTTATTGATGATCTCGTGGCTCTAGACTCAATTTGTGCATATTTGGATCCCGTGCGGAGACTAGGGAGAGGGTCTCCTTCTTCAATATCAACAATCTCTAAGAGAAAGTCGATAGATAATGTCGGTTCCCGTGAGAATGAAACAAGTCCTTTTAAGAGGAACTTGAGTGGTTTGGAAAGTTGAAGTGCAAAGCGCCACCGGGTCCATGACGCCTTGTCTTCAATACCGATGTTACCATCAAGAGCATATGAAGTGAACCCGGTTTCGCCCTAAGGTTGAATAAATGGAGGGCTATTTGTTTTCACCCTTTTCTCATTCAATTCTTTTAATTCTTCAACCCTTCAAGCTTACCGAGACTTCATAGCAAGAACCTTGTTGGGTTTGTTCCAAGACTTGCTCTATTTCATCCGCACTCTTCCCATATCTCACTTTTCTCCTTTTATCATCATACCTAAGGACTTCTACACTAACTAGTGGATTGTCCTCGGTAGATCCCTCCGGTTCGGCGGATCATGGGAACACATACCTAACCTTATCATCCTTATATCACCGTACATAAAGTAAAGTTGGTCGGTCAATTTGGTATTGTTCATCCGCCATTGGAACCAATTGAAAACCATTTGAAAATCAATCCAGATACTTGTGATATATTATCAAAACATTTTGTGCCGAATTGTTTTTGATAGTTTTAGAACAGTGCTCCCCTCAACATGTGCATCAAATGTTTGAAATCGTTTTGCACACGGAGGCAAGAGGAAGAATTTACTTCTTTGATTACCATTTTCTAAAGATATCAACATCACTTCCCGATCAAATCAAGAAGATAAAGCATTTCGGGAAGGATGAGGTTTTCATAAGTTTGCTCCCCTCAATATGTGCCTCGAGATTAGAAAAGAGTTTTGCACATACTAGAGGGAACCGCACATTGAGATAAATGATCACGTTTCAAATCATAGGTTTAAGATAGATGCTCCCCTCAACATGTGCATTGAAAATTTGAAATCGTTTGTCACATGTGGGAAGGGACATGTACATCCTTATAAAACCATTTACCGAATTATCGCTTTAAATCCAATTTAAATCACACATTCTCCCCGATCACAATTATCAAATCATTTGAGATTTGTGATCTCTTATAGATTTAAATTGATTTTGAAAGCTTTTAAGGAGAATTGTGACTTGATTATGAAAGCGTTTTAATCGATAAGGATCGGATTTTAAGACTTTAAACTCCATTGATAAAACATGCATGTATATCTTTTGAAAACAATTTAATGCCAAATAACTTTTTAATTTAATTGAAATCATTCTCCCTCAATCAATGACATAGGTTGTTGATTGAGAGATAGAGATTTTGACAAATAAGTCCCGATGATTATCAAAAATAGAGACCGAGTTATTTTTCAAAGCATTTAGTTTTCAAGCAGATAAATGTTTATAGAATCGAGCATGGAATTTTGAAAACATGATAAAACATGGCTCGTTTTTCTTTTAAAACCGGTTATTGCTCGAAAATGACAATAAACCATAGTTTCTCTTTCTCCCAAAAATATTTTTGATTTTTTTTTATATTTTTTTTTTTTTTTTATATTTTATAAAATTCGAACAACATCTAAAGTCCCGTGTCATTCTTAGAATGACAACATCAAGACCGTAGATATTATCGAATCGAGAGAAACATGACAAAATGACAATATTTTTTGAAGATTTTTCGAATTTTTCAAATTTTTATGGATTTTGAAAGTTTTATATTTTTCTATTTTGATTTTTCGAATAGATATATACAAGAGATAGATGAAGATAGACCTTTACTCTTCGTCTTCCTCCTGAAGACGTTTGAGTGTTTCTGGTTGAAGGCTTTTCAAGCCAAGACGTGGAAGAATAAACTCAAAACGTTCTCTTGGAAGAGCTTTGGTGAAGATGTCACTAACCGGTATTCGGACCTCACAAAATAGAGTTCCACCACACCTTTTTCAACTTGTTCCCGATGAAATGATGTCGAATGTCGATATGCTTTGCTCTTGAGTGTTGAACATTGTTGCATGAGAGAGCAATAGCACTTTTATTATCACAAGACAGAGGATTTTGTTGAATACAAAGCCATAGTCGATAATTGAGATCTCATCCATAAGATTTGAGCACAACAGATGACATGGCTATGTATTCACCTCAGAGAGGAAATAGAAGTACTCATTTGCTTCTTTGAAGACCACTCACAAGCTTATCACCCAAAACCGAGCACCTCCGCACGTATTTCGACGTGTATCTTGACAACTCGCATGATCAAGATCTCGTGATAGGCCGTTAGTGACATACCGGTGTCCTTCGGTACCAAAGACCCATATTGATGGTTCCTTGGAGATACCGAAGACCCGCTTAATCGCTTCAAGGTGCTTTTTAGTAGGCTTAGCTCGGTATCTAGCACACATGCAAACAATGAACAAGATGTCCGGTCTACTAGCGTGAGGTACATCAGGATCCAATCATACTACGATATTTCGTTTGGTCAATCATGATCCCCGAGTGGTCCTCATCTAGTTTGGTTCGGTCAATCATGGGGTGTCAACAGGTCACTTGAATCAAATCCAAATTTCTTTAAGATCTCGTTGCATATTTAGATTGATTTATGAAAATGCCTCCGGACTTTGTGAAATTTGTAATCCCAAGAAAATGACATTTGTCCCATCATTGACATTTGAAATTTTGAACTCATTTCATTTGAAAACGATCACATTCCATTGGGTCCGCCGAGGCAAAATAATATCATCAACATAAATTTGAACATGAATTAAATGTTTGCTCGACCGGTGAACAATGTAGGATCAATCGCTCCTTTGTTGAATCCGGTTGATAGAAGAAACTTTGACAATGTATCATACCATGCCCTTGGAGCTTGCTTTAAACCGTAAAGAGCCTTCTTCAAACGATAAACGTGAGTAGGATGCTCTTGATTCACAAATCCTTCAGTTGGTCGACGAGACGACTTCTTTAAGATCTCCGCTCGTAAATGCCGCCTTCACATCCATCCGATAGACTACCATGTTCTTACTAGCAAGATTAGCCGAAAGATTCGATTGCCTCGATTCGAGCAACTGGAGCAAAAGATTCTTCAAAGTCAATACCTCCTCTTGACGGTATCCTTTAGCAACTAATCGAGCCTTGTTCTTCAACACATCACCATGCTCATCAAGTTTCACTTTGAAGATCCATTTAAGAGCAATAATCATAGCACGCCTGAGCGTGTACTAACTCCCATACATCAAGTCGATCAAACTCATGAATTTCATCTTGCATGGCATTGAACCACTATCTTCATTCATGGCGGTTTTAACATCTTTTGGTTCGATCTTAGATAGTACGGAGTTGAAGAAGCACCATAAGGCATCGGTTGCAAGTTGTTTCCGGGTTGATACAGACGAGAGGGATTTCCAATGATGTTGTCTAATGGATGATCGTGAGTCCATTTTCCGAGGTGTTCATGTGGCGCTTGTTGAGGGACCGAGGTAGTCGAGTCGATGTCTCTCAAGAAGATGGTTCGATGATGATTCAGAGCAAATATGTTTTCAAATGGAGCATCTTCGTGAGTAGCAAAGGGATTAACTTCATCATTGATGCCGTAAACATTTCCATGATGTACATTTGAAGAATGATGATTTGTTGATGAGATCAAGGATCGCAGCAGTGCTTCTTGACTTAAAGATATTGAGACCGAGGATTGACTTCATTCACGTGAATATGAGCATCCTCTCGTTGTAGGGATCAACACCTCATTAGTAATTGAATCATACAGTTCATCAAACATAGGATCAAACAATTTCTTTAAATCATCTTCGATGGAGGTACATATGGAGTTTCTTGAGAAGAGTTTGGAACAAGGGATGAACCAATGGGACTGCTTTTGAAGTGCGGGTCCCGAGTGGAGTGTCCAGAGCCATTTGACCGGTCACCATCAAACGTAACGTGAATTGTTTCCATGATATTTCGGGTTCTTTTGTTGTAGATTCGGTATCCCTTTTGTTTGAAGCATACCCTACAAATACTCCAATGTCTCGCTTTAGCTCTAAGTTTGCCTAAGTCTTGTCCTCATTAGTTGGATAACACAATGCACCAAACACACGAAGGAAAGAGAGATTAGGTTTTCTATTGTGGACAAGTTCATATGGAGTTTTTCCATGAACAAGTGTGAATCGAGAACGATTTTGTGTGTAGCATGCAAGTGGCAATAGCTTCACCCAGAGAAACATTGGAACCTTTGAGTAAATCAAGATTGTTCTAGCGGCTTCTACAAGAGTTCGATTTCGTCTTTCAACTACACCGCTCGTTGAGGAGTTCGAGGAACACTTCTTTGATGGTCGATTCCAATGCTTTCATAGAAGTCACTAAGTTGTTTGTTAACAAACCGGCCCATTGTCTGCTCGGATAATTCGATCGTTTTGTTGAGTCGAACTCGCACTGTTTGATGAGCTTGATGATGATATCGAGTTTCATCCTTTGTCCTTAAGAACTTGACCTGTGAATCTAGAGTAATCATCAACCACAACCAACACATATTTCTTACCAAAGATGTTCTCGCACTCTCATTGGTCCACACAAATCCATATGAAGGGTATGAAGAACTTCAGAATTGAGATTGTAGGTTTGTGTTTGTGGGCAAACTTTTGCTTTTACCCAATTGGCATGTTGAACAAAGATGATCCTTTTCATACTTTAGTCTAGGTAAACCTACAACTAAGTCCTTTCTCGAAAGATCGTTGATGGTGCCAAGTTCAAGTGATTGAGACGACGATGCCATAACCATGACTTTGTTTTTGAAGCCTTTGATAACAAGCGATTGGAGAAGCCCTCATCATGTCATCGATAGAGATGGTGTAAAGATTTGAGCCACGAGTTCCTTTTAACAGTTCCTTACCATTAAGATCTCTAACAAAGGGTATGTTTTTCAAGGCTACTTCTAGATCGTAATCACGAATTGACCAACAGAGAAATGATTATGACCCAAACCTTCCACATAGTAAACTCTAGAGATGACACTATCACCAACAACGTAATCTCCATAACCCATAATAGCACCGAAATGATCATTACCGAATCTAACAGTCCCGATGAATTTGCTCACGAAGTTCATGAGCCGCGACCGGTCTCCAAATATATGCTTGGAACAACTGAGTCCGTGTACCACGTAACGATTTGAACGATCCGCAGTTGAACACGCATAAGAATGGATAATCGGATAATTGGGATCCCCATGCAAGAATGGGTTCCATTTGGTTAGTTACAATGGTTGGAACACCCACATCGTAAATAGAAGCATTCATATCGAAAGTGAGGCAATGGAATCATTGTGAATAGATGCAAGATTAGTGTCTCAGATAGCCCTGCTCACAGCAGTGTGATCACTTCTTAAGGGAATAGTTCTACCAAGAGGCATCCATTTTCTAGTGGGCATTATCTCGATTAGTCTTATGACCAATGTATCCAATAAAAGCCTATTTTATCGAATGTTCTTCCGTGGGTTTCCATTGTTTTCTAACTTTCTTTCTTTTTGCCTTTTAGCCTTCTTAGCATGAATTTTAGCATTAACAATATTAATCGGACAATTAACATCATTAGCGTAACATTAACACCACATTCATGATTAGAAATGTAATTCAAGCAGACATCAAGACAAGGTTTGCAAATAGTATCGAATTGAATTAATTACAAGACGCCTATGGCTAATACTAGAATCAACACGATTCGCTTTATTCAATTCAAGCTTAAAGTTCCTAGATTGTTCTTCTACTCTCTTCCAAAGGCACATTCTTAGCTTGAGAGGTCCTATCATTCCTTGTATTGTCTTGAGACTTTGACCGCTCCGCTTAATGTCACCGATTACTCTGTAGAGGAATGGGAACATTAGTTGGTTTAACTACTCTTTGCATCACCTGCTTAGATGTGCCGATCCGAACTACATGCAGTGCACTAAGGTTCACTTTCTTAAAACTAGAGGTACCGAGATTTGTACTCCTAGAAGGCACACTTGAGTTCTCTTTCTTAGCATTGATGATCCGAATCGAACTACTTAAAGGCACACTACGGTTCACATTCAAAACATTGGGAATCGAATGCATATCATACTTGGCATTAGGCATCGAGCATGGAATCAAAGGATTAACTCTCTCACCTAATGACTTTGGGCATATTGTGATCAAGCATTCTAAGATTTCTTGAGATCGTTTGGCATATAAGCATGCATGTCCAATTGCATTATCATGAGGTTTCTCTAGCTTATCCTCTTCAACAATCTCACGCAGACATTCTAAGCAATCCTTAAGAGATGAGAAGTATGTTTGAATAGCAAGTTTGTTGTTCCTTAGATGAGGAGGGACATATGTCATGCATAAAGCATATTTATTACAAGAGTGAACCTTTGATACACCATTCTCCCCATTGGTCATTGGCATTTTCCCTTTTACCGACTCTTCGATTCTCAATTTCCTTTTGCAATGAAGCTATTTGTTCGTTATTTTGTTACGAGTGACCTTAATTGATTCAAATAACTCATTGAAATGACGTTTAACCTTTTCATTTTCTTCTAGAAAACTTTCGCTTTCCTTTTGTAAAGCATTTACTAGGTTTTGAAGATGAAACGTTTGAGAATTTCGAGAATCTAAAGGAGGAGGCATTTGGGAGCCTGTCATATTGTTCGTTTGACCCTTTAATTGAGAGATTTGGGCTTTCAACTTTTTCGATCGTGTTGCACCGAGCTTGAATCTGCTCATCACGTTTGTTAATTTGAAAACCGCATCAAACTCGAGCATCCGATGATGTCTTGATATTTGAAGTTTTGACATTTTCTTTAAGATGTTGATATTTTAGTTGTAAATTAAAATGCTCAACTTCTAGTTTAGAAAAATGTTTAACCAAATTGTCGTGATCATCCAGTTCAATTTTCTCGCTTAGTTTAGAATTAGTTTTTCAAGCTCAATGACACGATCATGGGAGACTTTCGTGGCAACAGATAGTTCATGAAATTTGGAAGCATTAATAGAGCAATTTGAAGCAAAAAACATATCTTGAGCAACACATTCAAGAATAAGAGTCTCATTCAATGTATGCAAGTTCTTCCTCTCAATCTCATTATATTTTAGTGCACGCTCATAGTCACTAACTTCAACTATCATTGCATCAAATTCCTTTTCCATTCCCTTGATATCGCTTTCTATCCCTTTTAAGACTCTCAAAGTGATCTTTTAGAAGTTTAAAGAAAGGCATGACCTCGCTTAAATAACATTCTTTCATTTGCTCAAACCCCTTTCTCCTTCGATTATACCAATGGGTGTGATCCTTTTCTTGCAAGTTTTCTCAAAATCAACAAATAGTTGAAATATAACATATTGGCTAATTAAGGTCTTGCTTTTAGTGGCAATTGTTCTAGGAACAAGATGCATTGGTGTATTAGGAGGATACACAATGCTTCTAGGCATTTTCCAAAGGGAGGGTTTGTTTCAACAATATTTTCCGCTTTTCGCTTATCTAAATCCATTTTCCGTAAGACTTGTTCGGGAGTCAACAATGTCTCGAGGCTTAAACTTGTTCAAGGAAATCCAGTTTTCCTTCTTGTAGTCATGAGGAGTGATAATTACTTTTTCTCTTTGCATTTAGGATCATTTAGTTTCTTATTCATCTTTTCCTAGTGATTTCATCTAGTTTCTTATCATCCTCTCGTGCACTCAACGCAACTAGGTTTTTGTCTAGGTTTAAGAATCTCATTGCCATCATAGATCACACTTTGAGTCGCTTTTGCTATCTTTCCGTACTCGTGGTTGGGTTTATCTATAATGGGAACACTATGCTTATCGCTTAGAACTCTATGTTTAGTGACCATGTGAGCAATCGAATGGTGTTTCCTTGTATGTACAACTTGTTTTCAAGTTTGTTTTCAAAGTTTTCGATTAGAAAAGTCTCTCAAGAGTTTTGATTCCTTTGCATTAAATTCTTGCTTAAGCATTTTCACATTTTCTTGAAGTTCTTGTTTTTGCTTAGTTGTTTTAGAAAGTTTTTCTTGCAAGGAATTTAATTCTTGTTTCAATACTTCTTTCTAAAATTACTTTTTCTAATGACCTGACGCACTTGGTCATCCATTTCCCGCTCACGAGTGGTCAACTCAAATTTTGCACGTTGTTCATAAATAGCAACACGTTCTTTATAGGCATTTAGTTCGTAAATTACGTAATCATCGGGGCACATGCGGTGTATTCATCAAAAACATAGTCATTGTTGATCGCAGAAGATGCATCACTTGGTACAACTTCACTTTCACTTTGTTTCACATATTGATCATATGGGACAATATCGATATTACCCATATTTTCAATATTTGATTCAATAGTTTCATTGATTGTACTTTGTCATGCATCTTTGCACATCAAGATCATCGTATAGTTTTAATACCTCCGAGATGAGTTTGTCTTTGGATGGGCCACTTGTGGTGAAGAAGAGACCTTGGGAGAAACCATTGGAGAAATGCTAGCCATAAAAATTGTGTGTGCCGAGGTCCATCATCCACATCGAGTCGTATGCATCACAATCGCCGACTTGAAAGGCATTCGATGATTGTGACCTATCTCCCGAATAGGTCGCTCATCCACATCTCGCATCATAGGTCTTGGCATTGCCCTCGCCTAGAAACAACAATTCCTCTTCATCCAAAGCAAGACCATTGTCCCGAGCTTGTACAAGCAAGATCTTATCTCTCAAGTAATCAAGATTCGTGGACGCTTTGGAGATGTGCGCTTGCAATGTGTCCTCACCACCACAGCTTATAACATTTGATCGGCTTAGCTTGACCTTGGTTACCATTCCTTCCTCGATTCGTTGCCAACATAACCTCTACCACTCCACCTCTTCCCCGATCATACTGTCTTTCCCGAATCGGTTGCACCACGATCCTTCCATCTTTAACAAGAGCTTGATTGTGTGGGTTAGATGTCGCTCGAGGTTGTTGTTGGTTTGTGGGAGAGAATTCATGTTTTGACTAATCGAAGAGCTAGTTGATTAATGAAGTTACCCACGTGTGCATCAAAGATCGCCTTGTTTGAACATAGGATCGGGAATGAGTTTGTGATTACCATTACCCAAGGGTATGACTTGTGAAGCTTTGGTTGTGATTCCGATGTTTGAGTAGAAGGCGTTGAGTCATTAGACGAGCTTGTCTCTCCCGGTTGGTTTTGAACCGATTGAGAATCAATTTTTCAAACATAGCATGTCTCTCATTTCAAGGAGGAAGGCATAGAGTTGCTCATAGTTTGTATTCTTCAATCCTTTAGTGAGCTTCACAAGGTGACAAACTTGTGCCATTCGGGATTCATGTTGTTCACAAATTTTGAGTTCAAATGAATGTTAGGCATAGTCATTCGATGTTCCTCATGTCATTCACCAACTTATGAAATCTCACATAGTACTCATAGACACTCTCATCCGGCTTCATCTTGAAGTGTTCAAATTCGTCATAGAGTTGTGATTCTCTGCCTTCCATAGTTAATTCGAACCCGAGAGAAGCATCTTGACATTATCCCAAACCGCCTTTGCATCGGTGTTGTGATTGATCACTTGTAGATGTCTTTAGGAAGACCTTGAAGAACAATGTTAGAAGCCCCGATATCGCATCGAATCTCTTTTCTCCTTATCATCAAGCTCATCATACATTTTAGGTCCGTCCATTCCGTAAATAGGAGTTCCATCTTCATTAGTATCAAGTATGTCTCTAGTCGTCTCAACTCGATATGGTCCTTCATCAATGGATTTGAGAATGTTGACACCATTTTCCTTTCCAAGGCAAGACAACTGATTCGTTGAGCCCAAGAATCGTAGTCGGCCTCTGCAAGCATGGGTGGACGAGTATCCGAGCCACCGCTTGAACATCCTCGCAACAAATGGAGATGATAGTAGGAACGTTGGTAGACATGTTAACAGATTATACGGATTTTATAACTCTATGATTAAACCGGAAATAGATTCTTTCACGGATTTTACTAAATCAAGAGAAAACCGTAAACAATCACCCAAGTCGCTAGAAGATAATGCACCAAGTCGCTAACACCTAATTCGCTACACCACTAAGTCGCTAGAGTCCCAAGTCGCTAGACAAATGCAAGTCGCTAAGTAGTAACTCGCTAAGCCTCAAGTCGCTAGCAAAATTTTGGCAAGAATTGCTACTCAAGTCGCTAAAGATACAAGTCGCTAAAGAGCAACTCGCCATGCACCAAGTCGCTACCACTGTCGCTACCCGTAGTGGAGAGTCCACTACTTGTATCGTTAATCGCTAGATCTAAGTCGCTAGCTCCAAACGTAACTCGCCACGAAATTGCAAAGCAAGTCGCTACGAAGAATGAAGTCCGAATGTCAAGTCGCTAGCAAGAAAACCACAAAACATCACTTTTCAATCCAAAACTACCCAACCACGATGATTCAAGCTTACCAAATCAAAACCTAAACACTTGTGATGATTCTAAACATAAAAGTACTATCAAAATCCAAACTTTAACACTAGAAATCACCCAAATGATGCAAAACCACTAAACTTTTTCAAACTCAAAACCACCTAAAACCACTAGAAATCCAAAGATGTGCAAGATATGATCTAACCATGGCTCTTGATACCAATTGTTGGATATTAGTTTTCACATACACATCAAACCATAACAACAAGGTGGCGATAAGTAGAATTCTAGAGAGAAAGTTAGAGGTTTAGGGAACTTTAGTGAGAGAAAGAAAATTATTATTATGAGCTCCAACTCTACCTTGGGAGGTAGAGAGTATTTATAGTCTTACATAAATCGCCACACATCGGGTCGTGGATCGTGCATACAGTGGGTAAAGACCCGTCCGTCCTCCACGGTGTTACTTAACTAAATACTACTTAACATAAAAGAACTACGACTACGAGCTTTTAACGATTACATATACTTGAGGTGACCGACTCTTTAATACCGGAATTTCTAATTCCTAACAACTGTGGACAATCCACTAGATTGTGTAGAGTCCTTAGGTTTGATGAAAAGGAGAAAAGTGAGATACGGGAAGAGTGCGGATCGAGACGAGCTAGTACCGAATAAACCCAACAAGGTTCTAGTTATGAAGTCTCGGTAAGCATTGAAGGGTTGAAGAATGAAAAAGAATTGAATGAGAAAAGGGTGAAAAGAAATAACCTCCATTTATTCAACCTTAGGGCGAAACCGTGTTCAATTCATATACTTACCGGTGGTTACCAAGGTAACATCGGTGTTGAATACAAGACGTCATGGACCCAAAGGACGATCGCACTACAACTTCCCAAGCTACTCAAGTTCCTCTTAAAAGGCTTGTTTCATTCTCACGGGAACCAACATTATCTATCGACTTTCTCTTAGAGTTTGTTGATATTGAAGAAAGAGACCCTCTCCCTAGTCTCCGACATAGGATCCAAATATGCACAATTGAGTCTAGAGCCACGAGATCATCAATTAATCTCATTAGGACACTTTCAATGAAGACTCTCTGTTTCACACAATGTGGAAAGAGAGATTATATCTTATGAGTCCTACGCATTATCCTTGTGATATTGCCGTAACATCCGAGTGATATGCAAACATATTCACAATGAAGATGGAAAGCCTTCGAGCCAACATCAAACAAGCTCACGGTGGGTGGCATGTGAGATCTATCTAATAGATCGACCATGTGACAACCGAATGTAAACAATGGGGCGATTCAATCTTTGAATTAATCCCGTTCGTAATGGATTGACGGATACCTTTGAAAACCGGTCATTGTGCTTAAAAATTCTTTTCCTTAGCACATCGATCGTGTACTCATATTTCAAATTAAAAGGTGTTTATGATTGATAATTGATTTTCATTAAAACCTTCGTTGTATTACAAAACAATTTCTATTGAGCAAGACACGATTGTTTTTCAAATCTCTTCTTATCAATCGCTGAATCTCAATTATTGGTTCACTCACTCCATGTTGTCTTCTTTGAGACGCTCGGTTTGAGAACAGCTAGAACAACGCGAAACCCCTGTCAAGGAAATTCTTGAATTATACCGATCACGCAAGACCGTCAACAGGAACCGTGGGTCGTGTACCTCAATTCAACGAAGTGATCAAAGACACTTTCGTGTGCTTTATTAACTAAGCTGTTGTATGCACGCATGACGTTTTCGGTGATCGTAATGAAGCGGTCAATCCATAGCCGCATGCTCACACTACACATTCAACTCTAAAGAAATCATGTTAAGTGCATCAACGACTCTGATATTTTCACTCCATGCTTCTGCTACGCTGCTACAAATATCATGAATCTACAAAAGCTTCTGCTACACTGATGATGAAAATCATGATCCAGAATGTGAGCATGTCGGTCCAAGTGTCACAATATCATATGCTGGCAACACAACAATGGGTGATGCTGAGATTAACTGTGGCTGATGATCTCGATTAATGCTCAAAGGTCATCAATGTGGATCACTCTATAACCTCCACAAAATATACAATTGTAGATGAACAAATAACCACGGAAGCACAAAGTTCGAATAGTTTGAATATTTGATATCTACGAGCTCGAGAACAATGTCAAGAATAGAATGCTAGGATGCAAAATGTAAATCATGGGGTGACCTCCCTTAGGGGAAGATTGTTAGGAATTGGAAATTATATTGTGAAGCATCGGTCACCCCAAGTATAATCTAGCTTAAGTTAGCTCGTAGACATATCGTTTATTATGATAGTTGTTAGTCAGTTATTAGCTTAGTGTAGTCTATTGCAACACCGTGGAGGAAGGACGGGTCTTTACCCATTGTATCCCTGATCCACAGGCCGTCATGAGGTCGTTTAGTTTGTAACCTATAAATACCCTCTACCTCACAAGGTAGAGGGTTGGATGTTCATTTGGAATCTAACCTTCCATCCCACTTTCTCTCTCTAAACCATCTAAATTATACGCCTATTTGATCTTGTGGTTTAGTGTGTTTATGAAATCCAATATGTTACATTTTGTCATTTGTTGCTGCAAAGATCTGGAGTTTCAATGTTTTATCATCATAGAGATGTACTTGTTTTGGTTCTTTGTTGCTGATGTTCGACTACAATCCTCTTATGTTGATGTGTTAAAAATCTATCAAGAAAGCGGAACTTAACCTAGTCAAATTCCGGTTTAGGGAGGATTGTTAGGAATTCTACTAAGTATCAATTATCTTGAGATTATCTGAAGAGTTGTGGAATCATGAAGACTTAATCTTTGAAGTAATGAAACCGTGTAGATGGTTTGTGCGGAGATAGATATTTCTTCGTATTCTATAGTTAGTTAGGATATGCATGAGCTTTATTTGGAAGTGATAATGTATATCTTATTTAGTTTTATGTTTATACGTTTCTTGGGAAACGGGTTAGGGTTCCTTGTGTATAAAAGGAACACAATAGTATGAGTTATGTACGAGTTGAAAAACAAAGTTTTAGTATTATTAAAAGATCCATAGAGGATCAAAGTGTTCTTAGTTATTTGTGTTTGTTCTTGTGTTTAATTTCCTCTTGAATACAAGTTATAGAGACATCTTATAGTGTGTTTGTGATTACATAAGCATTACTATCGATCTACGAGTGCTCTAAGATCTATCAAGGTCTTAAGGTTCAACACATAGATTATTTCTTCCTTCGGCGAAAAAGACATCATAAAATGTCTTTGAATAATTCTTGTAGTCAATATATGCATGGCGATTACATGCAATGGCCGATAGTCTCAGTGAGCTCAGACGGATCAACCAGAAACCACTCAATGCTTATGATTATTCTATTTTAATAATCATATCATGAACTGTATGGTATCATATGCCCCCCAAAATATTTGTAAAGAGCGTGTAACTGTTCCAATCAAGAATTATATCATGCACTGAATCTCCAAAACAAACCATACACATCTTCATTGTTCAAAATCCAAGGGCGTCTTCGGACCTAAAATACTATATCGTGAGAAACCAACCCATGACCACCAATCAATGAAACTATGTTATCGAGAAATACCCTTTTTTAATAAAAGAAATAAAGCACAACAAAGAAAATCAAATCGCAGCAGAATCCAATAGTACCGGTAGGAATAGAGAGCCAGTAGAAACACCAAATCATGCGTCTTATATCTTGTACTATTCTCGTGACTCAAAACTCAGATGAGTACTAGCAAATGTGATCATTAAGCACCTTCTGTGGATCACACCCCTTCACTAACACTGAGCACTACAACGTAACTCCTTAAAGTGTTAGCAAATATGCGCATTAAGTACCTTTAGTCTGTAGATCTCACCCCTTCGCTAGATTTATCAAGTCTTTGTCACACCATTAAAGTACAAACAAGTTACCTCAAAAGTGCCTCTGCTCACTTTGAGATATGATAAGACACACACCTGATCAACCAGTAGGAACTCCGAACAACCGCGAGGAACCGAAGCTACCAAAGAACCGTCAAGAGAAACCAATACGAATCAAAATATGCAGCGGAGGGAACACCAAATCAAGCCGAAAATATGTTAATTACTAGGGTTCATCGTTGAATAAAAATTCAACTCACCAAGACTAATAAAACATTAGAAGCACAAACTGTCAAGACCAAAATTAACATATACAACAACTGATCATGAACAATATAAAATTTAGACGACCAGAATTAAGTTCCCACGCTGCCAGAATGAACAAGTACATGAAAGTCCCACGTGAGCACCGACCAATATTAATAACAGTAGAACACGATCTAGTACCAAAATAGAGCCTCATCACCATCCAAATATCTCATCAATTAAATATTGAATATCATGATTGATACTCAGTTGCATGTATCCCATAAATAAATACCACCAATATATATCAACAATTGTATATGGAAAGTAGGGACTAGCATTAAAACAATACAATCAATCAAAGCAATATCAATCGAATAAATAAAAAAGATGAAATAAATATTCATGACCATATGATACTATCAAAACAACAAGCCAAATTGATCAGTACCTTCAAATATAATATCAGTGGGAGCGAGTAATATGATATCGGTAGTAATGTAGAGCCCCACAATAGTATTACCAATCCAAATAAACACGCTAACCAAATTGTACAGAAAACAATACTCATTAATAGCGCGTAATTTCATACCTCAAAACAATTCAACCTCGTAGGACCAAGCATGATCATTATCAACCAAATATAATATGAACTCGTTTCTTGATCTAAAACCGACCAATTAATTACCATCACGTGATCTTCAAGATGACATGAGAAACCAATTTCACCGCCGTCAAGTGACCAATCGTCAATTTAGAACAAGAAGCAAATATGAATATGTAGTACCAAGAATATGTACAATTAAATAACCCAAACACATGCAAACTCGCGGGTCCCATCAATATCAAAATAATATAAATCGAATCAAGGCAAGTATATTACAGTTCCACATACCACGAATGATTCAATATTAATAAAACGAGGGATTAGCGAGAGTACCAATAATTGAACCGAGAATACAAAAGCCCCAAGCAGCCTGACAAAGACGGTTCCCCATTGAATATGCTGTCCCATGCGTGTACCAATGTGTACAACCAGTACCAAAACGTCGCATTAAAAACAAATAAGACCTACTACAAAACTGCTTCTGGCCAATAAAACTCATTTTGCCTGTTGCCTCTTTACATCTGCTGCTATAGAAGAATTAGGGCATAAACCCTAATTACCGAAAAACCTTATCAACCCTAAATCGCCACGAGGCTCTAAAACCAATTGTTGAAGCCCATATCCGTACTCAACTAGGGTATGAGTAACATTGATTGAATGATGCACAGTGGAATAGAAATAAACACAATCAACATCACTAATAAGGTTTTCTTTATTAATCAAAACAAATAAACTACTACTACTACTAATGTACACACGCTATAATCGTGTGTCTAGACTCTCATTAGGAGATGTCTTCTGATTTGTCGTTTTCGTACAGATATTTTTTCCGAAGAAAGGCATGTATTTTCCCCGGGTCGTTTTCCCAACGAGGGATGAATGGAGTTTGACAACTCACGTTGCGATTCGGGATTCGAATGAGAAATAAGGAATTTTGGGTTTTCTAATCTACAAGGCAAGGAAATATAAAGGAAAGCAATAAAAGCTACATAAACTATAATGCAAATAAGTAATTACGACTAGTTATGCAAATTTAAACTAAAAACGCAATAAAACGTAATTAAGGAAACGCGAAATAAATGCAACTATGCTAATTAAAACCCGTAAAATGAAATTCTATTTTTTCTACAGCTAAGAATGATATTTGAAAAATATTTTGAATTAAAACTGTTTTTTTGGTTTTTTCTTGATTTATTTTGAATTAAAAACTAATTTAAGACATTTAAAATAACTTGAAATACTAAAAATTAGGAAAATAAGCTAGAAAATTACAAAACTATTTTTCAAAAATCTTAAATAACTAAAAAGAATTTTCAGAACTGGAATCACATTTTTTTGACTTTTTCTCTATTTATTATGAATTATAAACTATTTAAAACTAATTAAAATGCTAGAAAATTATTTTAGCTAAGAAAAATCTGGAAAAATACTTTTTATGACTTTTTGAATATTCTAAAACTAGGAAAATTGAAATTGCATTTTTCGACCTTTTCTTATTTATTTGGATTAAAAGCTATTTAAAAATGCTAGAAAATGAATTAAATTGAAGAAAAATAGCAAATGAACATGAAAAATATGAAAACTTCCAGTCAACTATAAAATGATCACGAGAACAAGGAAAATTAATGAAACTACGTGGAGATCGGGAACTATGATTTGGGTACACTACTAGAATGAATAAGCACTGAAAATAAGCAAGAAGCAATAATAAGCTACACAAAGCTACCATAAGCTAAAACTACCCTATTCTAACTCGAAACTAAGCTATTGCGGTGATGGGGAGCCAAAAATACAAGCGGAAAGGATTAAAGCTACAAAACCACAAAATGCCAAACAAACTTATTAAGAGCAACTTTGAGCACTAATCTAAGTGGCTTATAAAATTCCTAAAATCAAACTAAAATTACCATGCAAAAGACAACCAGCCAGAGAGCTTAAGTCCCAAATTTCAGCTCCTAAGGACTAAAATAGAAGATTTTAAAAATCAAGAACTAAGCCTACTTGGGACTGGTAACTGATGCACATAACAGTTATGTAGAAGAAAATGGCTAATTGCAGGCTTAAAACTTAGCACCTAAATAAGCTAGTGACACTAATAAGTAACTCAGAGAGGTCCTAAATAAGAAGAATACTAACTCTACGGTGGTCTGCTGTGTTGACTGGAGCAACAGCAGCCTAAAGCTCTTATTGAAATCTTTCTAAAAGCTGACAAGACTAATAAGCTAAAGACTAAGAAGCTGAACCAGATTACGCTAACTTAGGGAAGAAAATGCATACCAGTATTCAGAACATAAACACTTAAAAAATAAGCCTACAGGTTACACAGAACACCTTATGAATCAGCAGACTTAGGAGCAACATAAGCAACTATGGACTACGAATTAAGCACAAGAATAAGCTCTAAAACTGATAAAGGCAAAACAAATCATTACTATACTAAAAGCTTATCAGATGAGTATAAAAACTAGCAATAACAGTAACCTACTAAGCAATTAATCAGCAAAAGTAGATCTTACTTGGGACAGAACTAGTGATGCAGGGATATAATCAAACCACAAGATCAACTTCACGACACTAGCACCTATCTAAAATATTTTTGGATTTTTTCCTTTGTGAAAAACAACACAAGCTAATGAAATTGCATTTTTTAATTTTTAATAATTTTTGAGACAAAGAAAAACTGACTTAGATCACTAGTGAATTTTGACAACAACAGCTTTTGGACTGAAATTGATTTCAATAACAGAAATGGTAACAGCTTGAAACTCAATTATTTTTGCTTGAAAAATGAAAGTAAAGGCTTCTAAACTAGTACCAAAGCTAATCTTCTTAACTACATCAATTCAAAATGACTTTTACTCTTAAAACAAATTATAACCAAACACCCCTTAAATGAACTAAAATGCAAATTATTCTTTGAAAACTGATGAATTATGACAGAAGATGAAATGATTTTCACAAACAATTACTACACTCACTCTTAAAACATTTTTGACCCAGAAATTACCCTAAACTGATTTGACTTTGCAAATTGACTTTCATTGACTTTTGTTGACATGATCTCAAAAAGTGGAATTAAGAACAATGTAAGGTACTGATAAGCTCACATAAGCTTATTCAAGCTTATGTGAGTTTAAATGAACAGATTCAAAAAGCTTTAAACCACAGTAATATAAGAAACAAGAAATTAAAATGAAAAAAAACAAATTGCGTTAATCAAAAAAGTGAATTACAAAGTAATAATGAAATAACAAGCTTGACTGATTAAACTACTGAAAATAACAGAAATAAACGGCCTACGTTTTCTAAAGCGTGAAAAACTGGACATCTTCACTTGTGACTGATCCAGGGTATTTATAGCAGAAGAATGAGGCTTGAGATGCTTCTAGGCTTCTAATCACGACCATTGATCTTATCATCATGTCATCAAATCTAATTTCCACCCTTAGATCACCCTGATGAGGTGTTACAACCAATCAGAGGCCTCCCTTCGTCCACCCTGGCAATCTTGTGACACACCCATGTGTCAGACGTGGCAGAGGCTTCTAGATGCATTATAAGTACGGGTAAATGTGGGGAGCAGGGTAATATTTGGGGAGATGGTGAAACAGTAACTGGGATGGTAAAGGCTTGCTTTGGATTGGGGGTTTTAATATATTATTTTGACTTGGGTAAGGATTGGTTTGACCGGGTCATGGTTATTTGGACGGGTAAGATTTAGTTTGGGCTTGGGGTGAGGTGTAAAGGCTTTGGGCTGTTAGTTTAAATGAGGTAAGGGTTTATTTGATTTGGTTTGGTACATAGCATATGAATAAGAATTTAAGGACCATAAGTGTACTTTGTGAAATAATGGGGTGAAAGGTATAAATTGGGTTAAATGAGGGAATTTGTGTAAAGGGTAAGATGAAGGGTAAATTGTGAAAACTCCCAAATCATGTCCCGAACTCAGTATATGTCACTTTAAAGCACCAAAATCCTGAAATAGCATCCCGGCATTGGTTCTTGCACTCTTCTTTCTCTCGTGCTCGGTTTTTTCTTCGGTTTTGGCTTCTTTTTGTCTGTTTCATCATATCCGTACCTGCACATGCAAAAACTCAAGAAACCATCAAATATTAGCAATAAACGGCTCTTTCTTGGTTATTTTGGGTCTATTTTGATGATGAAAAGGTATGTGTTTTTGCACATATCATCTTCTATGAAAATAAATGAAAGGATACCTGTAACCTAGACACGTACCCTCTTTATATACTAGAGGGTGGTTACAAAAACCCTAATCTTAGCTTACTAGAAAAGCTAAGCTAACTATTACATATTAGGCCCTCATTGTTTCTTCTTTCTTCATTCTTGCTCGTGGTTTTGTAATCTTCAAATCGGCAATTCCCAACATAATCCATAATCCATGACTCATTGCATGACATCATGCATGAAATCATGTTGGGTATCATCCATGACCCATTGTCTAGATATATTGTATCTTGTTGGGTATCCATGACCCAAATTCCATGACCTATGGCTCATACCCATAACCCATAACCGGTTTGAAACCCAAATCCGGTTGGTATGACCAGACTGTCGGATCCTCGGTTTTGCTGGCGGATCCCCAGTGAGGGATCCGCCGGAATCGTGAGACATAAGGCTTTTTGTGCCTATAAATAGTGAGCCATTTCTTCATTGTTACTCAACCTTCTTCTTACAGCTCTTTCATATAATATCTCACTCTCCTAACCTCTGATCATTTGATAATTCTAGTAGTTCTTATATCTTTTGTTTTGATTCTCATATAGGTCCTTCTCAAAGGCGAGATCACGCTATACTACAAGTCATCCAAGCAAAGGGTCCTTGATTGATTTGTCCATCAATAAGATTACTGTAGCAAGATCTTGAAATTCATATTTCACATAGTTGTTGTGTAATAGTTGTGTAAAGGTTTGGTTCTACCTCGTGGAAGAACTCGGTATTTAGATTTGTACCGGAAAAAGTGCAAGCGACTTTGTGAGGCTTCTCCGCCAAGTCGAAGGAGCTTGTTGACATAGTGCTTGAACTCTCGAGTGCGGTACTTAGGGAGTGGAGTGTGTCCTTATAGCCGAACCACTATAAATCACTTGTATCGCTACGTTTTATCCTTTGCTTTACTTGCTTTCATTATTTACTTTACTTATTGTTTCATACTATCTATCCATCCATACGAACTCACATAAGATTGAATCTAAATCTTTGAAACTTAAATTAAAATGGGTAAAACTATTCAACCCCCTCCTTATAGTTTTCCACAATTGGCATCAAGAGCAAGGTTTACAAAAATTTTAAAGTAAATTGTATTTTAAAAACTTTTCGATCACAAAGAGTTTTGAAAATTATAGAGAAGGGCAACCTATGCAACGACCTCCACTACCTGAAACTAATGGTTTTATTTATTGGAAAAATAGATTTGAAACTTATGTGAAATCAAAAGATATTGATCTTTGGTATATTATTATTGAAGGTGATTTTCAAGCTACTACAAAGATGATAAAGCAGGCATCAAGAAAACATTTCTCATGATCGCCTCACCGACGACCAAAAGAAAAAGCTTTCCAAAAATAGTGAGGCAAAATGGTTTTATATAATTCCTTACCTAAAAGGAATTTAAAGAATTTCTATGCATAAAACCGCTAAAGAAATTTGGAATTCTTTGATTGTAACACACCAAGAAAATCAACAAGTTAAAAACAACAAAATTGATTTATTTGTTCAACAATATGAACAATTTTCAATATTGAATGTGGATAGTATAGATAATTCTTTTGCTAACTTTAATACTATTATTACTTCATTACAAGCACTTGATGAGTCTTTTTCTAGTCGTAATCATGTCAGAAGATTTCTAAGGGCGCTTCCATCAAAGTGGAGACCGAAGGTGACGACCATCGAAGAATCCAAAGACTTGTCAATCCTCACCCTCGATGAACTCATAGGCAACCTAAAAGTCTATGAGCTCGTTCTCGCTAAAGACTCTCGAGGTCTCAAAAGAAAAGAAAGAGAAACATAAATATCTTGCTTTAAAGGCCAAGAAAGTCTCAAGTGATGAAGAAACCTCATCTTGGAAAGTGATGACGAAGAGTATGCAATGGTGATACGACTTCAAGAAGTTCTTTCGGAGAAAAGGAAGATATGTCAAGCAACCTTATGGACGACAAGAAAGGGTTGGAAAAGCAAAACGACAAGAAAGTGAAGGACTGACGCAAGTGTTTCAAATGCGGGATCCTAATCACTTCATTAGTGAGTGTCCCAAATGTGACGAACAAAAGGCGTTCGTAAGTGGCTCGTGGGGATGAGGGACGAGGAGAAGGAAGAAATTTGTTTCATGGCAAAAGACTCCAATGAGGTGTGCCTAAAGGTTGACTTAAATTGGACGAATGGATCGAGGATTGCGGGTGCACAAGGCATATGACCGGTAATAAAGCATTGTTCTCACATACTGAATCCTTCAATGGAGGAAATGTGGTGTTCGAGAAATAGCAAGAGAAAAATCATAGGTAAAGGTACAATTTCTCACAAATCCTTAACCATTAACGATGTATGTCATGTAAAAACCTAAACTTTAATCTACTAAGTATATGTCAAATATGTGATAAAAAGTGCAACGTACTTTTTAGCTAAACCGATAGTAAAATATTGAAAATGGTATTACTATAGGAAGAGGCATTAGAAAACATGGAGTCTATGTCATTAAAATTGAAAATGAACCAAAAGACAAGCTTTGTCTTACCTCTATGGATGATACTTCGATCTTATGGCATCGAAGGTTGGGTCAAGCCAATATGCGGCTTTTTCAATCGCTATCATCCAAAGAACTAGTACGAAACCTACCTAAACTAAAATACGAACATCATTTTTGTGATGCTTGTAACATATGAAAACAAGTCCATGCTAGGCATAAAGCTAAAAATATGGTTTGTACAAATAAGTGTCTAGAATTACTACATATGGATTTATTTGGTCCATCCGCTATTCAAATTTACGGAGGTAACTTCTATACTTTGGTTATAGTGGATGATTACTCTAGGTATACATGGACTAATTTTTACAGAATAAAACTGAAATATTTGATTACATTGAAATCTTAAGTAAGAAAATCCAAAGACAACTAGGAAGCCCTATTGTGTCAATTAGAATGGATCATGGTCGGGAATTTGATAATGAAGTGCAATTCGGAGCTTTTTGTGATGCTAATGGTATTACCCACAATTTTCCGGCTCCTCGCACTCCACAATCAAATGGGGTAGTTGAAAGGAAAAATAGAACCCTACAAGAAATGAGTCGCACCATGATTAATGAGCAATCTATTCTTCAAAAAATTTGGTGCAATGTTGTCAACACATCAGCCTATATAATAAACTGTGTCCTAATTAGACCATTCTTAGAAAAAACTCCATACGAGTTACTACGAGGCAAAAAGCCTTCGTTAGAACACTTTCGAGTCTTTGGTAGTAAATGTTTCATACTTGATACTAAATATTATTTTAACTAAATTACGGAACCAAAATCAACCAAGGTAATCCTCTTAGATATTCTCCCTAATAGTAAAGCATACGTAATACTAAATAAATAAACCAATGAAAGTTGAAGAATCTTTAAATGTGCAATTCCACGAGAGTCCACCTAAAACTACCTTACCTCTTGTCGATGACGATTTAATCGAAAGTGATGTCTTAGAAATCAAAGAAAATATAAATAACAAACATGAACCATTAAACAATGAAATCATCAATATTAAAGAGTCTGAAGATCATCCCGTAGAAAATGTTATAGGAAAGTTAAATGAAAGAACCTTAAGATCTCAAGTCCAAAACCAAAGTAGTCTATTTTATTTTGTCTCAACCATAGAACCTAAAAAAACTCAAGAAGCCATAAAAGATGAAAGTTGGGTAATGGCTATGCAAGAAGAATTAAATCAATTTGTTTCTAACAATGTTTGGACACTTTAAAACCAAACGATAATCAGAAGAAAATGGGTATATAAAAGCAAATTAGATGCAAAGTGTGTCGTGTCTAGAAATAAAGCTAGACTTGTTGCTCAAGGGTATAACCAACAAGAAGGCATAGACTTTGATGAGCCATATACTCCCGTAGCTAGATTAGAGTCTATAAGAATCCTTATTGTTTATGCTTGTGCTCATGATCTTAAGCTTTTTCAAATGGATGTTAAAAGTGCTTTTCTAAATGGTTTTATAAATGAAGAAGTTTATGTAGCTCAACCTCTGGGCTTTATTGATTTTGAAAAACCTAATCACGTGTACAAACTAAAGAAAGATCTCTATGGTCTTAAACAAGCCCCAAAAGCTTGGTATGATAGACTCAAATTATTTTTAATCAAAAATGACTATACCATGGGGTTAGTTGGCAATACACTTTTCATAAAGAAAAATGAGTCACAAATAATTATTGTTCAAATATACGTGGACGATATTATATTCGGATCGACTTGTCAAGGCATGTGTGATGACTTCTTAAGAATCATGCATGATGAGTTTGAAATGAGTATGATGGGAGAATTAAGTTTCTTTCTGGGTCTACAAATCAAACAACTAGAAGATGGTATCTTCTTTAATTAATCCAAATACATAAAAGAAATGCTAAAGAAATTCGGATTAGAAGAGTCAAAACTAATAAGAACACCAATGTCATCTGATACCAAACTCATCAAAGATGAAGGCGGTGAGTCCGTTGATAACACCAAATCTGGTGGCATGATTGGCGCCTTCTCTACCTTACGGCTAGTCGGCCGGATATCATGTTTAGTGTATGTCTTTGTGCTAGGTTTCAAGAAGACCTAAAACTTCACACCTAGAAGCCGTCAAAAGAATATTTAGATATATTAAGGTACTAATCAATTGGGATTATGGTATCCCAAAGGACGGGGTAGAAACCATCAGATATGCCGATTCTAACCATGCGGTGATTATGTTGACCGAAAAGTACAAGTGGTGATTGCACTTTCATGGGGTGTTGTTTAACATATCGTTTCTCAAAGAAGCAAACGGCATTGGCCATATCAACAACCGGTTTCGAATATGTCTCCACCGACAAAGCATGCTAACAAGCACTATGGATGAAACAAGCTTTAGTTGACTACGACATCCATTTAAGTGACATTGCCATTTTATGTGACAACAAAGGTGCTATTGATCTACGTGACATTGTCATTCTCGCACCAAGCGTATAGAGATCCGTCATCATTTCTTAAGAGACAATGTTCAAAATGGGAACATTTCAATTGAGAAAGTGTCATCCAAAGACAACATAGCCGACGTCCTCACCAAACCATTGAAGCGGGAACAATTCAACTTGTTTCGTGTAGGTCTTGGTCATATGGAACAATCGTCAGTAAAATATTTTCATTCTACAAGGTATGTAAATGTTTGTCTTACCTTCTTATGAGTCTAGGATCTCTATTTCACACAACTCATAAAAAATATGGGGATTTATTTGTTGGATCGATATACTTTAATCAAACTAACTTAACTAGCTTGTTAAGGTTTAATAACCTCGGATAAATCCTAAGTTATTAACAAAGAAACAACGAGCAATCTTTATCAAATGCACGCGAATTTACTTAACAAAGCTAAGAAGAATAACTTTTATTATAAACTCTAAATCGCTTATTATGCGAGATACTCTAATACAACTCTAAGATAATCGAACTTTTCTCTAAAACACTAATTCTTAACCTCTAAAACTCTTTTGGAATCGTACCTCTAATGCCAATCTAGGAGTCCTTTTATAGGCTCAAGGATATCCTAGTCGGTTTACAATATGTAACCTTGTACGACAAGTAATCTAAACATAGAATACAATTCTTTCCATAAACGAATATAACAGTTCTTTTGTTCTTGCAAGTACTTTGACTTCATAGTGCGATGCTTTGACTTTGTCTTTAGCGATGCTTTGACTCTTTGACTTCTTCCGGTGCTTTGCGGTTCTGATACTCATGCTTTCATATCTTGACACTTTCATATCCCAACAATCCTCCCTAACTTGAATTCTACTTGCTTGACTTCAAGTTCCTTTATGAATATATCTTTAATGACTTCATCTTTAAAAGCGGATTGTTTCTTAGTCTTTAGATTTTATCTCTATAACATCCGTGCTTGTCAAAGTATCTCTTAGAATTGTTCTTTTCACAGTGACATCCAACAATCTCCATCTTTTCAAAGAACACGACAACATATGACAATTTGTACATTAATTCGGTTTAAAGTTGCATACTATTCTCATCACTTCCGGTGTGTTAACTCCCGTGAGAGTGAATCATTGAAAACTTAATGGATTTAGATCTCTTTACCAAAGCCATTATCTCGGAGTAGCCAAATGTTTTGGTGTGTAAGACCATGGTACATTGATAACCATATGATTTTAGCAAACCACCACTATCAATGATTTGATTTGTCTTTACCAAAAGTTGTACCTTACGGACTAGTTAGTTCTTCTATCTAATGGTGAACTAATTACCAATAATGGATTTTCCATGACCTTTACCACAAGCCATTTTCTTGTGGGCTAGCCAACTCTTCACATTCTCGATATGGTGAGTTGATTACCATCCAACTTATTAGCAAGTTGTCAACTAAAAGCGGTTTGATATATCTTTACGAGCCGTTTGCTCATGGATTAGTCAATCCTTTTGTAACCATGGTGGATTGATAACCTATTGATGTTATCATCACAAAACCATTTATTCAACCTTTATTTCAAAATATTTATTATTAGCAAAGGTTTCTTCTAAAATTCATTTAAGCGGTTTATTTACGCAAGCAAGTACTTTGATGAAAGTATTGTCGATCGCGATACTTTGAATAAAAATCTTGATATATCAAAAAGTATTTATTCAAATAAAATTCATACCGCTTAAAGATCATCTTGACAATGGTAGTCCGGTTTATAAACAAGTTGATAACCATGCGGCGGTTTCATTATCCTCTTCTACTTCCAATCCATGCTCTAGCATTCTTCTCATGAGCTCAACTGTGAGAGGATATCTTCTTTTCGCAAACATATGTATCATTGTTCCATTTTCCGACTCTAAAACATGAACTCGGACTCTTCAAAGAATCTCCGACAAACAATTTCCCGGCTTTCTTGATTCTTCCAAATATCATCGGTCTTGTCTTCTTGGTTTCCCATATAGTTATGAGATCACCATGTAAAACTAAACCAATCCCTTCTAATGGATTATTTTCAAAGTAAGCCTTCACAACATGATATAAGTAGAATAGGTCTACTCTATCTATAATGTGCGGTATATCCCATAGCCTTTTGAAAACTTTGAAGCTTTCATCTTCTTTATGAAAAATCATGTAATCTCCATCCTTTGATTTCACAACTTTAAAAACACTAATCTTTGATCATTCATCTTCATGTCATCATCTTCCTTTGTATAATCAAAATCTACCACTCGAGATAATTCTTTAATTCATCACTAGTCTCGGATCTTAATTCAACTTTTCTTTCTTTGAAAAGCGAACATCTGTAACTTCAATTTTTCTTTTCTTTTCAAACTCTTCTTTCTTTCGACTTGGTCCAAGTAGCTTCTTCTCTAAAATCTTTAATGCTGCAACATCTTTCTTATAAGCTTCTCTCTCAACATCATATAGTCTTTTCATATCAACATAATTCGGTTTACGCAATCCTTTATATCCTCTGCTTTTAAATATGCCATCATTGCATTCCTTTCTTTAGCTAAATTAGGTCTTCTTGACATATATCTAACAGGAGTAGGTATTGTAATGGTTCGTGACTTGACATCTAATTCATCTTGTACCTTTTGAGTCGCTTCTCTATTACGAGCTTCTTGAGCTTCTGAGCTATTCTATCTTTAGCATTTAACTCTTCTTGAAGCTTTCTAGCTCTGACTTCATTCCTAGCAACTTCAATTGCTCTAAGTTACGCCAAAGTTAGTTTCTTTTCTTAGTTTCAACCAAAACACCTTTCCCTTTATCCTTAGGATCAATTGCGAGTTGAGAAGTTCTTTGTTGTTCTTCTTCTTGTACATCTCTAATAGTAACACCACCTCTTGGTTGTGACAAATCTCCTAAAATTGTAGCAATAACTTCATCATCACTTGCAGAATGAATAGGTTTGAATGTAGCTTCCTCCTCTTCTTGTATACTTGAGTTGTAGAAGGACCGACTTCTTCTTCAAAATTCAATACTCTTGGTGTTATTACCTCTTGTCTAGAAGTATCTTGAAAAGGAACACTTTGATGTTCGGTACCTTGATCATCGATACCTTGAACATCGATTACCTTGAACTTGTTCTTGTTCCTCGATGTCTGAAATAATCTTTTCTTGATACCTTGATTCTTTCTTCTTCGTAACATCTTCTTTCAAATTTTCTTTTCTAAATTCCTCCCAAGTTGTGAGAAGATGTTGTATGAACCTTCTTGCGTTTAATTCCTTCGAAGTTGCTTACGGCGTTTGTTTTCCTCTTTAACCCATAAGTTATAACCTTGAATATATGGTTTAATAAAATTCCTTAACCACATATACTTACGCTTCAACTTCTTAAGCGCTTTAGCTTGCTCTCCAAAAGATTTCTTCAACCTTGTCAATTCTCGAGTTAAAGCATAATTGCTGAGAACTTGACCTTCAGGAGCCATAGAAACGTCATCTCCTTGAGATTGTGAGTGAACTTCGTGTTGAGATTCGTGTAGAGATGGTGGAGGTGTAACAGCAACATGTTCTGGAGCATCAGTACTTTGCTGAGAAGCAGTACCTTTTGATGCAGTACCTTGTGTGTCAACACTTGGTGATGCAGATTTTTGAGAAGCAACACTCTGAGAGGCAGCACTTTGTGAAGCAGTACCATGTACTGAAGCGGAACCTTCACTTGCCTCATCTCTCCGGCTTCATCACGTCTGACTTGAACAACTTCCGGCATTGTAGTAGTTAATGGAGTATCTCCACCTCTGAACAAATCACTTCTTCTAGCCATAAATGTAAATATTTTGGCTTGTTGCACAATGATGTAACAAATCGGCGGGTTTTGGAACATCACCAATTGCTTGTTTAAGAAAACACATACAAACCTTGGGTACATCAACCATTTTGACCCGGATGATATATGTGAAAGCATCCCATCAAAATAAGCTTTGAAAAATTAAACACTCTGTTGGTAGCTAAACCAACCACTGCAGATGCTATATTTGACCCAAACTGCTCCCAAGAAGTACTTTTAGAACTTATGCAATGGAGCAGTACATGAATCAAGAACTTCCATTGAGGACAGAATAATGCTTTCTTGAATGTTTGTTCTGTCAAAGACCCTTCATAACCAAGATCTCTAAAAGTATCCCAAATTAGTTGCTTGTCAAATCGAATAGCCCCATCTTCATCACCAAATAATAAATCTTCTCGAATAGAGGCCTCTGTAATCTTGATAGTCCGTCCAGCAACTGTTGATCTAATATAATATTCATCCTCTTCCATATTATCTCTAGCATTCGCCCAAAATTCTTGAATCCAAGGTGCAATAATATTCGGCTCAACTAAAAGAGCATAACTAATTGGCGACCAGTAAGATAATCAATGATATCGAAAAAGCCACATTCGCCTCGGTCTTGTCCAAATTAGCCACCATATTGTGCTTTGAAGCAGTTAATCGATTCGCCATTGATGAATAAGTGAGCACAATGAAAAGATATTATCGAATAAGAAAGAGATGGTGATTGTGAGATAAGTATGGAAAAGATTCTAAGTAATAATATGAGAGGAAAATCGGAAATAGTTATTTATAGGTGGGATTTGAAAATCACGACCCATAATAACAAAGTTACCGTTACTATCAATTACCCATCAATATTACCGTTGGAGCAGTGCTTTAATACGACAAACAAGTACTTTCCACATAAGCGATACTTTCCCAAGGTACTTTCCAAGCAAGACTTTCGGAAAACAATGCTTTGCCAAATTCCTTCATATAAACTAAGTATAAACAAGTATCCTCCCTCAAGCAATACACGGGACTATACTAACACCTTATAGTCCTCCCTCAAACATAGCTTAGTAGTTAATCATTCCAATGCTCACGACCAAGTGATTGAATCGTGACACATCAAAACCTTTGTGAGTAAATCACTACATTGTCATCCGTGTGAACCTTAACAACATTGATGAGTCTATGCTCATAACAATCTCGATAAAGTGATGCCTAATTTGAATATGCTTTGTCTTGGAATGATATGGATTCTTCACAATACAAATGGTACTCTCATTATCAATATTGATAGGAGTATTTTTGAAATTGAACCCATAGTCCAAGAGTTGATTACGCATCCACAAAACTTGTCCACAACGACTTGCGGTGACTACATATTGACTTCGATAGATGATGTTGCTGCAATTGTCTCGCTTCTTGCATTGCCGGAGACTAACCTTCTTCCAAGATATTGGCATCCACCGGTTGTTGATCTTCTATCATAATTATCACCGCATAGTCACTATCTCGAAAAGCTTCCAAGTGAAAAGGTGACTCTTTAGGATACCACAACCCCAACTTAGGTTGTTGTTTCAAATAACGAGAAAATTCTCTTTCTTGCATTCATGTGAGAGATCTTTGGTGAGACTTGATATCTTGCACATAGACGAGCGCAAACATGATATCGGGCCTGGATGCGATAAGATACATAAGAGAGCCAATCATTGATCCGTAAAGCTTGACTTCAATGGTTGTCCATCTTCATCTTTGCCCAATGAATTGATAGATTTAATAGGTGTAGTAATGACCTTCATATCATCAAAATTAAACTTCTTAAGTATGTACGTAACATACTTGTCTTGGTGATAAAATTCCTTCCTTTGACCGCTTAACACGAAGTCCTAAAAGAAAGTTAACTCTCCCATTGAACTCATTTGAAATTCCTACGCATCATTTGCTCAAACTCCTTAACCATAGACTGTTTGGTAGCCCCAAAGATGATATCATCAACATAGACTTGAACTAACATGATATCCTTCTTGTCTCTCTTGATAAACAAAGTCTTGTCTATAGCTCCCTCTTGTATCCATGTTGTAATAAGAATGTAGAGAGCCTCTCATACCAAGCTCTAGGTGCACGATGAAGACCATAAAGAGCCTTAACCACCTTATAGACTTTGTTTGGGTGTTTAGGATCTTCAAAACACGGAGGTTGTTTTACATACACCTCTTACGTAATAGTACCATATAGAAAGGCACTCTTGACATCCATCGATAGACACGAAAACCCATGTATGAAGCAAAAGCAAGAAATATTCTAATAGCTTCAATCCTTGCTGAGAGCAAATACTTCATCATAATCGACTCCTTCTTCTTGTCTATAGCCTTGTGCTACTAACCTTGCCTTGTTTTTAATAACATTGCCTCTTTCATCTCTTTTGACTCTAAAACCCATCTCGGTGCCAATAACTCTCTTCCCATCGGAAGATCACATAAAACCAAACTTCTTGAAGTTTAAATTGAAGAAGTTCTTCTGCATAGCTTCAACCCACTTTCTTTAGTCAAAGCTTGAGCAATATTCTTGGGTTCCTCTTGAGAGATAAAACAAGTAAATAAGCGGGTTTGATGGTCCTTATGATTCGACTGTTTTGTTTATACACAAAGCTAAGTAAAGCATTGTGAGGTTTTGTGAAACCCTTAGCTTTGTGTCTTGTCATAACTCAGTAGAAGGACCAATAATTTGATCGGTTGGATGATTCTTATGAATTCGTAAGATTGGTATTGTGGAACTCCATATGTATCATCCAAGTTAGTATAATCGGCACCTTCATTGGAGTCGAGAAAATACCTTCATCTTCAAGCTCATCATCGGTTTCTTCTAATCCGGGCATGGTAGGATCATCCAAATCATCTAAAATCATCAGCAGTGCAAAAGTACTTTGGTCGAAAATCTTGTCAAAATCTTGTGAGAATATTCTGCGATCTTGGTCTTCTTTGCCTCTTCATAAGCTCTCCTTTGTTCATCGGTGTAAGAATGTGCTAATACATCTTGAAGAAGCATCGATTAAGTTCCTCTTGAATAGATTGATCCTCGTGAGATAATGAAGGCGTGGTGCAACGATACTTTGTTTTGGAGAATCGATACTTTGCTTAGGAACATCGATTACTTTGTTTTGGGTGACGGGATCTATATCGAGAACGACATCAGGTCTAATATGAACTCCATGAACAACATATTGAATATCTTCTCCATTGTGCAAAGGTTGATTTTCTTCTCTAACAGGAACATAATTCATTGAAGGAGATAAAACCTCAAGATCAAACATCCAATCAGGACCTTTACCTTTCTCATTGTCTTGATCTTCTAAAAACTCAACATGAAGACAATCTTGAATCTTCTTAGTAACTCTGTTGTATACTCGAAAGCCTTTACTGTTAGTGCAATAACCCAATAGATAACCTTCTTCAGACTTGCCATCAAACTTCCCCAGATTATCAATGGTATTCAAAATAGTAAGAGGACATCCAAAAGGCTTCATAAAACGAATGTTGGGTTTATTGCCCATCAGTAATTCATAGGGTGTCTTCATCGTGGTTTGGTGGTGAGACCTGTTAAGTACATAGCATGCGATGCTTACGACACGCCCAAAATTGAATAGGTAGATGGGAATCGCTAGCATTGTCCTTCTTTGCTTCAATCAAAGTCCTATTCTTCCTCTGCAACACCATTTCTTTGTGGTGTTCTAGCAATACTAAACTCCCTTTTGATTCCTTTGTTAGCACAAAAGTCATCCATAAGCTTATTCTTGAATTCGGTTCCATTGTCACATCTAATACCTCTAACCTTGAGTCTTAATTGGTTTCAAGTGCTATAATCGGTGTTTGAATAGCATCAAAGGTATCATCTTTAAAACCCAAAAGAAAACCCAATGAATCTACTACAATCATCGGTAACAACCAAGCAAGTACTTCTTCTTGTTTAAACTTGCCACGAGAGACAGGTCCAAACAGATCCATATGTACGACTCAATGGTTCTCTTATAGTTCTCTCCTCAAGCTTCTTACATGAAGCTTTATGTTGTTACCCTTCTTGCATGCCAAACATGAATGATCATTCTTGTAAGTCTTTGAAGGTAATCCTCTAACTAAATTGCCTTTGACCGGTTTGTTGATATTCTTGTAGTTAACATGGCCCAATCTTCTATGCCACCGATGTGCTTCTTGATTGATGCTTTTGCCACTAAGCGGTGGCCCTTCCATAAGAGTGAAGACTCTTCATGTCGAGACTATACACATCATTAGTCCTTGGTACTCGAGTACTACCAAGTCATCGACAATGAGGTTTGAAGTCGGATGAAAGAATGAGACATTACGTGTCGATGAATAACACGGGATGCTTTTATCACAGATTTGAGAGACCGACAACAAGTTGAACTTTAGCTCCTTCACATATCTAACATTCTCAAAATCGATTCTACCGGCTTTGATTGTTCCTTTCGATAATCCTTCCTCCATTGGGATCATTCCCAAATGCAACTCTTCCTCCACTAATATTTCTAAAATCGACAGAATCTCTTTGTCTCTGTCATACTTCGAGCAACCACTATCCACAATAAGATGATCTTTAAGCTCCTCTTACGGGTTGCCCCGCACACAAAGAAAAGAGTTAGTAACTTTTAGGAACCCAAGCCATTCTTGACTTGTGTTCCCCTTGTGGAGTTACAAACTCAAATTCTTTGAGTATGTAATTCCACTATCTTTCAAATGATGATCCAAAATTATCTTTTGATTTTTAACATGTGGATTTTCAAAACTCTCGGTTTTCAACATAAATCTCTTTCACCAGTTTATTAGCATTTTCTTTTATCACAAAAACATCGATTCACTTTTGTGGAAAGTCTTGTGTGTCCTCAAGAGTACCTTCCTTCTTAACCCATTTCGGTTTAACACGTGGTTTCTGTGATCTAGATCCCTATGTGTATTGGAATACCTTCTAGGTTGATAGTGAGATCTCCTAGGATTCCTATTCCAAGTGGTGTGATCGGTACCTTGTTTACGAGCGATACTTTGGAAATCTTGTGAGATCTTGAAGGTTTTGAAAAGGTCTTCTCGATGTGGGTATCTATGATCGGTGTGAAGTTTCGTGATTAACCCTATTTGAATTATTCCAAAGCGGTTTGTGCTCTCTAGGTTTGTGGTTGGCGGATCTCATTCTTTGGAAATTTGCTAAGATATTACGAGTGTCGATCACAATCTTTGATTAAGTGATTAGGACTATAACACACAAAACACAGTTTTTGACCCATATGTCCAAAGTGATTTCTTCTATGTCTATGCCCAAAATTATTTTGCCTTCTTGGTGAATGATAAAACTGTTTTGACCAAAATTATCCCCAAAGGTTTAGCGATCTTGTTTTGAAAAGGTTTTGCGAAAGGGCGCTTGTTGAGCGATACTTTGTTTTAAAGGTCTTGCTTGATTTTGAACATTATTTTCAACGACTTCTTTGGGTTTTTCGAGACCTAGATTGAGCTACAAGCTTCTTCCTAAACTCTAGTTGTCTACTCCAAAGCGAGAAACATCGGGCCTAGAGGGTTGATGACTAATGGGATGAGGAACGACATGATAACTAGTGTCTTTCTTATACTTCGGTGGTGGTTCACTTATTGAGCCCTCATTACTAGATGTATCTACATAGTTAATAAGTTCATCATCACTAGTGGTTAAGTCCTCAAAATCACCATCATCACGATCACTAGGTTGGTTTTCATCTATGTTGCTAAAGTCCATTCCAAATCCTAAGCTGTTCTAATGTAAGCCCTTCTACTTTTTCAACATAAGCAACATGGGACAAACCGGACTCTCCCAAGCGACAAACTTAGCTAACAATTCATCTCTTTCCTTAGTCAATTTCTCAATTTGACAATTTTACGGTTTAGTTTCCATTCACTAAGTTTTAAGCGATAATCTGTTGTTCATATTTTTCATTAAGCCATTTCATTATTTTCATGAGTTAATATTTTGGCTTCCATAGACTCTAAAGTGATTTGATAACTGCTACCTCGGACCTAGCCCTAATACAATTATCTCTTTCAATCACATAATTGTTAAGCAATTTTAGATAAAACTCATAACAGTTTGAGCATACCTCGAGATAGGAGGCGAGTTGGTGAAGTAGCCACCATAGCAAGAAGAACAGGATCATCTTCACTTTCTTTGCTCCAATCAAATCCTCCAAAGCCATCATCGATTCCAAAGCGGCATGTTGATTCTTCATCAAAAGCGGTGCTCGGTCCAATGCTTCCTTGTGTCTTTAATTGTATCTTCCATCGCTACCATCTGATGAAGTCACGGTTCATCATCAAATTCTTCACTCCGGTCAACTTCGATAGATTCTCTTGAGCAACCAAAGCCTTTGTTTGATTCTTGGAATTTCTTTGAGCTCAAGTTTTGGCTTCTCGGATGTTACTGTTTGCTTGATACTTAGCAAACCCGCACTCCTTGCAAAGTGACCGGTCTTTTGACAATTGAAGCATTCAATTTGAGATTTGTCAAAAGTTATTCCTTGTTTTGGTTTAAAATCAATACTTTTGCCTGTCTTCTTCATGTACTTTTGATCCTTGCGTTGATCATAGCAACTTGCCACGATATCAATTTCTTCAAGTGCATCTTCTTCAATCATGCTAGATCCTCTTCATAAGTGACGAGGTAAGCTTGCTTGTTGTGCAAAGAAGGAGCACACAACTTCATCCGAGTGCAAAGTGGTAGATGGTGGGGCTCTTGAGCATATGAAGGGGATTGTAAACAGCGATGACTTTGAGAAACAATACTTTGAGGAGAAGCGATGACTTTTGAAATCTTGCTCTTCTTTCGAGATGATAGAAAAGCAATCTGTGAGATTTGGAATTTGGTTGACCACTCATCTCATGTTCATACACCTTGATTGATGATAGAGATCATCAAAGTCCATGACATCCAATCCTTGTTGTCCTCGATCATTGTAGCAATCACATGCCATGTAGATGGCAAGCTCTTAGAAACTTCAAATTAGCATCCTCAATTGATACTTACGCCTTGTATAACTCCAACATGTTGAGGAGATTTTGAAACCTATCATATCGACATCAAGATTCTCTCTTTCACCAACTGTGAAAGTTTCAAATTGTTGCTTGACAAATTTACATGCATCTTCTTAGAGGCTTCATTCCTCCAATCTGGTCTTGAGAGCAGCCCGAGTGCTTAGCATCTTTAGCATCATGAAATTTGAGAAGATGACCATACGGAATGGCGAGATAAGAGAATGTTTAGTGCCTTTTCTTGATTCCTTATGGTTCTTCTTGGTAAGGCGCCTTTGGTGCAATTGGTTGTCCAGAATGTTAATGGGTTCGTAACTACTTCATTCCCATTCACAATTACATTCCATAGAGCATGGTGCGTAATGGCAATATCTTGCCTCATCTTCATGCACCGAGATCATATTCTCCTTCTTGATTATTGGAATTACGAGTGAGGTGATTGAGGGTGGTGGAGCGACTTGATCGACATCTTGAATATTGTTGAAGTAGGATTTCTTCCTAGTCGAGTTTCCACACAAGCTCGATACCACTTGTTGGATCGATATACTTTAATCAAACTAACTTAACTAGCTTGTTAAGGTTTAATAACCTCGGATAAATCCTAAGTTATTAACAAAGAAACACCGAGCAATCTTTATCAAGTGCGGAATTTACTTAACAAAGCTAAGAAGAATAACTTTTATTATAAACTCTAAATCGCTTATTATGCGGATACTCTAATACAACTCTAAGATAATCGAACTTTCTCTAAAACACTAATTCGTAAACTCTAAAACTCTTTTGGAATCGTACCTCTAATGCCAATCTAGGAGTCCTTTTATAGGCTCAAGGATATCCTAGTCGGTTTACAATATGTAACCTTGTACGACAAGTAATCTAAACATAGAATACAATTCTTTCCATAAGCGAATATAACAGTTCTTTTGTTCTTGCGGTACTTTGACTTCATAGTGCAGTACTTTGACTTTGTCTTTAGCGATGACTTTGACTCTTTGACTTCTTCCGACTTTGCGGTCTTGATACTTTCATATCTTGACACTTTCATATCTTCTTTCATATCCCAACAACAAAAGAAATTTAGCGGGACATGTTAAACATGCAAGCATACACACATACAATCGAAGACATAATGAAATCAATGAAGTAAAACACTTATCTTGATGTAAAATAGGTATGAGAACCCTAAGATACCGTCCAAACCGGACTTCAATCGCTTTAGGTTTTACCCACAAGTCTACCTCCTAAGATTCTCAAAATTTGATTTCTATATATAGTTTTACATTCGCGACGGCATCGCTTTATAGGTGGACGCCGATCGCCGTCATTAGGGTTTCTTCTTGGCCAAGTAATAGTTGGGACGACGTCACGTTGTAGTTGTGGCGTCGCTTCGAGCTTGATAGTAGACGCCGTCGATTACGGATCTAGGCCGTCTGGTGAAAAGTCTTCGTGACGCCTTCCTCTTCAAAGCCCAAGCCGTCGGTGTATTTTAGCAAAAGTCTACCGAGTCACAAATTTAATTACGATAGAGGGATTCGTCGCCTCGATGTGGACGTCGACTTCAAATTCAAAGACTTGAGTGTCTTCGATCTTGACTTAGCCATTTTCTTCATATATTCACCCTTTTTTCCAAATATGCATCATTCTAGTATTTTGCTTCCAAGAGACCTAAAAAGTGAAAAGGAACAAATATAAGAACGGATATAAAAGTGGGCGATTAAAGGCTTAAATGACCCCTTAAAAGTGTCGTTTAAATCCTTATCAATATATATATATATATATATATATATATATATATATATATATATATATATATATATATATATATATATATATATATATATATATATATATATATATATATATATATATATATATATATATATATAGAGCTTGATCATTTAAAAGTTGATCTCAAGAGAAAAGTGAGAAAAGTAATCTCAACCATTGGATCACCCCTCTTCCCCTCCTTTTTTCACACCAAACTACAGGGACATAATTGTATTTTCCTTCATTCTTTAAGGAAGTTTTGTAAATTCTCAACCTACCCCCCACCCCGCCCCACTCCACCCCCACCCCACGAAAATAAAATTCCGCCAATTTTTTTTTCTGGGGCCAAATATTTTTTTGGGCCAAAAATTTTCCGCCAAATTTTATAATCTGGACGCACTTTTTATTTTGGTGCATCACAGTTATAAAATTAGTTATAACTATTATGCACCAAATTTTATAACCGAGATGCACCCAATGATTGTTACCTAATATGCTTCAATAACATTGCAATAACTTAGTATACTATGCTCTTTAAGGGCATTAGTTGTACAACCAGACGGAGCTATGGTAGCCATGGTAGTATTGCATGCTTTGTTATTGGAATAACGCTAGTGCATATATTAACAATCGTGAATTGATGATAAGTAAGTTAACCATGTGATTAATAAAATGACTCGAAACATGTTAGGATAATTGATTCATTGTATATTTAACCATGTGATTAATAAAATAAGCGTGTTGAATCGCTTGAAAATCTCTTTATACACAAAGGTTGAAGGTTCTAATTCAAAACTTTTTGGAATAAGTTAATAGCATATGCGATCGATGCACCTTTTATTTTGGTGAATCACGGTTAAAAAGTAGTTATAACTATGATGCACCAATTTTATAACCGAGATGCCCAAAAAAGGTGCATCACGCTTATAAATTTTATGGAAATTTTTTTTGGGGTGTTTGGGGGGGGGTGGGGGGTGGTTTTCAAAACTTACCCTCAAGTTTGAGATGTTTCAAATTAGACCCTATAATCTTTTTCTCACTTTTCTCTAATTACACTTTTCTCTAGAACCCACTCTCTCTCTCTCTCTCTCTCTCTCTCTCTCTATATATATATATATATATATATATATATATATATATATATATATATATATTCACCGCTATGTTTATTTTTTCTTTAAAAGAGTCGAGATAACCGCAACTCCACATGATTTTCATATAGGCACACACTAGGTACTATTGTTTCCAAAAACAAAATTTTATGCTGCCTGAGATCATCAGTTCCACGGATCCCAGCATTTACGCTCCACGGATCCCTAAAGGATTGGAACCGTGGGATCCATGTCACAGTTCCACGGATCCCAGCATTTACGCTCCATCAATCACTAACATCATGGACTGTGATCCATATTTTTCAACATTTCCACCACCTATTCCGCACTCCCAAAATCAAACCTACCCGGAAACCACACACCCACACCTCCCTCACTATCTCTTTTATGAACATTGTTAATCCACTAGGGATCTCACAATGGAAATAAGGGACTAGAGGCGGTTTATTCTCAACCATATCCTTGATCGCATCAACATTATCACTCACCAAAACTTCCATAATTAACCCATATGCAAGCATGGAAGTAATGATAATAACATTTTCTCTATTTTGTTTCTTTCTTTTTATTCATTTTAAAGAACAATCCTTGTTCTTGGTTTTAAATTTGTATGTGGCATTGTAAAGCCCCTTTTATCACGTATACCTTATCACAACGTTAGACACAAACACGCTTTATGCATAAACCACAACAGTTACGCATAAATAAGAATAGAAAGATGAAGAGAGAACTTGGTGACTTGATGTATATGGATCGTGTATGTTTAGAGAGATAAAGGAAAGAAGATGAAAACAATATTCATATGAAACACACACACACACACATACACACTCAAGCACACCCCTCAAATGAGACTTTGAGGGGTATTTATAGTTCCTTACAATAATACCCTAATGGGCTTGGCAAGGGCCACGACTTGGACTTGGGTTGGGCTTGGGATACATAAGCTTATAAACGGCTAGCATAGCTTATCTTTTAACCAATTAGCTTAGCCCAATCCACAAGCCCGATGACTATTCTATCACGATATCTAACACACGTTACAAAGTTCCTTAAAGTGAATGACCATCACTTCTAATAAAAACTATTAAGGCTAACAATCTCCCCCTAAGGGGTGGTCATTCAAAAGATGCTCCACTTGATAAGATCTTTACCTTCCTTGAGCTTGAACTTTGCGTGTAGATATAGAATAGTCTTAATTCTTTGTTCCTTCATGCTTTGTGATCATTTAATGTGGTTGTCTGCCGTTGTCAACTTCGTTGGTTAGGTGTCTCCACGTCTTTCTCCACCACGCTCACACTTCTATTTGTCTTTTGGTTACCAATGATGTAGTTCTCGAGTCTTTAAACTTTGTAGATTCTTTGACATTGACTAAGAATCATCTTTAACTTTTGTTGCCTTTGATTTTGATGAGAACTTTCATGTGTTGTTGGTATGAGCATGTGGAGAATCTGCACGATCAATCCGCTCCGGAGCTTCCATAAGAAGAAAACATAAAAACAGGTTAGTAATAAGCGGATTCCGCACTTACAAGTTTGAATTTCGAGGGTGTTAACAAGACAGTGTGAAAACACGTCTCTAATTCTCACAGAGGCCATTTCGAACCTGAGTCCCACAAGTGAGATAACGCGATATACCAAGTACACCTACTGATTCGGATGAGTCGAGGTACACCAAGCATCACCCCATGATCAGAGACCGCTTGAGACACACTAAGCGTAATCCATGGGGAGTTACCAAGTGACTGCCGTCGTGGTCGCTGATGTTGACCACGGCAGAGTTTCCATTCAATCACCGAGGATCACAATTGTGAAACCTCTCATAAATGTTCGGCAGATTGCTAAGATCTGCGTGGGACTCTAGAATATATCACTTGTGTCCTTATTGATGAACAACAAGCGATGTCATGTCAAGTGTTCCTATGAGATCTTTTGATGAATCTCGTGGCTCTAGACTCAATTAGAGCATTTTGGTTTTCCTGAGCGGAGACTAGGGAGAGGGTCTCCTTCTTCAATACCAACGATCTCTAAGAGAAAGTCGATAGATTACGTAGGGTTCCCAGTGAGAATGAAACAAATCCCTTTTGAGAGGAATTGAGTGGCTAGAAGGTTTAGTGCAGTCGTCATTGGGTCCATGACGTCTTTGTATTCAATACCGTGTCATCTTAGTGACAACCAAGAGTGTATGAGTTGAACCGGTTTCGCCCTAAGGTTGAATATGGAGGGCTATTTCTTTTCACCCTTTTTCATTATATTTCTTTTAATTCTTCAACCCTTCTTTCTCCTTTCTCACATTACTCCTTTTTCAATCATTCCTAAGGACTTCTAATACAAACTATTTGTGATGTCCTTGGGTAGATCCCTCCGCTCTGGCGGATCATAGGACGGATTTTCCTATCCTTAGTCATCTTATAACTCCATGACTGTCCTATTGTTGCCATACAACCGCTTTTCTTGAAAATCTCTCGAGTGTTTATGATAGAAAACATGTTTGAAGCACTCGTGAGTTTTATATTTTCGAAACACTCCCCTTCACATGTGCTTATAAGTTTTGATGAATCGCACATAGAGGGTATAGTTTGCACTTTTGAATTGATCGACTTTAAATGAACAAGACCGATTCGAGACACGCTTACATCACTAGAGAACTAGCTTGAAATTATTACCCATCCCGGTCAAGTCCATAGAAAGTTTCTCGAGATGGTACATGATTCCTCTTCAATTCATTGGTTTCAATGAATCGAGCTCATTTTGAGATTCAAACAACAATCATTAAACTTTTGATCACATTTTAATCACGTTTTAATCACGTTTTCTCCCCTCAAAATAGCATATCCATGATGTTTTGAAAAAATGATTAAAAGATATGTTTTTGGAAAGCATTTGAGAGAAACCGATTTAGCATGAATTTTGGAACAATTTGGTTTTATACTCCCCTTAACGAAAGCATATTTTTCATACGAAAATTTAGAATCAATTAAGGGTTTAGAGGAGTTATCTTGGTACCAAATGTGAGAGATTTTGAAAAAATCTTTTGAAAATTTCAATCAATGGTACATAAGATGAAGATTTTAAAAATCTTTTGAATATATTGAAGAAGAATTATCTTCATTAGATTTAGGATAAGTGCTCGATATTTATGAAAATCGATTTTGACGCGACTTTCCTTTCTTTAAAGATCGGGTTGCAAGCGGAAATACTTACAAGCCATTATGATTTTAGGAAAAGTGCTTTGAAAAATATTTAAAACCTTTGATTTGGTTAGCACTTTCCTTTCTTTAAAGCTGGTCTGAACCGATGTGTCCATAAGCCATTAATTTGAAGTCCGGTTTCGATCAAGTATACGAAAGCCATTAATTTGAAGAAATTTTGAGAAACGACATGTTTTAGAAAACATTTAAAGAACTCTCGCTAACATCTGTACATACCCGTATCATTGTTGAATGACATTTCTAGAAACGTCTGAATATCGATTATACAAGAGACATGTCGTGAGAAGAATATTTTGGATTTTTGATTTTGTAATGTTTTGTATTTTTGAAAATTTTCTATTTTTCTATTTTGTTTTGTTGGTTTTATAAAAGAAATGGAAAATCAAAATAGAAGATAGAGAGAATGAAGAAGAAGAGTTTACGTAATTAGAACCCTCGATGAGTCGGGTTCGAGATATTTGATTCACCGCAACCAAAGAAGAAGAGTTTTCACAAATAACAGTGTTAGAAGTACAAGATTCCTCACGGTGAGGGTGATCACTATCAACGGTTGTAGTGGATTTGACTTCCTTAACTTGATGAGTTTCACTATTATCTGTGTTGGTGCAAGCATCAAAAAACTTTCCTGTAGGAATCCATCTAAGACCTACTTTGTTGAAAACTTTGCCCGTGGGTTTCCACCTAAGGTAAGATCTAGGAGTTGTTTTCTTATCAGATGCAGCGGAAGACTCATTTTTGGAAAAACAACGTCCTGAAGAGATCGTCATATTAGGTGTCTTTTTGTTTGTTTTTATCAACGGGCTTGTTTCTATTTGGTGTCTTAGTGGATTGTGCCTTGGCACGAGAATTATCTTTCTTGAGATATTGTGAGACACATGCATCATGATTAGTCGAAAAGATACATTTGTTACATGTAGTGCAGATAAATTCAATATTCTTGTTTAAAAGCAATGACTTTAACTTTGTCACTAAAGTCTTTTGAAATTGATTCTTGTTCGAAAAGACTTAGAATTCGGTGTTGTTTTCTAAGGGCATAGCATTTTATTTTGCTAACTACTCTTAGATGCAAGCCAATCCCTAGTCTTTTGTAGAGTGTTCCTAGGTAATGGTTTACTACTACTAGCAGTGCCTTGAAATCTTGTAGAATTCATCACCCTAGATGTTGCACCTAAAATTACATCTTTTCGAGTCATGCCTTTTTCCTAGCTTCTTCTAGATAGTGATTGTTGACCATCTCGTTAGAACCAATGATTCTTTAATGGATTTTGGTCACATTCTGTACTATTCCTAGAAATGCCGGTGTAATCACTTTTCTTTATCAAAATAGGTTTTTCAAAACCTTTGATAATTCTCTTTTTAATAGGCAAAGACTGTGGAGTGACTGTTTTTGAAAAATCATTTTTCTCATTGACTTTTGGAGGAGGCTGAGAAATAGACATTTTTGGTTTGAAAACCGGTTTTGGAACATTTGCTTTCTCCTCAGTCAATAGTTTTGCAAAATTAGTATCCACAACCTTTCCTTTTTGACTTCCCAGCTGAGCTCTCAAAAGATCATTTTGCTCTTTCATGTCCTTGTAGGCACGCTCATACGACAGTTTGTCATACTTGCATTCCTCGGTTTTTCGATCAAGTTGTTTAAAATAGGACAAGTTTTATTTTTCAAGAGCTTTTTCATATTTTGAAACAATTGCGGAGGTCTCAGACTGGAGTCTTTCATGATCTTCAATCGAATATGTTTGTAAAATAATGGACATGATATCGGTAGTCATAACATCTTCAAAGAGAGAATCATTCAAAATTTCCAAAACTTTGATGTGTTCAACACTTTCATTAGCTTGTTTTACCGTGGATTTATGGTCCTTGACAAAGTCAGTTGTTTCTTTCAAAACGCTTGTTCAAAATGAATTACCCTTGAGTTGATGGCATTCACCGAGGGCAATTTGAGTTTCAAAAACTTTCTCTGTTCGATATCAAAACTAGAGAACCGGTTGTTAGGTGTAATAGTGGTTTTAGTTTTACGGTCTCTTGAAGATCCGCATTCGAAGTTTTCACATTGTCTAAAATACTTCTCGCATCACTTGTGTTAAAAGGATTGTTTGAAGACATTTGTTCGATTTTCGAAAGAGATTGTGAGACAACAATGTGTTTTGAACCGGTTTTGACACCTTGTTTGAAACACTTGGGTGTTATGGAAAACTTTGACTTTTCTTTTGAGACATAAAAGTAATTCCATTAATTTTGTTCCATTTGTTGTAATCAATGGGTTTGATTTCCGGATTCTTTTGTTTCATTTTTAATCGCTCTCTTCAATATGTTCTAATGTTTCAAGAGAATCATGAACAATTATGGGTTCATGCAAGGTTGTCCATTATTCAAAACATTCGATCTTTCCGAGCTTTCTTGAGGAAACAAGGAGTTGAGTTACCAAGAGCCATTTTTGTGTCGCATTTAAAATACGGATTTGTTTGATTAATCGACATATTAGTTGATTTAGCTAAATGACCCGTTGTAACAAGCAAATTTTCCAATTTTTGATTTTTCATCTTTATCAAGAATTTCATCAAGAAGAGAATCTTCGTTTTGAAAAGTCCGAAATCAATCTGCTTTCTTCTCTTTTCAAGATCAAAATAGGTTGCTTGTTGTTTAGAAAGTTGGTTTTGAAGTTCAGAAATTTCCTTGTTTAAAGATTTTATTTTTAAGTTCAAATTCACATCAAGTGTATTATACTTGATTTGCAATTCTTTTTCTCTTAAAACAGAATCTCGATAACCAATTTCTAATTCTGACTCTTTGTTTTTGTGAAATTCAAAAGCTTTTGCGTTCTCCTTGTAACTCTTAAGCTCAGCGGTCAATTTAGCATTTGCGGCCTTAACTTCGTGATTGACCGTTCTAACTTTCTCAATCTCAATACCACAATTATTAATTAATGTTTCAAAATAAGCACGTGTTTCCTCATCATTAGCACCATTCTGTTCACCTTGACCTTCATTAGGATCCATATATGGAGTTTCAGAGTTAACATTGCTATTAACTTGCTCCCCACATATGTGTCATAATAAGGTTCGGAGACAGTAATGTGGCTTCTCATGAGTAAACGGGTTAGCAACATTACTATAATTTGGTACCTCATTGAGTGGATCCGTGTCATAGACGGAGTTGTGTCAAGTATCGCATGATGTCGTGTGTCGCTGGTAGGTCAGATGACCGAGGTAGCAAAATCGTTTGCTTGATCTCGCCTGCCCTGGATACCGAATTCGTATTCCTCAAGATCAACTCTATTCCCGATTCTTCTTTCGGTGCTATCATCGGCATGTACTCGATCTTTTAGACGATATCCTTGGTTTGACAATGCATTCAGAATTATGGCTTTGAGGTTCGAAGTAGCATTCGAATGTAAGTCATTAAAAGCTTATTCCCATTTTGATATCCCGTTGTCTGATTCACAAACTGACCCCCCTGATGTCCAACATACTGCCCTGCATATTGCATCTGATTCCCCATTTGTATATCCGTAGCAAATCCTTGCTGATTCCCGATAACATCTCACATGTGTCCTTCTTGACTCATATGAATACTTGGTTGAGAAAACTGCGTATTGTACGATGAAATCCATGGGTTGTTGTTATTCGGTGTAGAGTAACCACTGTTAAATTCATTTTTGAAAGCAGTTATGAGACGATCAAGCTGAGTTGCCATTGATGAAGGTATGACTGATAAAGTTGATGTAGGATCGATTCAACGATAAAGGAGTTGTGTTTGATAAAGTTAAGCTCGATTTGAAGTTTTGCTCAAAATCGGACTCGTAAACTTGTTCTTAGGCGTAAAATTTTCATCCCAAAATTTGAAATTCACCTTAAAATTCAATTCTAAGGTTGTATGAAAAATTTGAGTTTTGACAATTTTAATGAAAAAATTTGAATTGGGTCCAAAATTTGAATTTTGACCAAAATTTTCAAGTTATACCAAAATTTGAATCTCGTAAAATTGAACGCTTAGACTCCCTAAAATTTAAATTTTAATCATGTTTTCCGCCAAATTTTTTATTATTTTTTTTTATTATTATTATTTTTTTACGAAATCCTTAGGCGTAGAAAAATGCTTATGCGTAGACAAAAAAAAATTACGCGTAGAGACCAGTTATGAGTGAACAATGAGCTTAGGCGTAGACGTTGTTGCTTAGGCGTAGGAAGCTTAGGCGTAGACAGAACTTACGCGTAATACCCAACTTACGCGTAACAATAGAGTTATGCGTAGACTAAAAACTTAAACGTAGAATCCTTAGGCGTAGGATTTACTTATGCGTAAGACAAGCTTAGGCGTAAGAAAATGCTTATGCGTAAGAGATTAACCGCGTACGATTTAGCTTATGCGTAAATCTAGGGTTTTTCCCAAAAATCCTTTACACTATCACAGTGTAAAAGATATCCAAAAGTCGAAGTGTTCCACACACTTATCCAAGTGATGGAAGCACTGAGTCACCGTTGAAGCTCGAAGAATCTGCACCAAAAGCTTATGCGTAGAAAACAGAAATTCTTACGCATAGGATTAGGGTTTTGACTTTCTTACGCGTAAAAAGAGGGTTTTGACCAAAATGTTTCTTACGCGTAAACTGCCCAGAAATGCAAAAACGCTACTTTTTCACCCAAAAACTCGATTCCAAACAATTTCTTTTGCACAAACTTCTTCCAAAACACTTAAAGATCAATAAAGTCTACAACTTTAACCTTAAAACCTCGTAAAAATCAAAACTTTAAGCAAAAAAGCCCACGTTTTTATTAAAAAAACGCAACTTTTTGTGTAAAGCTTTAACAAAAACATAACACAAACACTCCTAAACCATTGTTAGGCGATTGATACCAATTGTAAAGCCCCTTTTATCACGTATACCTTATCACAATGTTAGACACAAACACGCTTTATGCATAAACCACAACAGTTACGCATAAATAAGAATAAAAAGATGAAGAGAGAACTTGGTGACTTGATGTATATGGATCGTGTATGTATAGAGAGATAAAGGAAAGAAGATGAAAACAATATTCATATGAAACACACACACACACACTCAAGCACACCCCTCAAATGAGACTTTGAGAGGTATTTATAGTTCCTTACAATAATACCCTAATGGGCTTGGCAAGGGCCACGACTTGGACTTGGGTTGGGCTTGGGATACATAAGCTTATAAACGGCTAGCATAGCTTATCTTTTAACCAATTACCTTAGCCCAATCCACGAGCCCGATGACTATTCTATCACGATATCTAACACACGTTACAAAGTTCCTAAAAGTGAATGACCATCACTTCTAATAAAAACTATTAAGGCTAACAGGCATATATACCACTACATTTTGATATTTTATTACAAGGTTTTGTTTACGTACCTTGGCTTTTTATCTTGTTTCTCGTCTTATACAAGATTATATTACATGTTACTACTAACATTTGTTTTGTAGGTATTATATTTTCTTACTTGACGCCCTATTCTAGGGGGAGCTACCGTCAAGGGGGAGCTAGTGCTTTGTGGATCATACTTATTTTCCTTCCACAACTTATTTATTTACTAGGCTCACTTTTTGTTTCGACAAAAAGGGGGAGAAGAAGTAAAACTATATACTTTTGAAATATACATCTAATCTTAAGTTTTACTCATCATAACATTATATTTTGTCATCAACAAAAAGAGTGAGATTGTTAATAAAATAAATCGTGAAAATGTTTATTCATATTTAGCGATCTCGTTATGTTTTGTTGATAACAAATATAAAGTTATAATAAGTAAAATTATAAGAATACATGTTATTTTGAAAAGTATATACATTTGGTCATTTACATAAAATGTTGTAATAATTTAATTATTGTAATAGTTTATGTAATAGGATGGGTAATATCCAAGACCTATGACCCATACCCATAGAGCTAATCCATAACCCATGACCCATTACATGACATCATGCAAGAAATCATGTTGGGTATTATCCATGACCCATGACCCAATGTCCATGACCCATGACCCATTGTCTAGATACATTGTATCTTTTTGTGTATCCATTACCCATGGCTTATAACCATAACCCATAACCCGGTTTGCAACCCAAAATCTGGATTGGTATGACACAGACTGCCGGATCCCTGGTTTTGCACTGGTCGGATCCCCCAAGTGAGGGATCCACCGGAACTGTGGGACAGAAGGCTTTTTGTGCCTATAAATAGTGAGCCATTTCTTTATTGTTACTCACCCTTCTTCTTACAACTCTCTCATATAATATCTCACTCTTCTAACCTCTGATCATTTGATCATTCTAGTAGTTCTTCTATCTTTTGTTGTGATTCTCATATAGGTCCTTCTCAAAGGCAAGATCACACTATACTACAAGTCATCTAAGCAAAGGTTCCTTGATTAATTTTTCCATCAACAAGATTTCTGTAGCAATATCTTCTAATTCATATTTCACATAGTTGTTGTGTAATAGTTGTGTAAAGGTTTGGTTCTACCTCATGGAAGAACTCGGTATTTAGCTTTGTACCGGAAAAAGTGTAGGCGACATTGTGACGCTTCTCTGCCAAGTTGAAGGCGCTTGTTGACATAGTGCTTGAACTCTCGAGTGGGGTACACGGGGAGTGAAGTAGATCAAGGAAGGTGTCCTTGTAACCGAACCACTATAAATCACCTGTGTCGCTACTTTTTATCCTTTACTTTACTTGCTTCCATTATTTACTTTACTTATTGTTACATACTATCTATCCATCCATACGAACTCACATAAGATTGAATCTAAATCTTTGAAACTTAAATTAAAATCAAGAAACTATTCAACCCCCTTCTAGTTTTTCATAGAACTACTACCCAATACTACACCACTACACAATTACCCAAAGGAGACACACTCCTTGTTACAACACTAGAGAGGATATCAACATCCTCTAACCCAAACTACATAAATTGTACATCGATGCACCATATCGAATGTACACCTTTGGCACCATTCACTAATGCCTTCAACACGACCCTTCGGCACCTTTCACTAATGCCTTCAACATAACACTTCTATGGAGGGAGGAAAGAACTATCAACAAGATGCACTTTAGTGGTCTTGATGATGAAGAAGCTTAGCAACTCATGACTTGAGCTTGCACATCTTCAAGAATTGGTGATCTCGCCTTTAAAAGGAACCTAGAGAATCACACAAAATAAAACTACATAGAATGATCCTTTGGATCTGTGGTTAGTGAGGTTAGAATACTGGGAGAAAGTAAATCTAAGAGTGGTAGTGAGCAAGAGAAAAATGGCTCACTATTTATAGACAAAAACATGTCTACTGTCCCACGGTTCCTACACGGAGAGATCCGCTAGTGCAAAACACAGGATCCGCTCATCGGGTCGGCTTTAGTCCAGATTTTGGTTGCAAACCGGGTTATGGGCTATGGGTTATGAACCATGGGTTATGGGTATTGGATTATAGATACCCAACAAGATGCAATGTACCTAGTCATTAGGTTATGGATCTTGGGTCATGGGTCATGGACTTTGGGTCATGGATCATGGATAATATCTAACATGACTTCATGCATGATGTCATGTAATGGGTTATGGGTTATGGGTTATGGATCATGCTCATGGGTATGGGTTATGGACTTTGGTTTTTACCCAACAACATTCATTGTACCTAGTCAATGGATCATGGGTCATGGGTTATGGACTTTGGTTTTTACCAATTACTTACCCATTACAACATATACAAAGTACATATATATTTCTATAAAATATAAACACTAGTTGTTATACATATACATTTCTATAAGATGTAAACAATATTACTTGTTAGTATTTTATAAAAATGTATTTGGTTCTATAACTTATTTACTAAACATGTTTTGATATAGTTTTAATATGTTTGGTAAAAGTGTGTTAGTAAACTATTGGCTCAAATCATTTACGTATTTTTTCGTTAAAATGATTTTATGTTTGTTATCGACAAAACATTAGAAGATCGTAAAATATAAACAAACGTTTTATGGTTTATTTGTATTAACAATTTTATTTATTTGGAGATGTGAAAGAAAAATAGAAAGTGGTAAGACCCAAATGAGTAAGTTGTTATAAGGGGATTGTAAAAGGGTTTGTCATAGTCTTGTAACAACCCGTGAGACCCAAATGAGTAATTTTTCTACTCACCATACCTAGTCCTCTAACTAAAACAAAGGAATAGATTTTCAACAAACATATATGTTATTTCAATTCATTAATTAGAAGACATTATAAAAGCGAATTAAGTTTGCAAAATTTAATATGATATTTACCATGTTCTTGAGAGAGTTTAAATCATATTGCATTCTCATAAAACCGACAATGAAAGAAAAAAATATGAATCCACATCGGAATTACAAAAATACATAAAATTTAGTATGAATTCGGGTTTTCTGTTGTGCTAGATAGGGAAACTCTTAAAAGCTTATATATGAGTTGAACATGTCAAAAGCCGTATAAATAAGTTTTTTCAGTTGCCTAAATTAAGTTGTTCAGGGGGCTGGAAATGTGGCATCGGTTTGGTTTGATCATTGGTGTTTATCTAGTACACTGTTTCGACTCGTGATATTCTTAGGGCTGGATTTAGCCTTTCATCTACGGTCCAAGATTCCATTATAAATGGTCATTGGGCTTGGCCCAATGATTGGATGCAGAAATAACCCTTGATTTGTTTGATCCATGTGCCTTCTCTTCTCCCAAATACTGTGGATCGACTGGTTTGGAAAGACGATATTGATGTGGATAAAGATTTCTTGGTGGCTATTGTGTGGAATTGTATTAGGCTGAGAGGTGTTGATATTGATTGGTATAATGTTGTGTGGTTTTCTCAGTGCATGCCTCCTCATGCTTTTCATTTATGGTTGGTTATTAAACGTAAATTAAAGACGCAGGATATGCTGAGGCGATGGGACGTTAGTAGTAATACTAACTTAAACCTGCTTGAGTGTCCCTTATGTGATTTGCAGCCTGACTCTCATGATCACCTTTTCTTTGAGTGCTCTTTTTCTATGCAGATTTGGTCTAATTTAAAGCAATTTGCTAGTCTTTTCAATGCTTCTAACTCTTTAACAACAATTGTGGATGATATCACCCCTATTTCGAAGAAGAAGTCGGCCAAAAGCATTATTACTAAACTTGTGTTCGCAGCTTCAACGTATTTTCTATGGCAAGAACAAAACAACAGATCATTCAAGAATCAGAAGAGATAAGAAGATCAAGTTAGTAATGTCATCAAGTCTACTATTCGTCTCAAGCTTCTCTCGTGTAAATTTAAGAAGACGAACCGTGTGAAGAGTTTTTTGCATCTTTGGAAGTTGCCCGTCTCCTCATTCATTCTCCTTGATGATGGATTATACCTTCATTGATTTTGGTTAAGAATGGCTATTCGTTGAGCTATGTGGGCTCATCTTCTAATATGGTAGTTGGTTGTGGTTCGTGTTGGGAGCGTCAATTGGGAGTTGTACTCTTTTTTCCTTCTGTAAGGTTTTTCCCATTGGGTTTTACTCGAGAAGATTTTTAAGGAGACAGTCTCAGTTGGCCTACTATGCTCCTAATGCGTAGTTGATGGATCGGTTCGGTGAGTTGTGCTCCTTGAAGTGATTTTTTCCTATCGGTGTTCTAGTTAGAGTATTTAGCTAGTTTGTTTCCGTTCTGTGGCATGCCACAAACGGTTGTAGTGGACGTGCAAGCCTTGTCTTAATGTTAATGTAGTATCTCAGCCACATTCTATTGTACTTATTTTTTTTTCATGTGATTATATATTTTACCGGGGTAAACCCTTTTTACCCAAAATAAATTAAGTTGTTCATATTATTACTTCAAAATAAAGAAATTATCTTAGATATATACATTATAGTTTAATTTACACTTTTACTTTTACTTGTGTCGTGATTTATTTTTGAGGATATTACCAAACTAAGCCAAAAAATACCTTTGTCCAAAACTTGATCACTTTTTGCATTATTTTTTTATTTTGGTCATGCTCAGCTGCTCGACTCCACCCATTTAGTAACATGTGTCCCTGCCTTGTGCTTTTGTTTAAGCACCTTTGGTCCATTATAAGTGGAGTCGAGCAGTTGAGCATGACACATGTCATTAAAATGGATGGATCCGAGCAATTAAGTATGACTAAAATGAAAAAAAGGTGCAAAAAAAAAAAAACCAAGTCTTGAATTAATGGTGTTTTTTTAGCTTAGTTTGATAATTTTTAAGTTAAGAATTACGGACAAAGAAAATGTTGACTTGTTAATTTGACTTGGCCGAAACGTTTAAAGTGACATTATTCTGTTCATCTTTCCTCTTCCAAAACGTTTGTATCATCATATAGGTGTTACACCCAAATATAATTGTTTAATAAAAAGATTGTTAAGTTGATTGAAAGATACATAGAGTACTACGTACACAAGAAGTCTAAGAAAAACAAGACAACTAGGGTATGTTTGGTAAAACTAATTGTAAGCTGTGTTAATACAAATAATATCAAAAACGTTATTTTCATTATTCAATCTTTATACGTTTTGATAATCACAAAATGCAAAAACACGTTACGTTAAAATACGCTTGATAAGTTTTTAATCGAGAAAATTTATTTCGTCTACAACATCACTTAAGATATGAATAAACATTTTACCAATCTTGTTAAGTGGTTAAAGAAGTTATTTTATTCATAAAACTTACATTTTCATAAATGTGATAAAAGTTTTTACAAAAATTTAAATAAATGTTTTATTCAAAAGAAAATATTTGAATTTGAATTTTTCCGTCCAAATCAGATAAATTTTCACCGATAAGTATTTCCTTACTAAAAGACAAAAATAGGATGAGTTTATGGGACGGTCCTTTATAGCCGGCGGTCTCTTATATATATGGGACCGTCCCCGCTCCTTTTAATGTCTATAACACCGCACTATTCCATAAAAAAAAATATCCACCTCTTAAGCACTAAAATTTACTGTCTTCATAAATCTTTCTAACCTCCCTTTTATAATCACATTAACGTGTCGGTAATTGTTTACAAGTGATAACATTCATCATCTCTCAAAGTGCAAGAGAAGAATACTCAGATTCGTCAAGAAATGAAATGTTGGTGTCTAGTCATTCACCTCGTAACCATTGTTACGTTTTCAGAACACCCCAACCCGACGAGGGTAGAAGTGTCACATTTGGTGTCATATCGAACATACAATTAAAATCTTACTGAACGAGAACCTTAAAAATGAAGTATCAAATCATATAAACAATTAACTGACGAGGAAAATACAATATCCAAAATGAAATGAAATATCAAAACAAAAACTCTTCAAAGTAAGTCCAAATGATAAGGTAACTAGGTTTGGTCCACTCGGATAATCCAACTCTCACCCATCAAAGCCCATCTTCAAATCTAAAACCCGCAGAAAAAGAAATGCGGTTGAGCTTAAAAAGCCGGTGAATGATATAACAAAACGAAAACTAAATAAAAGCGAAACGAAATGAAACAAAGGAAACCGATAACAAGGTCGCAGCGAAAAGAGAACAATGAGTCAATGAGGATCTGCAGAATGCAATTATCTGAGATATCCAAAAGAACATATAACAAGGAGAACGAAGCAAAGAAAAGAATCGATGACATATATACAAGCACATACAAACCGGGCATACAAGCATGGAACATAAGCACGCATAGCAAAGCGCCGCATCCACACAACATATATGGCATACAATCAATTCAAGAAATCAAAAGACATACAAGTCAAACAGAATCTACAAGAAAGCGGAAGCAATTAATTATTAAGTGAGCATAGCAATCATACAGGTCAAAACCCTTAGTTGAAAACATAACAAGTATCATAGCGGTAGATCAAAACATGGCGATCACACGTAGCAAGTAGGAATACAAGATGAACACTATAATTAAATGAATTAAAAACATAGCGAGGCAATTAAACAAGTTAACAAGTTAGACTTCATAAGTTGAACCATTTACCCAATCAAACCGTAGCATAAAAAGAAATGCAACATGGCAGGTCAACAACAAGCAAATAAGTACACCACGGATAGTCATAGTCCATGAGATTAATCGAACGAGGTACAAAAGATAAACATATCAACAATCGATTGCACACAAGCATGGTTACCAGACAAATCCAAAAGGATCACATAGCAGTAAGATAGCATATCATCAGATGACAACAGGTAAATCTTATAATCGCATATTAATCATATCATAACAGGGTAATCAGTAGTCATATAAAACATGAATATCATAATCAAATCCAATAAGCATATAATAACCCGGTACGTGAATGGAACTTCAGTCTAAAGTAACGGAATGAAAGTGTGACAGGTCAATGTAATAGAGTATCTATATCTTGGTAAAAGTGAACCATATAAGGTACGGAGTAATGAACAATTAATATAGGTTATAGTGCGTTGGGGAATACGGAAGGTACAGTGTAGGTATATCAAAAGTGTAAGGGTTGTCAGAAATCTACCCGAGCCCGGAACATATCATATCATATCATATCACAAGTAGCCATTGTATTCGGAGGGGTGACCTCGGAATACCATACATAATAGGAGGGGAGACCTCAGTAACAAATGGAGTAGCTAGCTCCCAGAATTGTGAAGACGCGTATTGCACACGACATCATTCACCATATAAACAAACGTATCAGATCAAATCCCTCGAACATATCATATCTAGGATGCATCCATACGCCCCCCAGTGGCCAAATCATATACATATAGTGAGCTCATAATCATATCATATCATAATGGGGGACGGTGTGTATCATCACTCGTACACACTGGAGTCATGCCATTGGTGTATCAATGACACGGTCATGTTACCTTCATGACTAGGAAACACATATTTGGCTCGGGTATCAAACTGAAGGGTCAAAGCATATTCATATCATAAGGGTTCATATCAAAGTTCATATCAAGTTTCATATCGAAGTTTCATATCGGAGTTTCATATCAAAGGGAGCATAGCAAAGTCATAGGGAAGCCCTAATAATGAGGCTTAGAGCAAAGCATAACAGTTCAAGCTAATATCGAAAGATGTATACGAATCATGAGAAACCTTAAGAGGTAAGGTCAGAATATCTGTACCTTAACGCCAATGAGAAGAAGCAAACGAATGAATGAACACGAAGACACAACGCCACGTATCCTTCAACGAATCTACACGAATTTATATCATATATTACTTATATACTCATTTTATAAGCTTCTTATGCATTTGTAAGTGTGTTACTTATTGATATCATATTTTATCTTTCAGTTTCTTAGACTCATATTTGGACCAGACTTTAGCGATTTTTATAAAATACTTACTTAGCTCAAATGAAATCAAGAAAAATCCCAGGGGTTCCCATATGAGTTAAAAGACTCTCCAAAAATTGGTGGGTTCTATTTCCATGCTAAATGGCCTATGGAAAATCATAAGTCCAGACCTGTCCAGAACTCACACAGATTTACACACACCAAAAGTATAGCCCCAACAAACACACTCACCCTACTCCACACATCAAACCAAAAGCTACAGGTGTCACACAATATATAAAAATCATAACCACCAAAGGAAAAGTTCCAGAACCTCATAGATTAAATACTAAAAATCAAATACTACATCATAAATTTAAACTCAGCAATTCAGATTCGAGACACCCTAACTACAAAATATAAAAATCATACTTCCAGGTATGAAAATGATACAAGACTTATATTTCCAGAAAGCTATTTCAAAGTACTACAATTTAGGCTCAAGAATCACTCAAAAACATGCAAGTATCATCAGATAACACCTAGATGAATCCAACCAAAATTCAAGACAGCTTAACAAGCAATCATAACCAAGCAACAAACAAGCCACCAATCATCTTTTAAGCATGCCAAACATAACAAAACTCATTATACATCATGTTTAGGGTCTAATAGCATGAATGTTACAGAGGTGTCATCAATTTAACCAATGGAGCATAATATCAAGCATTTAACATATTATAAGTCCATAATTTCGTGTAAAATGCTAATAACAAGTACTAAACATGTTGCAAACCTATCCACCACCCACCATATCATACCCACAAGGCAACCATCATCAAATATCAATAATTCACATAAATAAAAGTTTAATTATCCATCTCATACAATTCCCCATCATATCTCACAAGATTACAAGTTTTAGTCACGTAAACATCACCATAATCTTCACATAATATCATGAACTTCTAAGCTATCAAATTCATCAACAAGCATGATATCACCAATCATTGAAAGTTCATGTACTCATTCTATACGAAATATAAACATGTTATGAAAGCCGTTTCCAAATTCTCATATCCTAAGTACCATTTTTAACGCTAACATGTCCACATAAAGTCATGAATTCATAATTAGAGTTTAACATGAAAATGGCCTATAAAACTTTACAATGATTCCAAAATGAGCATACAAGACTTATATAAGTCTATTAACATGTAAAGAACATTACATAATCATAACCATAACCATTTAACAACATAATTTCATTCACATAAAATCATAATTTAACAAACTAATACCATTCGTAGAATATGACACATAACACACAAAACCCTTATTCCAAACACACCATACACAACCCAAATCACATAATCGAACCAAACACACCCTTACTCACCCAAGTCGATTCAAAACAGCCCCCACTCTTAATTTTTCGAAACCCAAACAGCCCCATATCAAAGTTTTAGCTCTTTTCTTTTCTAGTCTTTTCGGTAACAATTTTTTATACGACAACGCTATCATTTTAGGTGATTAAATTTCGAACATAAGTGTTCATATGGGAGAATTAGCACACGACTAGAATCAATAAAACCATAAGAAAGGAAGCGAGACGAGATGACATAAGACATTACCCTTGATGCGTGACAAGAGATGTACCAAGAAACCAAGGAAGGGAACCCACGCCTAGGCCACCAAAACCCACGACTACAACACCAAACAACCTCCTTTGAATCTTCTTTGAGCCTCCTTGTTGCACCCTTTGGTCTTGAATTCGAAATGAAATGGAGATAACCTTTGATTGTCGTCAATCTATGAAGCTAGGGTTTCGGTTTGGAGGGGGAAGAAGGAGGCTGACTCTTTTTTTTTGTGGTGGCTAGGGTTTCATGTGTGTTTTCAACTTTTTGGAGTGTACAAAAAAAATGGGAGGGATATTTGGTGTTTGGTCTTAGATGGGCCAAAGGAAAAAAAAAGTTGGGCCAAGCTCAATTTAGATGGGCTATAATTAAGTTGTAGTGTCTAGTTAAATTTCGGTCCATGCACATTTTTAACGTGCGGTTTATATGTAAACGTGAGCGTATGCATTTTCAAAAATTCGTACACTAGGTTTGCCACCCATTTATAAGATAGATTAGAATTAAGTTTAATGAGCGTTGAAATCTTTTACGTAATTTATAAGTTTTAAAAATTTGTGGGCAAAATGGCCTTTTCACGCGTTTTAGATTTTTAGGGTTTTACAGTTTCTCTCCTCGGTCTATATTCTTTATATCTCCATTCTTATATATTGGTAGATCCGACTTGTGTAAGTCGTGAGTTGTTGTGTGATAAGTAGATTTGGACGGTGTGTACGTCCGTGGGTGATTGTAGATTGGACGGTGTGTACGTCCGTGTATTATTGTGTGTAGTGTTGTGTAGATTGGTTCTAGCTAGGATTAGAACTTGGCATTCCGGTTAGTGTCATAAATAGGTGTAAGCATTGGTGGTCGTGAACTCTCGAGTGTGATACTCGGGGAGTGGAGTAAGGCGAAGATAGAGCTTCGTAGCAGAACCACTATAAATCTCCGTGTCTTGGTTTGATCGTTTCTTCTCTTTACTCATTTTCATTCCTTAATTTGTTGTTGTTGTTTATATTCATTGTATTCATATATTGTAAAAGATTTTAAAAAGTAATTTATAAATGGTGAAACTATTCAAACCCCCCCCCTTCTAGTTTCTACAATTGGTACCAGAGCCATGTTAATAACGATTTTTTAAAATATATTGTATTTTAAAATTTGAACAAATCTATGGATTTCGAAAAATATCAAGAAGGGCAATTTATGCAAAGACAACCACTTTTCAAAGCCGATTGCTTCATTTATTGAAGGGTTATGGTACAAAAAAGTTACTAAAGTTTCCTAAAAATTTGTCCTAAGTTACTAAAGTTTCATTTTGTTCACTCAGGTTACTGAACTTTGAAACTTTGTTCACTCAGGCTACCGAACTTATAAAAATATATGTTCAAGTTACTAAATTTTGAAACTTTGTTCACTCAGGTTACCGAACTTATCAAAAAATATACTTTTGGGTTACTCAGACTAACACTGAATTTATCGAAGTGTATGCTTCCAAAAGTTCAGTAACCTAAGTGAACAAAATGAAACTTTAGTAACTTAGAACAAATTTTTAAAAACTTTAGTAACTTTTTTATACCATAACCCTTTATTGAAAAACAAGATTCGAAACTTATATAAAATCAAAAGATCTTGATCTTTGACATATTATTACCACTCTTTTCTTTCACTCCTACCAAACATCCTGAACATATATAGCTAGCAATAACTCTATCATTTCTTATACTTTGGCCCAAACCACTTATCATTCATCCGTTTCATATTTACCCCGAGTCATGACCGGAAAGAATGCATAGTGATGATGGTGGAGATTGTGATTTGCGGTGAAGAATATTGTTTTGCCTCATTGATGTGGGATGAAGCTTATATAGGGCAAGAAGGGTTTGATCGTTTCTTCTCTTTACTCATTTTCATTCCTTACTTTGTTATTGTTGTTTATATTCATTGTGTTCATATATTGTTGAGTTGATATCGCATAAAGTTCGAATCTAAAAGTATTTGATAAGAAAATTGTAAAAGATTTTAAAAGTAATTTATAAATGGTGAAACTATTCAACCCCCTCTTCTAGTTTCTACAATTGGTAGCAGAGCCATGTTAATAAAGATGTTTTAAAATATATTGTATTTTAAAATTTGAATCAATCTATGGATTTCGAAAAATATCAAGAAGGGCAATTTATGCAAAGACAATCAATTTTAGAAGCCGATTGCTTCATTTATTGGAAAACAAGATTCGAAACTTATGTAAAATCAAAAGATCTTGATCTTTGACATATTATTACCACTCTTTTCTTTCACTCCTACCAAGCATCATGAACATATATGGCTAGCTATAACTATCATTTCTTATACTTTGGCCCAAACCACTTATCTCATCCGTTTCATATTTACCCCAGTCATGACCGGAAAGAATGTATAGTGATGATGGTTGAGATTGTGATTTGTGGTGAAGAATATTGTTTTGCCTCATTGACAGGGATGAAGCTCATATAGGGCAAGAAGGGTTGCCCCCCCCCCAAATGTAGGATCAATAAGCTTTATTTTTTGTAGTCTCGTATGTTATTTAAAAAAATAGTACAAACGTAAAATAATTATAGGTTTGGCCCCCTCAAAATTATTACGACTATATTTTGGTCCCTTCAATAATATTGCTCAATCTCCGTCCCTACGATATTCTTCTCACACTTTCATTTCGATCGTACTCTTGGTGCCAAACTGCCAGTTTATTTTTTTAAAAGTTATCATTTTCAAGGGAAAATAAAAAAAAATACGGGCCTTGGCTTGCTGTCTACTCGGGCCCATCAAGAGCACACCCGATTAGCCAGCCTGATGTCATCACATTTTTACTTTTTCTTTTTTCCATTCTGCTAGTTTTCTTAATTTTCTTTTCAAGTTAAGTCCATCATACGAATATATTCCATAATCACTTTCTTCGTTTCACTTTTCTTGTACACAAACAGAAAATGGAACGCGCAAACAAAATGTGAAAATCTAATATACATGGAATCATTACACTTTTTGGTTTGATTAAATAATGTTTATACCCTCGCATTTTGACACCTTTAACTTGCAAAAAGAACATGAGTATTGGATTTTTTTATATTATTTTTTTATTTTTATTTTTTTGTTGAAAGGCAAAAACAAATAGGACGGATATGTTTAGTTGGAGAAAAATACTCTTGTTTTCTATCTTTAATTTTGTAGGAATGTGGAGAAGAAATTTATCTCCAGAAAACACTTGAAATATATATAAAACGCGTTTATTTGATTATTTTGAAGAACCGAATAGAGGGTTTTGGGATACAAAGGAAAACTAAAAAACAATAAAAATGTGTCGGTAATTTTCCTTGTTATGTTTAGAAATAGAAAATTTTTATTTATAAATTTTCTTAAAAATAAAGCGAATTGAACGCAATTCTAGTTTTATTTATTTTATACAAAATATTTTGTAGAAAACATGACCTTCAATTAAAGTCGACATATTCTCCGAGCTTTCTAAAACCATCATTTATGTTCATCCAATATATATATATTAGAGAAGGCATCCAAAAATCTTTTATACAATAAAATAAAACCCTTAGTGAGAATTTTTCATTTCAAAAATCAATTCATACCTTATTTGGTAATATTTTATTTGTTTATTATTATTTTATTTTTAAATATTTACTAAAAAACTCAAATATTCGGATTTGGTAATAGTTAAAAAAGTTCTTATATATAGTCAAGAAAAGAAAAATAAACATAAAAGTTTAAGTGTCAAAAATATAAAGAAAAAACTTAGTAAAATAGGGAGTGATTTTAAAAATATTTATGTATAATGTAAAGAAATAAAAAATTCACCCGCACACATTCACATTCCAACCTATGTGTAAATTTAAGATTGACACAAAAAAAAAAAAAAAAAAAAACCCTACCCCTTATTAATATAATTAATTTGATTATAAGGTTTCTATATCAAAAATTTGCAAATCTATATAAAATAAATAAATTACTAATCGATTATTAAAAAAAATACAATATATAAAAACCCGCGCACGATAACTAGTGAATATATACATCATCTCCTTCTAAATGGGTGTCTAGGTGTGCGTTTTCACCCGAATTATTTGATTATCACGATATGAAAACGTGAAAATCTAGTTCCATGTGTTTGGATAACAAGATCTGAAAATCGATATTTTGCGTTTTCGTACACCTAAAACGTAGTTTTGGAAAAGCAGGTGGTGACCTGCTTTTTACAAACGCGATTTCCTCATTCAAACAAAAATACCCATTTATCCCTACTTTACCTTGTATTAGTGCTTTTGAATTTCTTTTTCATCAACATACGCTTGGCTGCTGCGTGAAAGATTAAAAAAAAGAAAAAAAAAGTCGTTAGAGTACTGCTGTGTGAAACAGAGAGGCGTAGTATGTGTTTAGAAAACCTAAATTTTAGTTGCAGTTTTAAAACAAGCCCAACAATGTTTTAACATTACTTTTTTTTCGTAAAGGCCCCTTAAAACGTAATACAGTAAATAAAACATACGTACATTGTGTTAATACAAATAAGCCGTAAAAACGTTTATTTATATTTTACGATCTTCTAATGTTTTGTCGATAACAAACGTAAAATCATTTTAACGAAACAAATAAAATACGTAATTAGTTTGAGCCAATAGTTTTTGTAACACACTTACGATTTCACATAAAATACTAAAACAAGTATAAGTGATTTTATGATTTAGTATTACATATGTACAACAACTAGTGTTTACATATTTGGGTAAAATATACACATAACTAGTATGTAGTATATTGGGTAATATAAATGGGTAGAAACTTAAGTATCATAACCCATTGACGTGTAGTTGGGTACAACCCAAAGTCCATGACTCATATCCATGGAGCTTGACCCATAACCCATTGCATGACATCATGCTTATATCATATATGGATAATATCCATAACCCATGGTATTGACCCATACCCATGTGACTAGGTGCATTGCACTCATAAGATACATTGTATCTAGTAAAAGACCCATGGATCAACCCATGACCCATGACCCATAACCAAAATACCCATGGGTAAAGAGGGCGTCCACTAATCCCTAGCTTTACGCTAGACGGATCCTTGTGGGAGGGATCCGTGGGATCCGGGAACGATGAGGCATTTTCTCTATAAATAGTGAGCCATTTCTTCATTGTTTCCAACCCTTTCTCATATACTTTCTCCTTGAGTTAAAAACTCTCTAACCCCATATCCAAGTGATCTATGTTTGTAGTTTTGTTTTGTGTGATTCTCTAGGTTCCTCTTAAAGGCGAGATCACCACCTTTGAAGTCAAGCAAGCTCAAGTCCATGAGTTGCTATGCTTCCTCATCATCAAGACTCATCAAGTCCTCTTGTTGATGGTTCTTTTCTTTCTACTAAGAAGTGTAGTGTTGAAGACATTAGTGAAAGATGTCTCAAGTGTCAAGACGAAGACATTAGTGAAAGGTGTTGATTTTCCGTATTGTAGGCATTAGTGAAGGATGCCTAGAAGTCAAGTCACAAGACATTAGTGAAGGGTGTCTTGAAGATCTAGTTAAAGGCATTAGTGAAGGTGTCTAAGATGTACATTCGATATGGTATGTTTCGATGTACAAGATAGATTAAGATTAGATCCAAGGATATTGATATCCTTGATGATGTTGTAATAAGGAGTTGGTCTCCTTTGGGATTAGTCATTGGTGTAGTGTTGGGTTGTAGTTCCTCCATTGTAATGGAACTCGGTACTTAGCCTAGTACCGGATAAAGGGTAGATGACGTTGTGGTAGTTGTGGTTCACCTTGGTGTGAAAGAACCCGGTGGTTAGCCTAGTACCGGAAAAAGAGTAGGCGACGTTGTGAAGGTTTCTCCACCATAAGGAGTCGGTGTTGTGTAGTGATTACAAACTCTCGAGTAGGTGACTCGAGGAGTGGAGTAGGGCAAGGAAGGTGTCCTTGTAGCCGAACCACTATAAATACTAGCGTTGTGGTTTTGTGCTTCTTACTCTTATCTTTTCATTACATATTTATACTTCTATATGTTTGTTTTTCAACATCCAACACGCATCCAAATAGATTGACATTAATTGGCAAAACTATTCAACCCCCTTCTAGTTTTTCACAATTGGTACCAGAGCTTCGTTACCAAGTTTCTTGAATTATATTGTACTTTAAAAACTTTATACGATCCATGGTTAATTGAAAACTACAAAGAAGGTTTTTCATAAAAACAAACACCATGTCTTTTAAAACTCTTTGTTTGGATGTTGATTAAATGACAACATTTTTCTCAAACATTTATTTTTATTTAAATACACTAATCCTCTTTGTCATGTTGATTAGTCAAAGCTCATACCTACCAAGCCTTAGGAATCGCTGGTAACAAGATTATCTTCCCTAAGAAGGTATCTTAAACACAAAGGAGCTGGAATTGTCTACTAACATTTATTGAGTTATTTGTAAAGACATTCCTAAGTGCATTAGAGGTATGATTTTCTACTTATCTCTAAAATGACATTAGCTTGATAATTAAGTATGCCTACATAAGTATTTATATGATTATCTTTTGTGCATATACATGTATTACATGAAGCTTCATTAGGAAGCCTTTTTCTCACATACATGTTATTTTTTTCGCCTAAAATTGTGGTATATAAAACTTGTGTTTTATTTCATTTAATCTAAAAATCATATCCTTCTAATAATCAAACAAAACACAAATCTCAAAAATTTCCTCCTTCCCGATAAATAAACCATCCGTCGTTCAACTCTATCAAAATCCCCACTTTTTCAAATCTTCCACTTTCAAAAATTACCTCTCATTCAAAAATTCATCTTCCTCTCATCTCATCTCAAACCAAAACCAAGAAGGTTCGTCATCAACATGGTTTACATCGCCCTCGTGCTCATCGCCTTAACACTCATCACTCTTGTGTTCCCTATGATGAGGTTCTCATACGGAGACATATACTTTGTGTTGTTAATATACATTGGGATCATATACCCAATCCTTTGTATCATTCTTAGCATTGAAATGAAATATTATTAATAGTCTAGTTTATCTAGGTTATTATTATTATAATGTGTTTGTCATTTCTTTTGATTTATATGTTTCGTATTCTTTCGTGATACATTATAAGCCATGTATGCATGCTAAAAGAAAATGTAGGTTAAAACACATATCTTGGTATAAAATTGTAAAACCTATGTTTTTATCAAATCTGTCTCTGTCACTACAGACCCACGGATCCCGGCAAGTATACTAGCTGGATCCCTTATAGAAGGAACCGTGGGAACCGTCTTCTGGATAACATATTTTCATGCAAAATAAAAACCACTTTCTTCCTAAAAGAAATGTTTTACTAGAATGTCAAACATTAAAGTTAGTTAAATGTCATTGTTAATAAACATCTTGTAAAAACATTAGGTAATCATTGTTTTACCCATAATACACATCCTATTAACTTGTCTTTCCTATAGGTTTCGCTATGTCGCATGAATATGAGTTTGATTTTTCACTCACTAGCGTCTACACTCCTAATATCTCCCTTGAGCCCAACACACCTGGCAGACATGTCCGTGGGTTCAATAATCTCGAAAATCGTCACTTCCACGAAGGACGTATTGTAGACACCTCTCTACAATTCGAAGAAGGTATCAATACCTCCTTCCGAGCCATAGGACTAGAATGTCTTCTCGAAATCAACGAAAATATATGTCCAAGGATCATAATGGAATTCTTTTGTCAAGTCGAACTCGTTCGTAACGAGGATCGCTCTCTATCTCTTTGGTTTTGGATCAAAAACCAAAAGTTTGTTTTAACCCTTAGGCAATTTGCTCACATCCTCCGGATTCCAAATCATGGACAATGTGCCTTCACCGAAGATTGGTCTCTTTATTCTCTCTTCAACTTTTGTGAAGAAAATAGTCCATATTGTTCACACATACCCTCCCCGGAGGATTTGAATCGCATAATATGCAAACCTCGACCATATTACTCCGATCCAAACATTATCTGTACAAAGGATATCCGAGAAGAGTACAAGGCTCTCGCACTCATCCTACGTGAAAATGTTTGGAGTCTTATGGGAAATCGAGAAATCCTTCCCGTTTGTTGTGCTCACATAATGTATTGTTTTCTAACACAACAACCATACAATCTCGCATATTTCTTTGCAAGGCGAATTGTAAACCTTCAAGGGTCCAAGAATAAACTCATCCCTTATGGAATGTTCTTGACACGCCTTTATCATCGCATCATGTACTTCCATCCACAATTTCAATGTTCGTTGTACGTACTTGTGAACAAGATGATGGAACCTCTAAACATATCTCTCATGAAGACTTTCTTCATTCCTGAATCAACAAACACTCATCAACCATTTGATGATCCATCTAGCAAAAACACTCAAGGAATTTAGTTTTCTTTCAAATAGGATCAATCCTTAGTATCCATGTTTCATCAATGTATCCAATTTCTTTCATGAAATAAAACATCTTACATTTGATATCTTAGTGTTAGAATCTCTTAAACTAACCTTGAAATATGATGCATTGTCAAAGTGTTAGGTCACCAGATTTACAACACAAGATTATAAGAAAGAGATTAAGGCGATTGAACAAGAAATCAAACACAAACACACGTTATACTAAAATGGTTATGCGTAGAGTGTAGGTGAAAGAAATAACTTGAACAACCAACCCTCAAGTGAGGGTTTACATAAGGTATTTATAGGAGGAAAGCTAGGGCAACACTCCTAGTTTCCATCCTTTCTCCTATGGGCTTGGGCCTAAGCTCATGGGCCTTCTACATAAGCTTAAGGCTAATAACCAACATAAAGGCCATAATAAGCTACCTATTACATAATAATGACTAACACTTGAATTATAGTTTAGGAGTGATTCCAACATAAAGTCATTGCATACCTTTTGTAAAGGTTACGCTGCAGATAGACGGATCCCAAAACTTGTGCTTGACGGATCCCTACTCTTAGGGAACCGTGGGATCCGACAGATGTAAAATGCAATTGCAAACATTGTATTTCAAACATGTCCTTAGAACACCTCACACTAAGCTAGACATAGTGTCTTAAGGCAAATTAAGTCCTTATCAAGTTAAGTAGATCCTTCCTACTCACACATAACTCACCTAGATCACAATCAAGACGCTTGTAGATCTATCGTTTCACTTAAACCCATTAATCTTCCGCCCTCAAGCTCACTCATCATCTCTCACATGATCCCTCATATCTAGTTTTGGAAATCTTTCGATTATGGCAAAATTGATCATAATCATCCTTACCTAAAAATTGGTTGAAATTGATCAAATTCTAGTTTTTCCATTTCAAGCCTCTAGGATATTCTCCAAAACATTATCCTAAGTCACTATCTGATCTCTAGGATCATTTAGCTCTACTTGACACTCTCAAAATCTTTAGTGTCATCTTTGTTCATTTGTTGGTACTCATGAAAGTTCCAACTTCTTCCATAAAAGGGAATCATTAGCTACATCACTCATTACCCTCAAGTACTTAAGCAACCCTTCATTTAAGACACTTAGATAAACTGAAACAATCAAGAAGAAATAGGCATTAGACCTTACTAACATCATTGCTATCTTTTCTTAGCTGCTGATAGACGGATCCCTAGGATTAGCCTAGGCGGATCCTTCGTTGGAGGGAACCGTGGGATCCGTATGACAGACTCATGCCAACTCTAGTTAAAACAATCATTTCAAGCTCATCTTTCTAACTTGAACACTCCATCTCATCTTAAATGAGTTCCTAGATCAGTACAACTCTGAAGTTGACTCTTGTGCATGTTAATCATCACATTCCAATGAATTTTAGTGGCTCAAGTCTTGAATGCACTTGGCAAATCCCTTGGTCTATAAACCACATTGTTAGGACTCCTAAAGTCATCATCTTCATCCTCATTTTCAGCACTTAGAAACCTTTACAAACCTCTTGAAAATCATCATGAGGAAAACTCCAAGTAGCAACTTATCCACCCAAGAACCACCCAAGAAAATTGCTCGTGTTGTACATGAAATCTCTTCAACCGAATCATCTCCGGTCAAGTACACAAATGCAAGGATTCTTTCTCCACCAACTCAACCAATCAAATCAATTCCTAAAAGGATAGTACCCACAAAACTACCTATGCAAAACACTACCATACCTCCTAGGCCAAACAATCCCATCTCCACTAAACCATCACCATTAGTTCCTAGAGCTATCTCATTTACAACTCCACTATCATCACTACACCTCTACAATTTAGAGGACTTCCCTCCTAGGCCGTCTCATCCTCCTCCACCAGCAACATTCTCCTCATTAGGAGGAATAATGGTACAAATCAAGGTGTTGAGTCAACATTAGCTCCAGCTTCCTTTTCGCCGTCACCATCATATAATCCCATTTGGATTATGAGAAATTATCAAATTTAACCACCCGACCATATGGAAGTTGACACTTCTCTACCACCACCATCATTCTTGGTCGAGTCATCTTCAAATGCGCCTCCACCAATCCCTCCGTCGTTTGAGGCTCCACAACCCGCTTCACTTGATCCTTCGCATCAAGCAATTTCATTTCTTCCACCACCACTACCTAGCCATGACAAAGATTGTTATCATTGTCAACATGTTGAAAGTTTGATACATGAAGTACGAGAAGACCAACGTTTCATGTTCTATCACCTCCTCGAACGTTTTGACGAGATTAAACCTAAACAAACTTGAGCTAGAGGATTTTAGTGGTGTCCTAGTTTCAAGCATTGTCATGACCGAATACTATATGATTTATGTGGTTTGGAGGTCTTGGTTGGTGGAAGAAGATGAAGATCCTCATCCGTTTTAGTGAGAGAAAGTTAGAGAGAGAGAGAGGAGAAAACACAAGGTTTATTAAGAAACACACACAATACAATACACCAAATGATTCAGCTCACCCCTCATGGAGAGTCATGAGAGGTATTTATAGGCTCTATCTTTGACACTTACACAATACTAGTCCCTAAGGGCAAAGTATACTACGCATCTAGTCCAATTAACGTAAGTGACGTTATCTTTATAAAAAGCGAGGCTAACAATCTCCCTCCAAGATAGCGTCACACGTGAATGGTTACAATGAGACCTATAAATACAAAACAAAGTAAATTACAATAGTAATGAACAATGTTGATTTTCTTGAAGTGCAGAGTCTCTGTAGTCTAGATACTGAGGCAAACTTGAAAGACCAGTACTTTTTGTGTATTTAGAACAAAATAATATGGATACTAAAAACATGAATAAAACTGTTTTACCCACAAATCGGAAAAAAAATTTTCCGACCACAAAATAAGCATAAAAACAGTAGAAAAACATGTATAAAACCTACATAAATCAACAAAAAACAACCTTGGCTCGTTATACCAATTATCAGGACCGAATACTATATGATTTATGTGGTTTGGAGGTCTTGGTTGGTGGAAGAAGATGAAGATCCTCATCCTTTTTAGTGAGAGAAAGTTAGAGAGGAGGAGAAAACACAAGGTTTATTAAGAAACACACAATACAATACACCAAATGATTCACCTCACCCTCATGGAGAGTCATGAGGGGTATTTATAGGCTCTATCTTTGCCACTTACACAATACTAGTCCCTAAGGGCAAAGTATACTACGATCTAGTCCAATTCACGTAAGTGACGTTATCTTTATAAAAAGCGAGGCTAACAAGCGTTACTTAGAAAAGTCTAGTAATTCCAAGTCATGTATCGATCATTTTCTTAGTTTTTAGAGTCATGTATATCATATCTCTAGTTTTATTAAATGAAAATACATGCTACTTGCTATATTTCTGAGTATATGATTATGTTGTATAATTCATATCTCACTTTGATGTTAACATTATTTGTTATATCACCATTGCTGAAATCAGTCATCAGCCAGACGGATCCCTTAAAATTGCCTAGACGGATCCCTACAAGGAGGGAACCATGGGATCCGTGAGACAGAAAACTACTTTTCTACTAACTTTGAGTCATATTTGCAGGAAATTATGCATTATATATCTTTTTTAACCTTTGTTTTGTAGTTATTTAATTTACACATGAAGACTTTGACACCCTCAAGCTAGGGGAAGCTTTCTGTCAAAGCAATACATTGCAAAATTACTTGCAATATTAGGATTACATTTCATGATATCCCTTTGCAAAATTGCAATCATCAAGGAGGAGTACATTCGTCACATAGACGAAATCTTTGCAAACTTAATTGCAAATGAACTAGCTTAGTATTATTTTCTTGGACGCCTCACATAGGGATGGACTCGTCAAGGGGAGTTCTGACGAGATCCTTTCCGTTACTTGCTCTCTACTTTTCTTTCTTTTCTACTTTTCACATGTTTTCTTATAACAATGTGTTAGTTTCCTTCAAGCTCTTTTTGTTTCGACGAAAAGGGGAGAAGAAAGTAAAATTACAAATTAAACTTTTAAGAATTTTAGTTTTTCCTTAAAATAATTTTATGTTTTGTCATCAACAAAAGGGGAGATTGTTAATACAAATAAGCCGTAAAACGTTTATTTATATTTTACGATCTTCTAATATTTTGTCGATAACAAACGTAAAATCATTTTAACGAAACAAATAAAATACGTAATTAGTTTGAGCCAATAGTTTTTCTAACACACTTATGATTTCACATAATACACTAAAACAAGTATAAGTGATTTTATGATTTAGTATTACATATGTACAACAACTAGTGTTTACATATTTGGGTAAAATATACACATAACTAGTATGTAGTATATTGGGTAATATAAATGGGTAGAAACTTAAGTATCATAACCCATTGACCAAATACATTGAATGTAGTTGGGTACAACCCAAAGCCCATGACCCATATCTATGGAGCTTGACCCATAACCCATTGCATGACATCATGCTTATATCATATATGGATAATATCCATAACCCATGGTATTGACCCATACCCATGTGACTAGGTGCATTGCACTCATAAGATACATTGTATCTAGTAAAAGACCCATTGATCAACCCATAACCCATGACCCATGACCCATAACCAAAATACCCATGGGTAAAGAGGAGCGTCCCACGGATCCCAAGCTTTACACTAGGCAGATCCCTTGTGGGAGGGATTCGTGGGATCCGGGGAACATTAGGCATTTTCTCTCTATAAATAGTGAGCCATTTCTTCATTGTTTCCAATCCCCTTTCTCATATACTTTCTCCTTGAGTTAAAAACTCTCTAACCCCATATCCAAGTGATCTATGTTTGTAGTTTTGTTTTTGTGTGATTCTCTAGGTTTCTCTTAAAGGCGAGATCACCACCTTTGAAGTCAAGCAAGCTCAAGTCCATGAGTTGCTATGCTTCCTCATCATCAAGACTCTCAAGTCCTCTTGTTGATGGTTCTTTTATTTCTACTAATAAGTATAGTGTTGAAGACATTAGTGAAAGATGTCTCAAGTGTCAAGACGAAGACATTAGTGAAAGGTGTCGATCGTCCGTATTGTAGGCATTAGTGAAGGATGCCTAGAATTCAAGTCACAAGACATTAGTGAAGGGTGTCTTGAAGATCTAGTTAAAGGCATTAGGAAAGGTTCCTAAGATGTACATTCGATATGGTGTGTTTCATGTACAAGATAGATTAGATTAGATCCAAGGATATTGATATCCTTGATGATGTTGTAATAAGGAGTTTGTCTCCTTTGGGATTAGTCGTTGGTGTAGTGTTGGGTTGTAGTTCCTCCATTGTAATGGAACTCGGTACTTAGCCTATTACCGGATAAAGGGTAGGCGACGTTGTGGTAGGTGTGGTTCACCTTGGTGTGAAAGAACCCGGTGGTTAGCCTAGTACCGGAAAAAGAGTAGGCGGCGTTGTGAAGGTTTCTCCACCATAAGGAGTCGGTGTTGTGTAGTGATTACAAACTCTCGAGTAGGTGACTCGGGGAGTGGAGTAGGGCAAGGAAGGTGTCCTTGTAGCCGAACCCCTATAAATACTCGCGTTGTGGTTTTGTGCTTCTTACTCTTATCTTTTCGTTACATATTTATACTTTTATATGTTTGTTTATCAACATCCAACACACATCCAAATAGATTGACATAAGTTTTAATTGGCAAAACTATTCAACCCCCCCTCTAGTTTTTTACACATTGTATAAGAAATTTAAAGGTCCGCCTATGGTATTAAGCTTCTTTTAGATATTATGTGAAATAAATTATTATATAATAAGTTTTAAATGTAAAGCTATAACATGTTCAAGTTTGAATAATTCAACAATATTAATAATATTTTGGTAATTTCCAAAGCTAGGCTATTTAATAATTTAATTTGTCAAACACTCAAAAAATTGATTATCCGATTATTGCGATATCAAACAAAGATAATTAAATCCAAACACTATATTTCAAAACCACGTTTTGCAACAAATTGATTATCTAATTATCCGTTTTCAAAATGGATAATCTATTTTCAATAAGCAATCCTAAACTCCCACTAAACAGACAAATCTTAACTACATATAATGGAGGCACCCTTTTCCTCCATTAAATGTCACTAAAAGTCTAAAACATCTCATCAACTTAGGATCGTTTGGCGTGTAGGTTCAAATGTGGAATAGATTGATTTCAAATGAAATTGTTTGGTAGATATGAATGCGAATAAAAATCAGAAATGACAATAATAGATCCATTCTAGAGTGAAGAGACGAGCTTATATCTTATCAACTAGCCTACTCCACTTTATATTTTTGTTAATTTTATAAGTTGAATGTGACACACTCATGTATGGTATAATGTATATTTTGACTATTACATAAGTTGAATGAGACTGACATATGTATGATACCAATATTATAAGTTTCATACCAAATACAAGGAATGACAATGATACATCTTATTTCATATCACCCTCTTATGAATTCCATACCGATAATAATTCCGGGTAGTAAACCAAACACACTCTTAAATTAAGGAAGACAAATAATTCATATTGGACAAACCATTCTAATACAAAAAAGATGAATTTCATATCTTCTCCTCTTTTCATGATTAACATTTGAGTAAAATACACCGTTCGTCCCTAATCTTGTACACACGCATCACCCTGGGACAAAACTTTCCTTTTTCATCGTGGGGAGTCCAAAACAAGGTTTTTATTGTCTAAATCAGTCCCTTGACCCATTTTCCGTTAGCCAACGTCTGTTATCTTCTCCCATGTGCCTTGCACATGAGGGCAAAATGGTCATTTTATCATTTGGGTTGATTATTTTGATGGTACAACCTTAAGGACGAACGGTGCACTTAATAAAAAAGTTATACCATTAAGAACTTAATTTAGAAATCAACCAACATGTCCAAATATTAGAAGGTAAGACTTGTCTCCATATATGGCTTTACAAAATTAAATTGAAATCAGAATGTGAAACACACCATTAACTATATGAGAGGATCTGATGTCAGTCACTAAGATATATATAGCACCATGCAAAGTAGTTGTACCACAAAGATATATTTACTAGATTTGGATGTCTTGCCTCTTGTAGTCCTTTATATAATTACAGCACTCACCAGACCACTAAGATTTTGTCATTTGCATTTGCAATGAGTGTGGCAGTTGATCCACTCTAGATGTTTTTTTAACAGTAAGTTTTATTCACCCAAACTCGAGAAGCACATAGAGGAAAAAATGGAACAGATTCGTAGTTTTACAACTCATTCACATCCCTAGATCATAAAAAACAAAGTTCTTTTTGTGGTTTGTGTTATTCAACTGATTTTACTACCAACATATCTAGCTGCAATAGCCAAGTAGACAGAATATACACACTAATGCAAATCTATCCCATTTGTGCAAAAACATAATTGCTGCAAATATTTTGATAGCCACATTTTATCCGACATGTACATTCCTTTGACTGAAATCCACCCAAATCTAGATAGGACGTTAGTAAATTTTATAGCCACTAGACCTGGTAGCGTGATACCTTGACTAAAATCTCTAAAGCGTGATACCTTTCTCAAATTCATACAATAGAAATGCTTCCTTCTGGAACCCACGAGTCCTCACAACCAGGCCCAGCTAATAAGTTTTTATATGAATTAAAACATTTGCGAAAGTATTTGTGAAAAATAAGTCTCTTTTTCTCAACTTGGTAATTATTCCATATCGAGCAAAGCACCATCCATCCACAAACGGAAAAAATCCCTCATAACTGCTGGAATTAGATCCAAATTGTTCAAAGTTGTTTCTAAACCAGTTTTTTGTGTGATGAAATAGCTTCAAGAACACCAAAAGACACAAAAGTGTGAAACTTGATGAACCAAAACTCTTAAAAAGATTCTGCGTAGGATAGAACCTTCGTACAAAAACTAGATAAAAAACGATGATCTACACACAAAGTTCGAAACTTTTTTCCAAAAACAGTAACTTTAACACCGTATAATGTTGAAAGGACAAGAATCTTGGATTAAAAAGTGTAAAAAATACGTTTTTGATCAAGAAAGTTATGGAGACGCAAGTTAAGCGTGAGACCAAAACTCACTTCAAACAATACGTTCACTCAACTATTAGGCGATTGATACCACTGTTAGGTCACCAGATTTACAACACAAGATTATAAGAAAGAGATTAAGGCGATTGAACAAGAAATCAAACACAAACACACGTTATACTAAAATGGTTATGCGTAGAGTGTAGGTGAAAGAAATAACTTAAACAACCAACCCTCAAGTGAGGGTTTACATAAGGTATTTATAGGAGGAAAGCTAGGGCAACACTCCTAGTTTCCATCCTTTATCCTATGGGCTTGGGCCTAAGCTCATGGGCCTTCTACATAAGCTTAAGACTAATAACAAACATAAAGGCCATAATAAGCTACCTATTACATAATAATGACTAACACTTGAATTATAGTTTAGAGTGATTCCAACAATCTCCCCCAAGTGTTGGTGATGAACGGTGAAGGCGTTGATGTAATAGTAGCTCGACGTCTTCGACATTATTCTTTCTTGTGAGAAGAATTGCCTTGATTCAAACAATCTCCCAATGTAGAGAAATTGTCTTCTTTGAACGGTTATGCTTTGACGTCATCTTTAACTTTGTTCTTTGATCATTGTTCTTTGTGATGAAAGTGATAGTATGTTGTTGTCTCGCATCAACTCGTCTCGTGTCCGCTTTGTCACTGATGTCTCCACATCATTCTTCAACATGCTCAAACGCTCTTTGACGTTGGAATTCAAGATCTTGGTGAAGTTCTTTAAGTCTTTAACTTTGTAGATACTTTGATTTGACGAGGAATCATTGATTGTTTTGTTGCTTTTGGATAGAACTTCCATTAGTGATGATGTTGGCGTGAGCATGAGAAGAATCGCACGATCATCCCGCTCCGAGCTTCCATAAGAAAACATTTCAAGCGGTTAGTAATAAGCGGATTCCGCACTTACAAGTTTGAACTTCGAGAGTGTTAACGACATAGTGTGAAAACACATCTCTAATTCTTACAAAGGCCGTTCTGAACGGAGTCCCACAAGTGAGATAACGCGATGTACCAAGTACATCTGATTCAGATGAGTCGTCGAGGTATACCAAGCATCACCTCACGATGTAGACCTTTTGAGACACACTAAGCGTAATCCACGGGAGTTACCGAAGTGACTTTGTGGGTGTTTGATGTTGACCCGGCAGGAGTTTCCATTCAATCACTGAGGATCACATATGTGAACCTCTCATAAATGTTCTCGATAGATTGCTAAGATCTGTGAAGGACTCGATATGAACCACTGATGATCTTATTTGGTGATCAACAAGTGATGAAATGTCAAGTGTTCCTAAGAGATCTTTTGATGAATCTCATGGCTCTAAACTCAATAGTGCGTTTTGGTTTTTCCTGAGCGGAGACTAAGGAGAGGGTCTCCTTCTTCAATACCAGCGATCTCTAAGAGAAAGCTAATAGTTTACGTAGGGTTCCCTGTGAGAATGAAACAAGCTTATGTAGAGAGAAACTTGAGTGGCTAAGAAGGTTTAGTGCATGCGTCACTGGGTCCATGACGCCTTTTAATCTTCAATACCGGCGTCACTAAGTGACAACCAAGAGTATATGAATTGAACCCGTGTCCGCCTAAGTTGAATAATTTGGAGGGCTATTTCTTTTCACCGTTTTCTTTGCATTTCTTTTTAATTCTTCAACTCCTTCTTTCTCCGATTCTCATTTTCTCCTTTTATAATCATACCTAAGGACTTCTAAGTACTAACTATTTGTGATGTCCTTAGGTAGATCCCTCCGGCTCTGGCGGATCATAGGACGGTTATTCCCAACCTTAGTCACCTTATCACTCCATAACTAACCTATGTTGCCATAAAACCAATTTTCAAGAAAATCTCTCAAAGGGTTTGTAAATGAAAACATGTTTGAACCACTGTGAGAGTTTTATCTTTTAGCAGAAATACTCTCCCTCCACATGTGCTTTAGAGTTTTGACGGAAATCAGACTTTGTGTGAGAAGAGCGCACTTTGAATTGATCAACTCAAGATAGACACTCCCCGCGAGACACGGTTACGTTGCATAGTTAAAGAGTTACATTGTCGACTTTTAGGTGACAACTAGCTCTAATAACTACCTTGAAGGTGTATACAAGCCTCGAAAGGTTGTCATACCGTCGAGTTCATGTCTACCAAAAGATTCTCGAATGGTACTTTCTACTCGGAAAAGTCCTTTGCGAGACACGTTTACATTACTAGCGAACTAGCTTGAAATTATTACCCGTCGGGACAAGTCTTTTCGAGTTACTAACAGTTTAATCTTGTCAATTCGTTGGTTAAGTCTATTACACAAAGATTCATTTGCATTTACACAACATATTTCTTATCACATAAATTTTCTCCCCTCAAAATGGCATATAAAATGTTATTTTTGAAAAGTTGAAATAAATATGACCATTTCGAGTGTTGGAAGATGACCACTATGAACAATTTGTGAACAAAGTTTTAATTCAAATACTCCCCTCAACAAGTGATATAAGCGGTTGAGGTTTTGAAAATCATACGGGAAGTACTTGTCCTTTTGAGCAAAACCTTGAAAAATGAAAGGTTTGATAGGTTTTACTAAAAGTAAGAAGCTTTCGCTCCTTTTATAAGGATTGTGGCAATCAAGCGTACCACGTGGTCCTTTCTTGACAAGAACGGGTTGTACATCGTTATGTGTGCACAAGCCATACACATATATAATCATACATCCAAATTTATAATGAAAGAAGCGGTTCAAGGGTACCGGGAAGTGCGGTGATGTTGCCAGAGTGCGAATAGGGCGTTGATAGCGGTGATGTTAATCCTGGGTTGACCACCAACAAAGCTTTCCAATGTTTCAGGCGATCCCTTGAAACAACCTTTCATCAAGCATTTTGATGATCCTCCTCACATCCCTTCGATCCCGAGAGTTCCATCGCTAGGAGACCCAATCTTTGACGTATATCCTTCAACCTATAAGCCAATCCGTCCCTAACCATCTTCAAAGTGTGATCCCCAAACTTGTGAAGATCACTACACGCCATTAAGCAATTTCGTTGAATTTCACTGCGGTAAACGACGCCGAATGGTTTGCTGATGAGTGTATATTGTGAGAGCTGGTTGATGTCGGGAAGATCAAGCTAAGGTGGAGTGAAGTTAACACGGGTTTGATATGATTCAACAACTAGCTGGAGATCTTCTACACGTTCTTTGATGACTATGCGTCTGATGAATATGAGCACTAACTTGATGAATTCACGTTGTACGTCAGTGGAGAATTGTCTCATCCGACCCTGTACTTTGGCAAGGTACATGTCTTCGATGTCGTTGATAGACAAATTCTCAAAGTCAGCTTCAGAGAATGCATAATCCCGTTCATCTTGCCTTTTGACCACAATCTTCTTGAGAAAAGTGTAGTCCCATTTGGTCGACAGATCAACGTGTTTGATGGCAACGATATCCTTAGTCTTGAACACCGCATGTTGAGACTTCAACACAGGAGCTTGGTAGTAGATTCTTGCGCCCGCCAATGATGAATCCGTACATTGCATCTCGGTCGTATGCTTCCACTTTGTTGGAGAACAAGTGATTAGCTCTTTCCTCGATAGCTATGCGGTTTGAGTATATTCTTCTTTGGGAATGGAAGTGTCAAAGATGTAGCGTATTTCCTTGATCCATCGCCACCGTGTATAAGAAATTCCAAGTCTTTGTTGAAGAAATATCCGAATGGAATCCTAGGTTCATCTGGTTGGCGATCGTTGGTAGTGGTTTAGACCGATCGGTGTAATATGGAGGGTTGTCCCGTTTGGTGAAGTCGATGTTTGCTTCGGGTTGAGCCAATCCATGTTGTTAGAAATAGCTCGAGCAATGTTTTCAAGGTGATATTCGACCTCGATGGCACTTTCGAGCTATCTTTCCACAGTTGAAAAGCTTCATTCTTGATTCGCCTCAACTCGAATTTCGTCATCTTCTTCACATGGAACTTTTCTTGCATAATCTTAGCATGCTCCAAAGTATTACCGTCTACGGATCTTGACCTTCTTGTGGTAGGGAGTGGAATTGACAAGTGTAGAAAACCATTAAAACTCACATGTTGTATCTTCATCTAGCCATGATACGACGTCGCCATTGGTGCCTTCTTCTTCTTTGTTTTGGCCTAGATGAGGATTACGGTTTCTTAACTTGTTTGGGAGAGGTGGGTTGTTGTAGGGCTCACGGACTTCCTTATCTTCACCACCCGTATACTCAACGTGATCACCGGTTTTTGAGTCTCGGGTGGTAACTCGATGAATCCGAGGTTTATCGGTAGAAGATGGAGGAGAAGATCTTTGTTGAGTAGGAGTCCGTTGTGGTGGAGGTTGCATCGAGTCTTGAATAGAGGATGATACATCGACTTCTTTGAGCGTTTGGGCTCTTTATCCTTATCCCGATCTTTGTCTTCATCATCTCTTGAACGTTTGGGCCTAATGACTTCTTTCGGAATGAGGACTGAGTTGGTATTCCAATAAAGCTTCAACAGTTTAGCTTCATGTGAGGCAAACGTTGCAGGCGTGTCAACATTTGCGCTACTAGCCGGTTCACCAATTCATCATCGAGAAGATTGTAGATTCAACTGGATTGATGCTTAAATTCATCGGAGTTGATTTCATGGCTTGTTTGGCTAGATGCAATGATTTGGATACGATTATCTTGTATACATCCGCTTTGTCGATTTGGAACGACCTCCATAAGGAACTGTTGAGTGTATCCTTTGATCATTTCATCCATTTTCCTTGAAGATCATCTTTCATAAGCTTCGGACATACTCCCTTTCCTCTTGCATCTTGTCGAGATCATCATGAATATATTGTGTCGATCAAGATAGAAATTCATCTTCCTTTGGAGGATGTCTTTCTTTTGATTTGTTTGACAACCTCCCAATTCGTTTATGAGCATGAGATATCCAAGATCGAGTAGGCTTCTTCACCGATTTGGATGATGATTTGGTTGATCTTTTAGATGGTGGTGGTGAGGAATGAGATGATGAATCGATGAGGAGGAGACATGAGGAGGCTCGGGGTCCTTAGGAGGTGAAGTATCCTCCTTGGAACGAGTTGGACCGTTGAGAAGATAATCATCATAATTCTCTTCGTCATCTTGTCCATATTTAGCCTTTTCTTCCGTCGAGCCTTAGCTTCTTCATCGCTTTCTCTTCTCGGTCTTATCCTTTTCGGTTTCTCAATGTTAAAATCGTAGACTCCTCCACAAGCGTTTGTTGTTGCACAAGAGTGGTGGCACGGATCCCTTATCGGGTCGATTAACCGCATCGGGATCGGTGAAGAGTGGACACCACCACTCGACCCTCCGGGCCACCCATTTGTTCTTGTTCAAATTATTTAGCTTTTGAAGGTGTCTAACTAATTTAAACTTCTTCCCGTAGGATTTCTCCGTTGCTCTTCATCACTTTTGAGCTTTCTTCATAAGGCACAAGTCATGTGAGTCTTCCTTTCCTAGGTCATTTGGAGGACTAGGAGGTTTTGCTCTTGAGGGAGGTGGTTTGGTTGCAGATTGAGTGGTGAACCTCCTCGTCTCGATTGTGTATCTTGAGCTTTCGTCGGTAGCTTTCTTGGTGGTTCGGTGAAGGAATAGGAACAGCTTCACGAGAGGAACTTTCTTCTTTGGAGCAGTTTCCTCTTTGGACGTTCCTTTAACTCACCGTGCTTCTGCACTTCAGCACTTCCTCTTCGGTTCTCCGAGTAGGTGTTCCGAAGGTTTTCATCGAGATGACCAACTTTTCCTTCTCTTCGCTACCCGATACCTTTTGTACGTTTCAAGCTTCTTGATTTCGTTAGTCGGAAGGTGATCGGGTAACACAAGACCTGTTTCTTTGTTGATGATTCCTTGATACTGACTGATAGGGTAGGCTCAGTCAACATGTCGTGGTTGTCTGGGTCATTGAGCCTCTGTGGAATATCGGGATTAAGTCCAAGTGCTCTCTGGATCAACAATTTTGTGTATCCGACATAGGGAAGCTTTGAGCCAAGTTTCTTGTGAAATGACATCATGCCTTCCCATAACAATGCTTCAATTTCGATGTCCTTTTTGTTGATTAATGACCAGAAAAATTGTAGTTCCATGAGCTTGGGATGCTCATATCCACTATCACGACCAGAGACCGATTTGGTGATGATGATGTAGAGGGTCCTCCACGGTTGAGGAATGTTCTTAAGCTCCACATGAGAATGCTTAGAGATAACTCCTGAAGCATCATCATAGCCAATATCAAGCAAGAATTGTAGAACTGTCTCCTCGGTGGGTGTGGCAAAAAGTCGGTTGGCTCGATTTCGGGAATGAGAAGAACGACCGTAAGTCCGCATGAGTGATGGTGACTTGTTTGTGATTAAGTGTCATTGTCATCGCACTTTGACCGTGATCCTCTGCATAGAATTCGAATTGCTGAATGTAGATTTCAGACAAGATGGCAGTATGAGAGCATGTTCGGTAGGGATGATTCCTTAGAATATCCACAAGAATGAGACAAGAAGATTCAGAGCGGTGAGGGTTTCAAAGTCAACCCTAAGGTTGTTCTTTCCAATCTTTCTAGGATAGCCATTGGGAAGATGTCATCAATTGTGAGAACTTCGGTGCATCCACATTCATTTGAGCAACTATGTCGTGATTCGAAATAACATTAGCCAAAAGAACCAACATATCGAAAGACATAATGCTAGTCAATGAAGGTTTTATTGTCTAATTATTGAATGTACAAGTGTTAAAGATTGTTCTGAGTCCAAAGTCACTTGTTTGTTTAATAGTCCAATGTCGCCGTGATAAGTTTTGTGAGTTAGTTAACTTTAAGTTTTAAAGTTTATGTTATCACATATTTAACACAACATATTAAACGATTAAGTTTATTAGTGACATTATTGGTTTCGTGACGATATGATTTGTTTATTAACAAGTTTGTGCAAGTAACAATTCATAATGAAGGTCTATCAAGGCTTAGGCATAGATATGGCAAAGTTACGCGAAATGCAGTGATATACGCGAGAGCGAAAGCTTATGCGTGGGATCCTAACTTACGATAAGAAATGTTACGCATAGGAAAAGGGGACCTTATGCGTAGGGCTTACGCGTGGGCGTATAAAGACCTTACGCGTAAGGCTTACTCGTAAGAGTAGACCTTAAGCGTAGAGGTCACTGTTTACGCATATCCTTCACAGGATACGCGTAGTCCCATTGTAGAACCTTATGCGTAGTAGTTACGCGTAGGATTACTCTTATGCATAACTGCCTACGCGTAAGGTGATCCTTATGCATAGAGTAACAATCGACCTTGATTCTGAATTTTACGAGTAGCAAGCCTGAAATAAAACCATCATATCATCAATCTTAACATGTATAGTCATATTAAACACAAATCATGGTATGAAAGCAAGTTAAGCAGGTACGCGTAGAAAGTCATACGCGTAAGTCAAAACCCTAGGGTTCATGAATGCATAGGATTTCTAGCCATAGTATATGCACAAAATTTTTTCTGGTAGTTCTAAGTAGTTATGTGAGTGATATAACCAAGTATTAACATCCAATTCGCAGTGAATCAATAATACCCAATTCTCAAGAGCATTAAACCCTAATCTCTAATTCTCAAACAATTAGTGTTTCTGGGTTGATCTAAAGCCTAGATATCATCAATACATCATTATAACAACATCACACAACTATCATTTTGACCAAAAACCTTCACATTTGAAGACACCCAAAACTTCGCATAAACCCTAATATTTGAAAACCCATCAATTCGTATTTCTGGGTGGATTTTGATGATAAAAAAGACATCAATGATGTTATTGAAACGTTTAGGCACTATCTTTTTAACCATAAACACCCATTCTTGATTGGGTGTTCATACGCATATGCGTAGACCACTAAAACAATCATAGACAATATTTTGACCGTTGGATTCGTATAAGAATCAAAACCAATGCTTAAAAACATGTTAAGACTATGAAACAACTTACAAAATGATGATCTGAAACACGGATTTGTCAAATGATTTTGGTTCGTAGGATTGTTTAGGTTAGAAGTATTAAATGTGAAGTGAAGTGTTAGGTGGAGAGTTTTTTTTATTAAAATAACTTTAACATTTTGACAGTTTTGGTCCCTCCACCTTTTCCATTTTCATACAAAGCCATTTAACTTCCATTTTGGTTATCAAACAGAGATTTTTAAGAAAGAAACTTTGATGACACTCCCCCTCGACTTAATAAATGATGAAAGGTTATAAATTTTAGTCCGAGGAGTGTCAGTTTAACCAGAAAAGTTTACCACTATTGATAAAAGAAACAACCGGATATGATGACATGCAAGTACACGATGTTTTGAAACAGTTAAGTGATTATTTTCTCCCTCAACACTTGATCGGAAAAATACTGAATTTTGAAAGATAAAAGTGTTGTGAAAGAGATGTACTTGCCATGTTGATGTAAAAATAGATTAGAAGAATATTTTTGTTGTTTTATCGGGTTTTATATTTTTGTATTTTGTTTTTGAAAAATGTATTTACAAAAGATATTTTGGTGTTTGACATGTTTTTAAGACTTTTTAGGAGGTCATCCAATTCTCTTGAGTCCAACACCTCATACCAATCCGGTGGACCAACTCATTAAACCTAGCGGGAGGCAAGGCTTTGGTGAGTAGATCGCCAATTGGTATTCTGCACCATGAAGTATAATTCAACGGTACCCTATTCCACGTGGTCCTTGATGAAATGATAGCGTATATCGATGTGCTTTGATTTCGAGTCTTGAATCGAGTTGCGAGATCGCAATGGCACTCCGATTGTCATGAGACATCGGGATTCATCAAATACTTAACCATAGTCTTTGAGTTGTGTTCTCATCCATATGACTTGAGCACAACACGCGGACATGGCTACATATTCTCGCTCGGTTGATGATAGCGATGTACAATCTGTTTCTTCGATTGCCAAGACACCGGTTTATCACCAAGAAATTGTAGTGCTCTCAAGTACTTTTCCTTGAGTCTAAGCATCCTGCGTGGTCGGCGTCTCAAAAAGCGATTAGTTCAAAACCGAATCCTTCGGATACCGGATCCCAGTTAATGGTTCCTTGATGTATCGAGGATTCTTTTAGCCTCGAGAGGTGGGTTTCATTGGTCGCGATCGATAACGGGAGCATAGATAAGCGGCAAAGACAATATCAGTCCGCTAGTGTTAGATACATGAGAGACCCAATAATACTTTGGTATTTGGTGGGGTCCACTAATTTCCCATGTAAATCGCGTCTAGCTTCTTGGTATGAGTCATTGGTGTGGCATAAGTGTCACGGGTTTTCATTCCAAATTTGTTTAACAATTCAAGGGCATATTTGGGTGACTCAAGAAAATACCACGGGGTGATTGATGAACTTGCAGTCCTAGAAAGAACGTAAGTTCACCCATCATGGACATTTCAAAATTTTTCTTCATTAGTTTTGCAAAAGCGATTGAAAACTTTTATGTGTAGACCCAAAATGATGTCATCCACGTAAATTTGAACAATTAAGATATGTGCCCGTGATATTGTATGAAAAGAGTTGGGTCAACCGAACCTTTGGTGAAATTATTAGCAATGAGGAAAGATGATAGCTTATCGTACCATGCCCGAGGGGCTTGTTTGAGACCATAAAGAGCTTTGTTCGGTTTGTAGACATGGTTCGGGAACTCGGGATCAACGAATCCTTCGGGTTGGTGACATAAACCATTTCTTTCGGTTGTCCGTTGAGAAAGCGGTTTGACACCCATCCGAAAGACCGTCATATTCATATGAGTGCGAACGCGAGAAATATCCGAACGACCTCAAGACGAGCAACCGGAGCAAAAGATTCTTCAAAGTCTATTCCTCTTCCGACGATAACCCTTAGCAACTAGACGTGACTTGTTTCGGATTACGTTCCCTTGACATCCAATTTGTTTTCCAAATCCATTTGAGACCAATGACGTAGACCCACGATGGTCTTTCAACCGTTCCATACTTCAAGACGTTTGAATTGGTTGAGTTCATCTTGCATGGATTCAATCCATTGTCTTTTGTCATTGCGTCTGTAATGTTTTTAGGCTCAGTTAGCGAGCGGTGAGTGCATAAATGCAATGTTCACCATCGTGTGAAGACGTTGTCTCGTAACGATCGGTTGATTTGGGTTGCCAATAATATTTGCGGAGGATGGTCTTTTGTCCATCGATGTGTAGAGGTTGATGTTGGTATACATTGTGCGATTCGAGGATTCAAATGGTTTGTTGATGATTCCGCGACATCGTGCATCAATGTCATTAGCAAACGGGTTAAAGAACGCATTTGGATCAAAATCTGCGGTGGGGTACTTCATTCGTAATATCATCACCGGTTCATCATTGTTGGAAGCGGTTTGTTCAACTGTTGTGGTGGAGTTAAGCGGTGGTGCTTCTTCAAATGAGTTGTTGTAGCAGTGTATCGGTATAAGAGTATTATCGGGTTGAGCGGTGAAATAGCGGATACACCGAGTACGTTCATCAATATTGTCACCGAGCAATAAGCAAATAACCTTTCCATTTGTTGACGAGTGAGTGGGGCTTTGTTCGATTGATGATGGGGTTCGTGGAAGTTTAAACGGTTGGAACCGGGTTCTAAGCTGTTATACTCAGAAGCCATTTCCGTAAGTTCATCAAAATGAGCATGAATCGTTTCCATCACCTGTTTTGTATGACGATTCCAGATTCGGTAACCTTTGGAATTCTCACAGTATCTAATAAATACTCGAATGTTGGCTTTGGCTTTGAGCTTTCCTAAATCATCACGATCATTATTCGGATAGCAAAGGGATCCAAATACATGAAAGTGTTTGAGATTCAGTTTGTGGTTGTGGACAAGCTCGAAAGGTGTTTTGTTGTGGCGTTTTGTGATCATAGAACGGTTTTGAGTATAGCATCCGATGATACGACACGCCCACAAGTAATCTGGAAGTTTAGCATTGATTAACATTGTTCTTGCAGCTTCCACTAACGTTCGGTTTCGTCTTTCAACAACTCCGTTTTGTTTCGTGTACGTGCAATATATGTTTGATGCGAATTCCACTTTCTCATAAAATTCACGAAGGGTTTGGTTAACAAATTCGGTTCCTTTGTCATTCTTATTTGGTGGACGGTGTTCCGGAGTGAACTTGAATTTTCGTGAGAAAGGTGATGATCATTGTGGAGCTTGGTCTTTGCTTCAAGAAAGTAGACCCAAGTCCATCGTGAGTAGTCATCAACAATTACTAAGATGTAGCGTTTGCCATTGATCGTTTGCACGCGCATCGGGCCACACAAATCCATGTGAAGAAGATGAAGCACATCTTTGAGAGTCGTGTTCCACCTTTGAAGGAAAATGAGCACGAGTGCTTTTCCTTGTTCTGGTCGAGCAAAGGTGATCTTTTGAATACCGGAATCGTGGGAGACCTTCAACTAGTTTGTGTCGAGCAAGGTTGGTGATGGTTTGAAAGTTTAGATGTGAGAGACGGTGCCATAGCAGATTTTGTTGATGTTGCCTTTGAAAGTAAGCGGATGGGAGATGAAGCAACCATGTCTTGCATAGAGATAGTGTAGAGACTAGAATAACGCGAGCCATACATAAGGTCATTTCCTTGTAGATCATAAATGAAACAAGTTTTCTCCCTGAAAGCAACCTCCAAATCTCCATCACGTAACCGACCTCTCGAAAGCAGTTGTGACCGAGGCCTTCCACATAGTAAACCCTGCTAATTTTGATGTTCCCATTGATATAGTCTCCGTAGCCCATGATAGTGCCAAGTAATCATTCCGAATCTGACGGTGCCAATGAACTTTGCAATAAAGTTTGATAATAGTTTAAGGTTGCCTGTCATGTGTCGGGAACATCCGCTATCAACAATCCAGAGAATGATCTCGTATCACCGCATTGCACACAGGCGACACGGATGGAATAGAAGTAGATGTGGAACCCGAAATGTTAGAGGGTTCGGAGTAGTGATAGGAGACATACACACATTAATAACTTTAGGCATCCATTTAAAACCTAATGTGTTATATATCCATTTCGCCATCTATAACTCATCGCTTGCTTTAGTCTTTGTGAATGCACTAGGTGATACTACATTCTTAAGAGGTGAAACCGGAGCTACTGAGGACTGCAATGCTTGCCTTAGAATCTAAAGAAGGCGGTCTACTAGCCACGACTTAGAATGATTAGTGGGCCTAGAGGTATGCCGATTCTTAGGATTCCGTAAACGAGAGATTATAGCTTTAGCAACACATTTGTCATGACAATCAGAATTCATACTTTTACGACAAATAACACAAGATGCATTAGACTGAATATCAAAAGTACTTAAAGGTTTAGCATTCGTTACATCACTATTTCTATTACATTTGCCAGACGTAATTTCTATAGTGGAAGCAACATGAGTCTTATTCATAGTCCTAGGGTGTTCTTCTACTTTAGCATTCCTTATTGATCTTTTCTTAGGTCGCAACTTCCTATTCTTCGATTGAGTGCTCCTAGGTGTGAAGTGCGGACGTTTGGAAAAGACGCAACTATTCTGCTTTGAGAGAAGGAAGCACGTTAGCAACTTGTGATTTGGCAATAGGGATTCTAGGTGCACGATTACTAAGTGTTCTTGGTGCTAATCTTTTAATGATGGTTGGCGGAAGTTGTTCATACTTTCCTAACATTTCTCTTAACTTAGAGATAGTGTGAATCAAATCTTGATTTTCGAGCGAATATTACCAAAGAAAATTCATAACTTCTCTAGTGTGAGCAAGATAGTGATCAAGTTCATTTGATGCTTCATGACGAGTCTTTTGAGTAAATCAAATATGACACCATATTCTGCTTAAGCATTACAAGTTCTTGTTCATATTTTGAGATTTGACTTTTCAAAGACACGTTTTGATCATCCGATTGCTCAAGTTTAGGATCAAAAGATTTCGTTTGCAATCGAGCGATTTTCTTTTGAAAACCAAGTTGTTGATTGTGAATATCTTTTCACACCAATTAAGACGACGTTTTGCATTGTAAAGTTCGTTAAGTAATCGTTCATTTTCGACTTTTAAAGACTCGATCCGAAGCACATTATCGGTATTTTCAACAGCTACTACGAGTCAACATTATCAAGAAAGATATAATCGATGCATGTGGCAAAGAATGGAATAACACAACATTATGGATATCAAACAGATAACATCTTTCAAGAGTCGATCAACATCTTTTCTCAACATTTTCTTTTACGTTTAGTATTAGAAATAGATGTTTGATTTTCTCGAAAACGACCTTCATGACTCCAAGTTCCTTATGAAAGTCCTGTTCCCAAGACAATGCACAACTTTTCAAATTTTTAACATTTGGTAAAGATTTTTCGAAAAATGTCTCTTTGTTCTCGCTAGAGGCGATTGAAAGTGTTGAACTTTGATTTGAATGATATTCTATCTCATGTTCTAAATTTTGAGGTCGACCATGAAAATATCAAAATATCTAAGAATTTTGCGATTTTCGTGTTTTGAGTTTACTTCATCGATGGAAGGTAAAGGACCAAAATTGTGCATAATATGGTTGGGATTAACATTAGAAGACTCGGTGTTTTGATGATAACCCTTGGTGTGTTAGAAGAATCCGTTGGTGTGACAAAAGTGACCGGTTTGAATAATTAAAAGGTTTGTTGTAAACAATGCTTTTAATTTTGATCGACTCTCGTCTTCGCATCTAGTTCCTCTTGACGATGATATTCAACAACACTCATAATGAATAATCAATTTTATATTTCGTTGGAAACTTCGTGATTTGGTTTGAATGTTTTGGTTGAAAGCTTTGGTTTGTAATCGCAAGATTTGGTCCATATCCTTTTGGATCGGGTTTTAAGGTAAACTTTTCAATAGCAGTTACTGACTAACCATGTTTATAAACAACAGTTTTAAACTCTTTAAGTTTGCGTTGCAATCCGATAATTTCTTCAAGAAGGTCATCTACTCGGTTCGTTGAATGCTTTTTGTATGCGGAGAACTGTTTTTGACAAGTTAACAACTCAGCCTTAGCTTTTTGATTTTCCAAGGTGAGAGAGTTAATTTGCTTTTTATGTTCATGTTTCATTGTTCTATTTCGGACAACAAAGCATTCTTGAGCGGCTAGATCACGATCCGTCTCTCTAAATATTTTTCGCTTTGATGAGATTTAGTAAAGGTCGCTTCAAAACCTTTTCACGTTTTCTTGAGTTTTGAAAAGTCGAGTTGCTTTTGTGAACATTCAAAATCCTTGGTTAACAGATGCATTTTACTTTTAAGTCCTTATTTAATGCATAACATTCCTCCATTTTGATTTGATGGTCTTGAATTAAACGAGCAAAATCTGGATGAGGCAACAGATTCGGCTTGTTCAACGTGAGTCACAACATGATCATTATTTATATCCTCAAGTACAACCACGAGTCAATTTGATTATCAAAGGAAACCATAAGGTCATCTTGATCGTCAAATGTAACTACTGTGGTTTATTTGAAAATCGTCGAATGAGATGTATATGACTCATTTTGAGCGACCGAGCCGTGCGAATTCAGATATTGGCGAGATATGAGTTCGAGATATGATGATGGTTTGTTGGTGCACGAGACAAGCCATCGATGTCATACACCGGCCTGTTTCACTCATGTGTAACTCATGCATATTAGCCATCAACATAATAAATGCATTGGCACGCAAGTCCTCCATATCATCATCCGAGTGCATCGCCATAAAACTCGATCTTTGTTTGTGAGAGATCCACCACTTCATCCTTAAGATCCAAAAGAAGAGCCTCTTTGAAATAAGCACGCCCCTAGTCCTTGGCTTTGGGCATGCATTAGCCAGTGTGTCCTTCTCATTGCGGTTGTAGCATCGAAGACCATTCAACCCATTCTCGAGCATTTCCTGTTCCACCATTTGAGCTGTTGTTATTCCTACCCATAGCATTAAACCCTTGACCACCTCCCATTTGACGACCATAACCACGATTACGAACTTCAACTCGTCCATTGTTCACAACACTTGATTTCGTGTATTTGATGAGGAACGAATCGATTGTTGGATTTGTTGGTATAACGGCTAAAAGCATTAGCAATCATAACAAATCCACATTGCAATGCTTGAACGGATCGATTCCTAATTAGTTTGACTATGAAATGCTTGATCATTGTTGTTGTTGTAAGGAACCAATTGATTTTGTTGAGGTTCTTTGTGATTGATCGTTTGGTGTGGAGGCGGTTGGTTGAGTTGCTTGTTGAGGAGGATAACTTGGTTGAGCATATAAGGCAAGTTGTCGATTTTCCGGATGTGTAGGTGGAGCAATTTGAGCACGGAGAATCCTTTCCCGATCAACTTCCGTTTCATGAGGCTTCAAGTAATCGTACAACAATCCATATGTACAATGATGCATATTCTTCGCAGCGGAGAAAAATGACATACTTCTCTCATTCGGGATCAAGACTACTCGGGAACTTAGTATTCACGCAATTCTTGGCATGATGATGTTGTGTTTATCCAAATCATTGATGATGTCTAAAAAGCGATGATGATAGGACTCTAGTGTCTCTCCGTGTTTAATCATGAAGTGTTCATGATTGGTCTTGAAACTGATCAAGCTTAATCACAAGCTAGCCACTTGTGAATGGCTAACCGTAATAAACTTAAAGCGCTCGAAACCAATACAATGAAGATCGGAGAATATAATGAATTCCGGTCGTTAAGTCCCACGGAGACTCAATGGTGTGTAAACACTTGATCGATGATAGAATGATCACTAAGGATAGTGATCGATCAAGGATTTGGATGGATAACTATACCTAAAGAAAAGTTTATAAATTACAGCGACTTAAATGCAAATTAAAGAAAATTAAAAGTTAAAATATATTAAATAAACGCTATCACTATTTGCAAAATGATGTTTTTCTTGATTTTATAAAACAAAATAACTTAAATAAACTATTTTAATTAAAACGTAAACCTAAATTATCTAAAAACGTGGCCTAGAATGAAAACGTGCGTTTTATATAAAAATTACGCGAGTGCGCAAGAAAAAACGTAAAATTTGTAAAATAAAAGTCCTACGAGTGTAAAAACAATTTTCTTACTTAATATATGACAAAAGAAAATTTTAGAAAAAAGCCGGGTATTTTTTCGACTTTTAAATTATTTATTATGATTTAAAAACTAAATTTAACTAAATTAATTATTAAAAATACTAAACGTTTTTAGAAAAAATATGAAAAATTCACAGAAACTACTTTGACTTATGCTTGATCTAAGAAAAATAAGAAACTAGGTGGTTGTTTTGGAAATAAGCCATGAAATAAGCTAGAAAAGGGCTTAAGCTTAAAGCGCCAAATACCCTTAAGGTATTAATTGTGCAAAGTTAAACACAAAGAAGACCCAAGGCGCTTGGTTGGGGAAGTTCTTTGTGCGTGGTTGTTGTGGGAGGACCGAATTGGGTTGAATCCGTGCAAGACCTTTTTTTTTTTTTTTTTTTTTTTTTTTACAAATTATTAAGCACAAGGAAATAAGCAACTTTTAAAACTACAACTTTTCTAAAACCAATAATAAGCCTGAGAATAAGCTATGATTTTTCAACAGTTAGCTTTTATTGAAATAAGCACAAGATTAAGCTAGGAAGGCTAATAAGCTACTCAATAAGCATAAGTACAATGGAAATAAGTTAAGCTACCGATTATAAGCTAGAATAAAAGCGAATAAGCACAATAACTAATAATAAGCACTTCACGAGCTACAAATAAGCACTAGTTACAAGCGGATTTGCACAGTCTTGTTTGAGACTAGGACTCAAAACAAGTGAAAAATAAGCACTCTATGGTGATTAAAACTAAACTAGTATTTTCTAATTTATTTTAGCGACTATATTTTAATTTCCTAGAAGCTTATGAGCTAAATCTCATTATTAAACACACAGTAAAATTCCAAAGTTTATTCAAAAACGAGCTAATGAAAATTTTGACTTTTTAATAACACATGCAGTTTGACTAATTTGAGATTCTAATGATCCTATGTTACTAAATATGTTATATTAAGCTATTGTAGGATGAAATTAGGCTACTATATCAAGTTATAAGCTAATGTGATGAGATTTGCATTGAAAATCCTAACCAGTGAACTGTTAAGAATGAGATTAAGATTATTTTGACTTTTTACTAACTAGGACTAATTTTTATGCTTGAATTGAACTATTAGACACAAACATGACTTATAACAACAATAAACAACCACAAAACTTGCCTCTAGCAGCTTTCTCGAGCAAATCCAAACACCCCTTAAACACAATTGTTTTGAAACTTTTATACTAAAACAAGTATTTATACCAAGAAAGCCGTTAATTAACTTATACTAACTATAATGGGACAGATAAAAGCGAATTAGCAACTTTTGAACACTTATACTATATATTGCAAATTTCAAAGGAATAGCTTACAAATTGAGTTTAGGCACAAAAGCAGAGGCGAGGATTGAGATCACACCCTATTGCTTCCCAAGAAGCTCTATAACCCACAAAGAATCCAAATTCACTGCACAGTTTCTTGATCATTGCTCATAGATTTTTATTTTCTCACTAATTTTTCTTGATTTTGTGAATTTTACTTTTTGATTCTAAACAAAGTTTTAGGCTTACTAAAAGCTCTCAGAAGCTATATAATGAGATTATATGAGCTTATAGGTTCTTTAACAACAATAACAACAACATTAAGCTGATTTGAGAATTTTAGCTTAAAAATGGTATAAACTGAATTCGTACATAAAACTTGAAATTGAAACTGAAATTATATTTTTATTACACACAGGTTTTATTACAAAATGCTTGAAAGCTTAAAGATAAACTGGAAAACTTGGAAAAATTAAAACGACATAAGCTAAAACTAAATTACACTACTTCCTCTTTTCCTTGCTTCTCTTTCTTCCTTTTATATGCAAAAGTCCTCCCCTATGACTTCTGAGCAAATCCCACTTTCATTTGTAGCCATAGGATCAGTTGAAGACATTTTGGCCATTGATGGCATTTTTGGCGGGAAAGTGGTTTATCACAGGTGGAGGGATTGAGTGAATGGGGGAGGGTTGCATTTAATGTTTCTTGTTTTGTGTTGAGGTGGAGGGGACAAGGGAAGGAAGAGAGTGAGCTGGGGGGATGGTGAGGTTGAGAGCAGGTGGGCAGTTGGGAGGAAGGAGGAAAAAGGAGGAAATGGGGGATTGGTTTGAGTGGGTTGACCGGTGGGGTATTAATAAGGCAGGGGTCAAGTTGGGGGTCCAAGGGTCAAGTGGTTTTGGCAGGGGCCAAGGGTCATGGGAAGGGTTCAGGTCCAGGTGTTTTGTTGATTAATACAAGGACTAAACTTGCAATTCACCAAACATGAGGGCCAATTCGCCAATTCGATTTTCCAGGACCAATAATGTACATTCGAAATTATAATCCAAGGGCCAAACTTGACAATCTCCAATATTCCAAGGACCAAACTTGTCATTTTGAAACTTTAAGGACCTTTTTCGCCATTTGACCAAAGATTCATTCAAGGACCATTTTGAAAATTTAAAATATTTCGGGGACCTTGAATGATATTTTCTTTATTTTGATTTACGAGGACTATTTTGACAACTTTTGAAACTTGGGGACTAAAGCGCCAATTTGCAAACTTGATACGTTTTCATCGATTTTGATATTTTGCATTTAAAACACATAAAACACTTATTTGTGATATTTTCATCATTTTGATGCATTTTGAGTGTTTTCGGATGATTTTGCGATCTAGATTGTACAAAAATGATGAGTATTTGACACTCATCAATCCCCACACTAAGATATTGCTAGTCCCTAGCAATGTTTTAGAACTTTAATGGATTTTAAAACTCTTTACCAAAAGCCATTACTTCGGAGTAGCCAAATGTTTCGATTCAAGTAAGAACCTTGGTACATCGATAACCAAATGATTTTGAGCAAATCATAAGTCAGAAGCGGATTTGATTTGTCTTTACCGAAGCCGCTTGCTCGGACTAGCCAAATCTTAGATAAATTATCACTATTATCTTTGGTGAGTGATTACCAATTATGGTTTTTCCATCGCCTTTACCACAAGCCATAAACTTGCGGGCTAGCCAACTCTTCACTTTTAGGATATGGTGAAATGAATACCATACAATTTGGGCAAATTGCAAGCCGTCAACGGATTTGAGATATCTTTACCAAGAGCCGTTTGCTCTGGATTAGCCAATCCTTTTGTTTTTTAGACATGGCGGATCGATAACCAATTGAGTAAGTGCAAACACTTACTCCAAAAAAATTTTGGCCAAAACGGGGAATTAGGCGGTATAATTACATGATAAAATTCGTGAGAATTCCCCACACTTAGAAATGAATATTGCCCTCAATATTCAAAGTACCGCGGTTATGCGAAACAAAGAACGTAAAGGGAAATACTACGGCCATTTGTTGATTTTTTTTTTTTTTTTTTTATATATATATATAGCGGGAGGCAACTCAAGACTAGGTGGTACACACGGGTGAAAACCCATGTTTAACTACTGTTTTTGATTACCGAGTCGCTAGCTTGACTCGACCCCGAATTAATTGGTTCATGGGGAAGTAAGTGGAAGAGACAATCTCCATCGGACTTTCATTCAAGATGTTTGGACAAACATTTGAAGCACGTGAAAGTTCCACACCGATGAGATATACATAGAACCGGCTCAAAAATGGTAAATGAAAATGCCGGGATCAAAAATAGTGTCCTCATTCCCGAAGGAGAAAAGGGAATGAGAAGTCACACTATATGTGAAGAAAGAAAGAAAATCATGATAAAAATCATGACTAACTCCTCATTATCGGAGGGAATTCATGATTTTGGATCATGAATCTCATCGATGAGGATAGAATCGTCATCACATGATGGAAGAGATAAGTTAGAATACGGAGGTGGGACAAGTGGTGTGCTCGAGAGCTAGCAATTTCCACCACTTCCGTGATGGTCTCAGTATCGGCCTCGGACATTTCATCGAAAAGAGGATTTACTTTCCCAAAAGTATAGTCATTATCAAATTCAAAAGAGGATTTGAGAAAATCCGGAAGTAACCTCGAAATGTCAAGAGAATCACAAAAGGCAAATCACAATCACTATCGGATATATCCTCGGACTCACTTGGGATTAGGACAAGATCCTCAAAACTTGATGATTCCGTTTCCGAAATAGTCTTGAGATGATCATCCTCCATTATGAGAGAGTCTTTGGAAGCAATAATAGGTAAGATAGGTGTGATAGCAATAGACCGAGGAGTTGAGAAATGATATCTTTCAAAAGAATAACACTCTCCTCGTCGTCCTCATAATATTCCCTCATTTGAATAGTATCCTCATCATCATCGTCATCATATCGGATTCTTTATCATCATCTTGAAGCTTACATACCATTCTTTTCATTTGTAGTTTCTTTCGAATCGTATTTCTTCATAACTTTGTGGAAGATTACACTCCTCGTAATCATTGAAATCTTGTGAAGGCTCGGAAGTCCGAGTACTAGGATTAGCCGTTCGTTCTTGACTAGTAATTCTCCAATAGTTTTATCATGATGATATTGATGAATGATGGAATCTTGTGGGGTTGGAAATTGTCAAAACCGGAGAATTGGAATTGTGAAAATTTTGATTCATCGGTTGACATTCAAAAGTCGCATGAGGACCCCACAATTCTCACAAGAGATAATTGGGAAAATAACTTTCACCAAAGTTCGATTGTAACATGGTTCGGCTCATAGACAAGCGGGACCCGTGGTGGACAATCAAAACCGTAATGAGAATCATTCCCACAAAACTCGCATGAGTAGCATTCGTATTGGGGCTGTGGAGGTAGGTAGGAAAAATCGGGTGTTTCATTATTTGAAATGGGATCGGGATTACCGACAAACTTGTCTCCGAAACTCACATTGGTACATTGCCGGCAATTTCCACCGTTAAATGGACCTCCACACCAGGAACATGTCGAAAACCAAGACATAAAGAATTAAACGGATAAGAGGGATAAGAGATGAAGAATTAAACGGTTATAGAGGATAAGGAATGGAGAATTAAACATATTAGAGGATAAAGGATGGATATTTTTGGATTTTTGAAAAACATGCTATAAAAACAAAGAATGAAAATATTTTTGGTGTTGTTAACACTTTAGGAAAAGTGTTAATGGACTTTTGATTTTTATAACTTTACAAAAACTTTTACAAAAGATGGTATATGTGCAAGAATGGGTCGAAAAGGTTTAACACACGCTAAAGCCTCCCGGTGGCGCTAAAATTTGATTGGTCTTGAAAACACAATCAAGCTTAATCACACAAGCTAGCCACTTGTGAATGGCTAACCGTAATAAACTTAAAGCGCTCGAAACCAATACAACGAAGATCGGAGAATATAATGAATTCCGGTCGTTAAGTCCCACGGAGACTCAATGGTGTGTAAACACTTGATCGATGATAGAATGATCACTAAGGATAGTGATCGACAAGGATTTGGATGGATAACTATACCTAAAGAAAAAGTTTATAAATTACAATGACTTAAATGCAAATTAAAGAAAATTAAAAGTTAAAATATATTAAATAAACGCTATCACTATTTGCAAAATGATGTTTTCTTGATTTTATAAAACAAAATAACTTAAATAAACTATTTTAATTAAAACGTAAACCTAAATTATCTAAAAACGTGGCCTAGAATGAAAAGCGTCGTTTTATATAAAAATTACGCGAGTCGCAAGAAAAAGCGTAAAATTTGTAAAATAAAAGTCCTACGAGTGTAAAAACAATTTTCTTACTTAATATATGACAAAAGAAAATTTTAGAAAAAGCGGGTATTTTTCGACTTTTAAATTATTTATTATGATTTAAAACTAAATTTAACTAAATTAATTATTAAAAATACTAAGCGTTTTTAGAAAAAATATGAAAAATTCACGAAACTACTTTGACTTATGCTTGATCTAAGAAAATAAGAAACTAGGTGGTTGTTTTGGAAATAAGCCACGAAATAAGCTAGAAAAGGGCTTAAGCTTAAAACTGCCAAATGCCCTTAAGGTATTAATTGTGCAAAGTTAAACACAAAGAAGACCCAAGGGCAGTTGGTTGGGGGAAGTCTGCTATGTGCGTGGCTGTTGTGGGAGGACTGACCTGGGTTCGAATCCCAGGCAGTACCTTTTTTTTTTTATTTTTTTTTATTTTACAAACTTATTAAGCACAAGGAAATAAGCAACTTTTAAAACTACAACTTTTTCTAAAAACCAATAATAAGCACAGAATAAGCTATGATTTTTCAACAGTTAGCTTTTATTGGAAATAAGCACAAGATTAAGCTAGGAAGGCTAATAAGCTACTCAATAAGCATAAGTACAATGGAAATAAGTTAAGCTACTGATTATAAGCTAGAATAAAAACTGAATAAGCACAATAACTAATAATAAGCACTTCACGAGCTACAAATAAGCACTAGTTACAACTGATTTGCACAGGGTACTGTTTCAGACTAGGACTCAAAACAAGCTGAAAAATAAGCACTCTATAAGCTGATTAAAACTAAACTAGTATTTTTCTAATTTATTTTAGCAGCTATATTTTAATTTCCTAGAAGCTTATGAGCTAAATCTCATTATTAAACACACAGTAAAATTCCAAAGTTTATTCAAAAACGAGCTAATGAAAATTTTGACTTTTTAATAACACATGCAGTTTGACTAATTTGAGATTCTAATGATCCTATGTTACTAAATATGTTATATTAAGCTATTGTAGGATGAAATTAGGCTACTATATCAAGTTATAAGCTAATGTGATGAGATTTGCATTGAAAAATCCTAACAGTGAACTGTTAAGAATGAGATTAAGATTATTTTGACTTTTTACTAACTAGGACTAATTTTTATGCTTGAATTGAACTATTAGACACAAACATGACTTATAACAACAATAAACAACCACAAAACTTGCCTCTAGCAGGCTTTACTGAGCAAATCCAAACACCCCTTAAACACACTGTTTTGAAGCTTTTTATACTAAAACAAGTATTTATACCAAGAAAGCCGTTAATTAACTTATACTAACTATAATGAGACAGGATAAAACTGGAATTAGCAACTTTTGAACACTTATACTATATATTGCAAATTTCAAAGGAATAGCTTACAAATTGAGTTTAGGCACAAAACAGGGAACTGAGGATTGAGATCACACCCTATTGCTTCCCAAGAAGCTCTATAACCCACAGCAATCCAAATTCAGCTCTGCACCAGTTTCTTGATCATTGCTCATAGATTTTTTATTTTCTCACTAATTTTTCTTGATTTTTGTGAATTTTCTGTTTTTGATTCTAAACAAAGTTTTAGGCTTACTAAAAGCTCTCAGAAGCTATATAATGAGATTATATGAGCTTATAGGTTCTTTAACAACAATAACAACAACATTAAGCTGATTTGAGAATTTTAGCTTAAAAATGGTATAAACTGAATTCGTACATAAAACTTCAAATTGGAATTGAAATTATATTTTTATTACACACAGGTTTTATTACAAAATGCTTGAAAGCTTAAAGATAAACTGGAAAACTTGGAAAAATTAAAACGACATAAGCTTAAACTAAATTACACTACTTCCTCTTTTTCCTTGCTTCTCTTTCTTCCTTTTATATGCAAAAGTCCTCCCCTATGACTTCTGAGCAAATCACACTTTCATTTGTAGCCATAGGATCAGTTGAAGACATTTTGGCCATTGATGGCATTTTTGGCGGGAAAGTGGTTTATCACAGGTGGAGGGATTGAGTGAATGGGGGAGGGTTGCATTTAATGTTTCTTGTTTTGTGTTGAGGTGGAGGGGACAAGGGAAGGAAGAGAGTGAGCTGGGGGGATGGTGAGGTTGAGAGCAGGTGGGCAGTTGGGAGGAAGGAGGAAAAAGGGAGGGAAATGGGGGATTGGTTTGACTGGGTTGACCGGTGGGGTATTAATAAGGCAGGGGTCAAGTTGGGGTCCAAGGTCAAGTGGTTTTGGCGGGGCCAAGGGTCATGGGAAGGGTTCAAGGTCCAGGTGTTTTGTTGATTAATACAAGGACTAAACTTGCAATTCACCAAACATGAGGGCCATTCGCCAATTCGATTTTCGAGGACCAATAATGTACATTCGAAATTATAATCCAAGGGCCAAACTTGACAATCTCAATATTCCAAGGACCAAACTTGTCATTTTGAAACTTTAAGGACCTTTTCGCCATTTGACCAAAGATTCATTCAAGGACCATTTTGACAATTTAAAATATTTCGGGGACCTTGAATGATATTTTTCTTTATTTTGATTTACCAGGACTATTTTGACAACTTTTGAAACTTGGGGACTAAAGCGCCAATTTTGCAAACTTGATCGTTTTCATCGATTTTGATATTTTGCATTTAAAACACATAAAACACTGATTTGTGATATTTTCATCATTTTGATGCATTTTGAGTGTTTTCGGATGATTTTGCGATCTAGATTGTACAAAATGATGAGTATTTAGACACTCATCTGCTCATAAGCCAAGTAAATTTTGGATTCCAAATCCTCCGATTGAGTCTGAGATCCTTCCATAAGAAGATGAATATGGTCCCATTTCCTTTGCGTCTTTTGAGCATCAACACTACGAAGAATTGGGTTAGGTAATCCTAAAAGGATATATTGCATTGCAAGTTCATCGACTTCATAGTGTAGAAGTTCTTGAGGATTCAATTCGCCTTGTAGCAATGTTCGTTTGTTCATCTCTTGGTGGATTAGCATTAGGATCTCCGGGTACAATGACAGTAGGCATCTCAAATGGACCTTCCAAGATAACCTTCTTTAAGAACTTTCCATGTGGCTTCTTCATATCACAAAACCTAAAGAACCTTATCACCCATTGATCGTAGTTTCCTGGAGTGAGCATTGGAGGTCTATAAAGTGATCTAGCCTCATGAATTGATTGTTGGCTGCTTAAAGCTTCACACATCTTTGCAAACCAAGTGGGTTCCTTCATAGTGTTCCTTGATGGATGTTGATTGAAGTCATTTTTGTAGGGTTGAACTTGAAGACTTGGCGGTGTTTGAACCATTTGTGGTGGAGGAATTGCTCCAAGTTGTGGAGTATGTTGTTGATTAAATTGTTGTTGATAAATTGCTTGTTGTTGATTCCATTGTTGATGTTGTGGACTTAGTTGTTGTTGTCGTTGAGAATAAGTGTAAAGGAAATAGTTAGAGTATGGTGGTTGAGACATGTTGATTAACTTGTGTTATAAAAATGGATCTTTGTAGTCGAATGAACCTTTGTTGATGAATCCTTAGGCGTAGAAATCAGAATAATCCAAGTAGCACTTATGCGTAAAAACACCAAAGTTACGCGTAACAATCACTAGTTACGCGTAGGATTTAGCTTACGCGTAAGTATGGAAAAGACGCTAAAGTTATGCGTAGACACAAAGTTAGGCGTAGAAACTTATGCGTGGGATTACCTTATCGTAAGACTTGGCTTAGGCGTAAGATGAATCTTAAGCGTGGGATTTCTGGCGTAAGCTTTTATGCTTATGCGTAAGTTTAGGGTTTTATCCCAAGTGATCTTTACACTTCACGGCAAAAGATATCCAAAGTCGACGTATTTTCGGGCTTATCCAAGCAAGAAAACACGGAGTAAACCACCAACGAAGATCAAGCCAAGGATAACCTTACTCGTAGTTTTAGGGTTTTGCTACGCGTAGGATTACTCGTAAATATGATTATGCTCAAAGTTGTTTCTAAACCGGTTTTTGTGTGATGAAATAGCTTCAAGAACACCAAAAGACACAAAAGTGTGAAACTTGATGAACCAAAACTCTTAAAAGCGATTCTGGCGTAGGATAGAACCTTCATACAAAAACTAGATAAAAACGATGATCTACACACAAAGTTGAAACTTTTGCCAAAAGCGAGAAGTTTAACACCGTATAACGTTGAAAGGACAAGAATCTTGGATTAAAAGTGTAAAAATACGTTTTGATCAAGCCAAAGTTATGGAGACGCAAGTTAAGCGTGAGACCAAAACTCACTTCAAACAATACGTTCACTCAACTATTAGGCGATTGATACCACTGTTAGGTCACCAGATTTACAACACAAGATTATAAGAAAGAGATTAAGGCGATTGAACAAGAAATCAAACACAAACACACGTTATACTAAAATGATTATGCGTAGAGTGTAGGTGAAAGAAATAACTTGAACAACCAACCCTCAAGTGAGGGTTTATATAAGGTATTTATAGGAGGAAAGCTAGGGCAACACTCCTAGTTTCCATCCTTTCTCCTATGGGCTTGGGCCTAAGCTCATGGGCCTTCTACATAAGCTTAAGGCTAATAAAAAACATAAAGGCCATAATAAGCTACCTATTACATAATAATGACTAACACTTGAATTATAGTTTAGGAGTGATTCCAACATAAAGTCATTGCATACCTTTTGTAAAGGTTCTGCTTAGCAGATAGACGGATCCCAAAACTTGTGCTTGACGGATCCCTACTCTTAGGGAACCGTGGGATCCGACAGACAGAAAATGCAATTGCAAACATTGTATTTCAAACATGTCCTTAGAACACCTCACACTAAGCTAGACATAGTGTCTTAAGGCAAATTAAGTCCTTATCAAGTTAAGTAGATCCTTCCTACTCACACATAACTCACCTAGATCACAATCAAGACGCTTGTAGATCTATCGTTTCACTTAAACACATTACTCTTCCGCCCTCAAGCTCACTCATCATCTCTCACATGATCCCTCATATCTAGTTTTGGAAATCTTTCGATTATGGCAAAATTGATCATAATCATCCTTACCTAAAAATTGGTTGAAATTGATCAAATTCTAGTTTTTCCATTTCAAGCCTCTAGGATATTCTCCAAAACATTATCCTAAGTCACTATCTGATCTCTAGGATCATTTAGCTCTACTTGACACTCTCAAAATCTTTAGTGTCATCTTTGTTCATTTGTTGGTACTCATGAAAGTTCCAACTTCTTCCATAAAAGGGAATCATTAGCTACATCACTCATTACCCTCAAGTACTTAAGCAACCCTTCATTTAAGACACTTAGATAAACTAAAACAATCAAGAAGAAATAGGCATTAGACCTTACTAACATCATTGCTATCTTTTCTTAGGCTGGCGATAGAGCGGATCCCTAGGATTAGCCTAGGCGGATCCTTCGTTGGAGGAACCGTGGGATCCGTATGATGACTCATGCCAACTCTAGTTAAAACAATCATTTCAAGCTCATCTTTCTAACTTAAACACTCCATCTCATCTTAAATGAGTTCCTAGATCAAGACAACTCAAGTTGACTCTTGTGCATGTTAATCATCACATTCCAATGAATTTTAGTGGCTCAAGTCTTGAATGCACTTGGCAAATCCCTTGGTCTATAAACCACATTGTTAGGACTCCTATAGTCATCATCTTCATCCTCATTTTCATCACTTAGAAACCTTTACAAACCTCTTGAAAATCATCATGAGGAAAACTACAAGTAGCAACTTATCCACCCAAGAACCACCCAAGAAAATTGCTCGTGTTGTACATGAAATCTCTTCAACCGAATCATCTCCGGTCAAGTACACAAATGCAAGGATTCTTCCTCCACCAACTCAACCAATCAAATCAATTCCTAAAAGGATAGTACCCACAAAACTACCTATGCCAAACACTACCATACCTCCTAGGCCAAACAATCCCATCTCCACTAAACCATCACCATTAGTTCCTAGAGCTATCTCATTTACAACTCCACTATCATCACTACACCTCTACAATTTAGAGGACTTCCCTCCTAGGCCGTCTCATCCTCCTCCACCGGCAACATTCTCCTCATTAGGAGGAATAATGGTACAAAATCAAGGTGTTGAGTCAACATTAGCTCCGGCTTCCTTTTCGCCGTCACCATCATATAATCCCATTTGGATTATGAGAAATTATCAAAGTTAACCACCCGACCATATGGAAGTTGACACTTCTCTACCACCACCATCATTCTTGGTCGAGTCATCTTCAAATGCGCCTCCACCAATCCCTCCGTCGTTTGAGGCTCCACAACCCGCTTCACTTGATCCTTCGCATCAAGCAAGTTTGATACATGAAGTACGAGAAGACCAACGTTTCATGTTCTATCACCTCCTCGAACGTTTTGACGATATTAAACCTAAACAAACTTGAGCTAGAGGATTTTAGTGGTGTCCTAGTTTCAAGCGTTGTCATGACCGAATACTATATGATTTATGTGGTTTGGAGGTCTTGGTTGGTGGAAGAAGATGAAGATCCTCATCCTTTTTAGTGAGAGAAAGTTAGAGAGAGAGAGGAGAAAACACAAGGTTTATTAAGAAACACACACAATACAATACACCAAATGATTCACCTCACCCCTCATGGAGAGTCATGAGGGGTATTTATAGGCTCTATCTTTGCCACTTACACAATACTAGTCCCTAAGGGCAAAGTATACTACGCATCTAGTCCAATTCACGTAAGTGACGTTATCTTTATAAAAAGCGAGGCTAACAATCTCCCTCCAAGATAGCGTCACACGTGAATGGTTACAATGAGACCTATAAATACAAAACAAAGTAAATTACAATAGTAATGAACAATGTTGATTTTCTTGAAGTGCAGAGTCTCTGTAGTCTAGATACTGAGGCAAACTTGAAAGACCAGTACTTTTTGTGTATTTAGACCAAAATAATATGGATACTAAAAACATGAATAAAACTGTTTTACCCACAAATCGGAAAAAAAAATTTCCGACCACAAAATAAGCATAAAAACAGTAGAAAAACATGTATAAAACCAACATAAATCAACAAACAACAACCTTGGCTCGTTATACCAATTATCAGGACCGAATACTATATGATTTATGTGGTTTGGAGGTCTTGGTTGGTGGAAGAAGATGAAGATCCTCATCCTTTTTAGTGAGAGAAAGTTAGAGAGAGGGAGGAGAAAACACAAGGTTTATTAAGAAACACACACAATACAATACACCAAATGATTCACCTCACCCCTCATGGAGAGTCATTAGGGGTATTTATAGGCTCTATCTTTGCCACTTACACAATACTAGTCCCTAAGGGCAAAGTATACTACGCATCTAGTCCAATTCACGTAAGTGACGTTATCTTTATAAAAAGCGAGGCTAACAAGCGTTACTTAGAAAAGTCTAGTAATTCCAAGTCATGTATCGATCATTTTCTTAGTTTTTAGAGTCATGTATATCATATCTCTAGTTTTATTAAATGAAAATACATGCTACTTGCTATATTTCTGAGTATATGATTATGTTGTATAATTCATATCTCACTTTGATGTTAACATTATTTGTTATATCACCATTCTTTGAAATCGGTCATCACCAGACGGATCCCTTAAAATTGCCTAGACGGATCCCTACAAGGAGGGAACCGTGGGATCCGTGAGACATAAAACTACTTTTCTACTAACTTTGAGTCATATTTGCAGGAAATTATGCATTATACATGTTTTTTAACCTTTGTTTTGTAGTTATTTAATTTACACATGAAGACTTTGACACCCTCAAGCTAGGGGAAGCTTTCTGTCAAAGCAATACATTGCAAAATTACTTGCAATATTAGGATTACATTTCATGATATCCCTTTGCAAAATTGCAATCATCAAGGAGGAGTACATTCGTCACATAGACGAAATCTTTTGCAAACTTAATTGCAAATGAACTAGCTTAGTATTATTTTCTTGACGCCCTCACATAGGGATGGACTCGTCAAGGGGAGTTAAGACGAGATCCTTTCCGTTACTTGCTCTCTACTTTTCTTTCTTTTCTAGTTTTCACATGTTTTCTTATAACAATGTGTTAGTTTCCTTCGAAGCTTTTTTGTTTCGACGAAAAGGGAGAAGAAAGTAAAATTACAAATTCAAACTTTTAAGAATTTTAGTTTTCCTTAAAATAATTTTATGTTTTGTCATCAACAAAAGGGAGATTGTTAATACAAATAAGCCGTAAAAACGTTTATTTATATTTTACGATCTTCTAATATTTTGTCGATAACAAACGTAAAATCATTTTAACGAAACAAATAAAATACGTAATTAGTTTGAGCCAATAGTTTTTCTAACACACTTACGATTTCACATAATACACTAAAACAAGTATAAGTGATTTTATGATTTAGTATTACATATGTACAACAACTAGTGTTTACATATTTGGGTAAAATATACACCTAACTAGTATGTAGTATATTGGGTAATATAAATGGGTAGAAACTTAAGTATCATAACCCATTGACCAAATAAATTGAATGTAGTTGGGTACAACCCAAAGCCCATGACCCATATCTATGGAGCTTGACCCATAACCCATTGCATGACATCATGCTTATATCATATATGGATAATATCCATAACCCATGGTATTGACCCATACCCATGTGACTAGGTGCATTGCACTCATAAGATACATTGTATCTAGTAAAAGACCCATTGATCAACCCATAACCCATGACCCATGACCCATAACCAAAATACCCATGGGTAAAGAGGAGCGTCCCACGGATCCCAAGCTTTACACTAGACAGATCCTTTGTGGGAGGGATCCGTGGGATCCGGGGAACATTAGGCATTTTCTCTCTATAAATAGTGAGCCATTTCTTCATTGTTTCCAACCCCTTTCTCATATACTTTCTCCTTGAGTTAAAAACTCTCTAACCCCATATCCAAGTGATCTATGTTTGTAGTTTTGTTTTTGTGTGATTCTCTAGGTTTCTCTTAAAGGCCAGATCACCACCTTTGAAGTCAAGCAAGCTCAAGTCCATGAGTTGCTATGCTTCCTCATCATCAAGACTACTGAAGTCCTCTTGTTGATGGTTCTTTTTATTTCTACTAAGAAGTATAGTGTTGAAGACATTAGTGAAAGATGTCTCAAGTGTCAAGACGAAGACATTAGTGAAAGGTGTCGATTGTCCGTATTGTAGGCATTAGTGAAGGATGCCTAGAATTCAAGTCACAAGACATTAGTGAAGGGTGTCTTGAAGATCTAGTTAAAGGCATTAGGGAAAGGTGCCTAAGATGTACATTCGATATGGTGTGTTTCGATGTACAAGATAGATTAGGATTAGATCCAAGGATATTGATATCCTTGATGATGTTGTAATAAGGAGTTTGTCTCCTTTGGGATTAGTCGTTGGTGTAGTGTTGGGTTGTAGTTCCTCCATTGTAATGGAACTCGGTACTTAGCCTATTACCGGATAAAGGGTAGGCGACGTTGTGGTAGGTGTGGTTCACCTTGGTGTGAAAGAACCGGTGGTTAGCCTAGTACCGAGAAAAGAGTAGGCGGCGTTGTGAAGGTTTCTCCACCATAAGGAGTCGGTGTTGTGTAGTGATTACAAACTCTCGAGTAGGTGACTCGGGGGTGGAGTAGGGCAAGGAAGGTGTCCTTGTGGCGAACCCCTATAAATACTCGCGTTGTGGTTTTGTGCTTCTTACTCTTATCTTTTCGTTACATATTTATACTTTTATATGTTTGTTTATCAACATCCAAATAGATTGACATAAGTTTTAATTGGCAAAACTATTCAACCCCCTCTAGTTTTTCACACATTGTATAAGAAATTTAAAGGTCCGCCTATGGTATTAAGCTTCTTTTAGATATTATGTGAAATAAATTATTATATAATAAGTTTTAAAAAGAAAGCTATAACATGTTCAAGTTTGAATAATTCAACAATATTAATGTCTTTTTTGGTAATTTCCAAAGCTAGGCTATTTAATAATTTAACTTGTCAAACACTCAAAAAAATTGATTATCTGATTATTGCGATATCAAACAGCATAATTAAATCCAAACACTATATTTCAAAACCACGTTTTGCAACAGCTGATTATCTGATTATCCGTTTTCAAAATGGATAATCTATTTTCAATAAGCAATCCTAAACACCCACTAAAACAGACAAATATTAACTACATATAATGGAGGCACCCTTTTTCCTCCATTAAATGTCACTAAAAGTCTAAAACATCTCATCAACTTAGGATGCGTTTGGCAGGTAGGTTCCGAAATGTGGGAATAGATTGATTTCAAATGAAATTGTTTGGTAGATATGAATGCGAATAAAAATCAGAAATGACAATAATAGATCCATTCTAGAGTGAAGAGACGAGCTTATATCTTATCAACTAGCCTACTCCACTTTATATTTTTGTTAATTTTATAAGTTGAATGTGACACACTCATGTATGGTATAATGTATATTTTGACTATTACATAAGTTGAATGAGACAGACATATGTATGATACCAATATTATAAGTTTCATACCAAATACAAGGAATGACAATGATACATCTTATTTCATATCACCCTCTTATGAATTCCATACCGATAATAATTCCGGGTAGTAAACCAAACACACTCTTAAATTAAGGAAGACAAATAATTCATATTGGACAAACCATTCTAATACAAAAAAGATGAATTTCATATCTTCTCCTCTTTTCATGATTAACATTTGAGTAAAATACACCGTTCGTCCCTAATCTTGTACACACGCATCACCCTGGGACAAAACTTTCCTTTTTCATCGTGGGTAGTCCAAAACAAGGTTTTTATTCTCTAAATCAGTCCCTTGACCCATTTTCCGTTAGTCAACGTCTGTTATCTTCTCCCATGTGCCTTACACATGAGGGCAAAATGGTCATTTTATCATTTGGGTTGATTATTTTGATGGTACTACCTTAGGGACGCACGGTGCACTTAATAAAAAAGTTATACCATTAAGAACTTAATTTAGAAATCAACCAACATGTCCAAATATTAGAAGGTAAGACTTGTCTCCATATATGGCATTACAAAATTAAATTGAAATCAGAATGTGAAACACACCATTAACTATATGAGAGGATCTGATGTCAGTCACTAAGATATATATAGCACCATGCAAACTAGTTGTACCACAAAGATATATTTACTAGATTTGGATGTCTTGCCTCTTGTAGTCCTTTATATAATTACAGCACTCACCAGACCACTAAGATTTTGTCATTTGCATTTGCAATGAGTGTGGCAGTTGATCCACTCTAGATGTTTTTTTAACAGTAAGTTTTATTCATCCAAACTCGAGAAGCACATAGAGGAAAAAATGGAACAGATTCGTAGTTTTACAACTCATTCACATCCCTAGATCATAAAAAACAAATTTCTTTTTGTGGTTTGTGTTATTCAACTGATTTTACTACCAACATATCTAGCTGCAATAGCCAAGCAGACAGAATATACACACTAATGCAAATCTATCCCATTTGTGCAAAAACATAATTGCTGCAAATATTTTGATAGCCACATTTTATCCGACATGTACATTCCTTTGACTGAAATCCACCCAACTCTAGATAGGACGTTCGTAAATTTTAGAGCCACTAGACCTGGTAGCGTGATACCTTGACTAAAATCTCTAAAGCGTGATACCTTTCTCAAATTCATACAATAGAAATGCTTCCTTCTGGAACCCACGAGTCCTCACAACCAGGCCCAGCTAATAAGTTTTTATATGAATTAAAACATTTGCGAAAGTATTTGTGAAAAATAAGTCTCTTTTTCTCAACTTGGTAATTATTCCATATCGAGCAAAGCACCATCCATCCACAAACGGAAAAAATCCCTCATAACTGCTGGAATTAGATCCAAATTGTTCAAATCCCGCCATTAGTAAAATAATCTTTAAGCTTATGAGTTATGATCCCTTCACATTGGGCATGTTTGAATACAATTAGGGATACCCTGCACCCATCTAAGTTGCCACCCACTCAACTTAGTTAACTCGTCTCACAGAGTCACAGTTCTCCATCCTCCAGGGAGATCCGACCAACCTGTTCATTATATTGACAACCTCCATTAAATCCGACTCAATTATCATATTATCACCAAAACTTCCAACCCTGCTTGATACTGATAATACTACTATAACAGTGCCTCAAATATGGCAAACATCTTCGCATCTAACACTTTACAAACACCAAATGGCTTGGATTTAATGAATATCCAAATGGTAACACCCTTCTTTGTCTACATTTCGAGAGAGAATACATTCAATTATATATCGGTAAATCAAACTAAATTAAGCAACAATAAGCTAAATCAAACTAAATTTGAATACCATTTTCCAATTTCAATCTAAAAACCATAATTTTACATAACATAATTTGGGGAAAAAACAAGAACATAGCAAAATAAGCACTAATAATCAAATTAAAACAAACCCCATTAAAAAAAAGACTAGATTAAGCAATAAAAAGTTTTTTTTAAAAAAAAAGAAAAAGAAAAAAAAGTAAAGATTGAATTTAATTAAAAAGTTGAAGCTGTTCAATTGGAAAAGGGCCATGTTGAATATCATTCTATGATTGTGTTAAACCTGAAGCTGTTCTATTGGAAAAGGGCCATGTGGTAGGGAGATGATAAATTTTTAGTTCGGATGAATGAATGAAAAAGGTAGATGAATGACTTTATATGTGAGCAAAATAGTTATTTAAGAGATTTGGCAAAAGATAACAGATGTTGACTAACGAAAAATGGGTCAAGGGACTCATTTAGAATATAAAAACCTTGTTTTGGACTCCACACGATGAAAAAGGAAAGGTTTGTTCCAGGGTGATGCGTGTGTACAAGATTAAGGACGAACGGTGTATTTTACTCTTAACTTTATATATACCCATATTAAAACTAGTGAATGTATAATATACAATGCTTTTAAAGCAAACAATTTAAGAAATGCAAATAATAAAACTAATGGTATACCATATTATTTAATGCACTAATACATCTATACAACACCTATCTTTAAAATACTCCTCATTTAAAAATACAATTAATATACCAATAGGTACAAATCAAACAAGCTACTAATGATCATCATAACCTAAGCATTTAAATTCAATTGAAAAAAGGTACTACATGTCGAAGTACGATAAATTTTAAGTGGTTTACAAGGGATGAAAAATTTGTAGCTTTTGAATACTATAATTCATATTTTGTTAAACAATGTCATATATAGATTTACTAATCATATATTTTCACGAACTAATATATACCACTCTATGTTTATACGTTATATAATATTGTGATGAACATTACACAACATTATTGACTAACAAGTACCTTTCACCGTCAATCGTCACAAATTCGTAATACTACTAACTACCGTTTCCGTATAGCCATTGCATCCCGATGCATGAGTACTCTACTATATTTAGATGAGATAGTGTGCGATAAAGTTATTTGTTAATACAAATAAGCCGTAAAAACGTTTATTTATATTTTACGATCTTCTAATGTTTTGTCGATAACAAACGTAAAATCATTTTAACGAAACAAATAAAATAAGTAAATGGTTTGAGCCAATAGTTTACTAACAAACATACGTTTTCACATAAAACACTAAACAAGTAAAAGTGGTTTTATGATTTAGTAATACATATGTACAACAACTAGTGTTTACATATTGGGCAAATATAACTAGTATGTATCATAATGGGTAATATAGTGGGTAGAAGTTTAAGTATTTGACCCATTGACCAAATACATTGAATGTCGTTGGGTAAAACCCAAATTCCATGACCCATACCCATGGAGCATAACCCATAACTCAATGCATGACATCATGCATAAGTCATATATGGATATTATCCATGACCCATGGACTAGATGCATTGCATCTTGTAGATGCATTGTATCTACTTGGATACCCATGGTCTAAAGTCTAGGACCTATGACCCATAACCCATGACCCATGACCCAAACCCATGAGCAAAGAGGAGCGTGCCACGGATCCCCAGTATTACACTGGATGGATCCCTCAAGTGAGGGATCCATGGTATCCGTGGAACAGCAGCTAAAATCCCTCTATAAATAGTGAGCCATTTCTTCATTTTGGCTTACCACTCTCACACATACTTTCCCCAAGTATTGTAACCTTCTAACCTTAGATCCTAAGGATCTCTCTATGTAGTTTGTGTTTTGTTTTTGTGTGATTCTCTAGGTTCCTTTTAAAGGCGAGATCACCACCTCTAGAAGTCGAGCAAGCTCAAGTCCATGAGTTGCCATACTTCGTCATCATCAAGACTACTGAGGTTCTCTTGTTGATAGTTCTTTCTTCCTCCATAGAAGTGTTGTGTCAAATGTACTAGTGAAGGATGCCGAAAGAGTCAAGATGAAAGCATTAGCGAAAGGTGCTTAACGTCCGTGTCAAAGGCTTTAGTGAAGAATTCCAAAGGAGTCAAGACGAAGGCATTAGTGAAAGGTGCCAAACGTCCGTGTCAAGGGCTTTAGTGAAGCGTGCCTAGAAGTCAAGACAAGTGGCATTAGTGAAAGATGCCAAGGGCGTATAATCGATGAGGTGCATCGATGTACAAATAGAGATAGGTTGTATCCAAGGATATTGATATCCTTGATGATGTTGTAATAAGGAGTGGGTCTCCTTTGGTATAGGTGTTGTGTAGTGTTGGGTAGTAGTTCCTCCATTGTAATGGAACTCGGTATTTAGCCTAGTACCGGATAAAGGGTTGGCGATGTTGTGATAGGTTTGGTTCTACCTCGTAGAAGAACCCGATATCTAGCCTTGTACCGGAAAAAGAGTAAGCGACGTTGTGAAGGCTTCTCCGCCATAAGGAGTTGGTGTCGTGTAGTGTTTACAAACTCTCGAGTAGGTGACTCGGGGAGTGGAGTAGGGCAAGGAAGGTGTCCTTGTAGCCGAACCACTATAAATACTCGTTTCGTGGTTATGTGCTTCTTACTCTTTATCTTTTATTACACATTTATATATCTATCTATCAACGTCCAATATACACATCTAAATAGATTGACATAAGTCGATTTAAATATTTTAAACGAAGTTTTAATTGGTAAAACTATTCAACCCCCCCTTCTAGTTTTTCACAATTGGCTTCAGAGCTTCGTTACCAAGTTTCTTAAAGTATGTTGTACTTTAAAAACTTTATATGATCCGTGTATGTTTAAAAACTACAAAGAAGGATTTTTTTTTTACTAAAGGTCATGTTTTAAAAATCATCATATTGTATAATGTTGGACAATGATAGAACATTCTAATATTTTCCCTGTTAAGAATTCTCCATACTTGGATTTGGGCATCCTTAGTAGATCATGATGAAATTCTCTAAATACTTCCTTCATTAAAAAGAATATTTAGCAAAGAATTCCCCATACATGGATTTGGGCATCCTAAGAAGATCATGAAGAATTTCTCTAAATACTTCTTTTTTTAGCAAAGGTATGATCTTTAATAAATTACAAATATTTTTTGTTTCATTTTCTTTATCATGATTACGTTTTAGTAGTATCTTTACGCTTTCTTAATAATTATTAAAGTAGTTATCGATATTGAACTCATCATCAAGAATAGTATTCTTCGTTGATTTATATAGACAATACTACAAAATAGTAATATTGATATCTCAGCTATTCGAGAGCCTTGATCATTACTCCTCACAAAAGGACTATTGACATTTCATCCATGTCAATGAGTATCCATGTGAAATTTCTTATATTATGATAAAATAGGATTTTATCATAATCTTTGAAAACTTCCCAAAGAGTTATGATTTATTCATAAAAAAGGAGCCTCGTCAAATAGGTTAATATAAACCGTCAAAACCCCAAATCACAAGTTATAGAGCTTAAACATTGACCCTAGGCAATTTAGAACTCCTAAACCAAAATTATCAAGGAATACTTAAGCTGACTTTTTGTTGTTATGCTGGATCCCTGCGTTTGAACTAGCCGGATCCCTCATACAATGGATCCGTGGGATCCGTGCAACATAAGACATCATAAGTTAGAAATGATCAATGTGGAAGTTCCACTATCACTTTCCTCTATCAAAGACTCACGAACATAAACCTAGTTATTGTTCACAGGAGTAAATTGATCATTTCCTTCAAGCAAAACAATCTCTTGTATAAGTATAATCTTCACTACATTGTTATTTCTATTCCTTGATTCCTAGGAATACAATTTTCATCTTTAGAAGTTGGGTTCATATGGGTTTGTCATAATTTGTTACCACATTGTTTTCTAAGATAATATAAATCAAAGAATTAACATTGTTAATACAAATTAAACTCATTCCTTGAATTCAATGAAGATGTTTTGAGAAAAATTGTGATCAAACCCTTTAGGCTACTATTCACAATTAACACTACATTGTGGTTTTGTTGTATAGGAACAATCATGCCTAGTAACCGCCAACAAGATTATCATGATACCGCCCACTACATCCCAATGTACCATCGAAAGGAAGGACTTAGCCCGGAGGATAGGAAAGCTTTCAAGTTGCTTGAAAAGAGGCTTTTTCATGAAGGTCGTGTGGTAGAACTATCATTCCTTGCTAACACCAACATCCGACAAGTCTTTGAAGGAATTGGCTTTGATTGCCTTTTGCACATAAACGATCAAATTTGTCCGGTATTCGTGCTTGAATTTTACAATACAATAGTAATCGTTAGGAATGATAACGGGACCATCTCAATAGCCTTCATCATAAATGAGCATGAGTACACCCTCTCTCTTGTAGAATTTGGAAGAATACTCCGTGTTCTATATCAAGGAGTTTGCATGTATTCCAATGAATGGTCTTTGGCGGAGCTACACGAGGTAGATCATCATGAAGTCTACTACATGAGAATCCGGAAGCAACCACGGTAAGGGATACCGTATTCATGGAAAGGGCATCTCCATCGAGGGTCACGAGAAATTCCAAAGTGATCTATAGGATCCATTTCAAATGGAGCTTTCGAGATGTTCCGTTGTACAAGAAATGGGAAGTCGTGGTAAGGAGAATGTACTTTGCTTGGGAGGCAACAAGGATCATCCCAATGCATGCTTGAGCTTCATGATTTATTTCCTTGTGACCAACACTCACTTCAACCTTGCATATTACATGGTAAAGAGAATGGCGAGTGTGAAAAGCATGGACAAGATGGTACTCCCTTATGCAATGCTCCTATCCCGTCTAGCAAACTTCATCTTCGCTTTAGAGCCTTTTCCGTATTCCTTTGATCATAGCTTTTGCAACAAATTCATGGTGCCGTTATCTGAGGGAAAGACTACAAGGTTCATGGTGGATGGCAAGAGACCTCACCTAACAACAGATTCATCGGATGTGCGGGAAAGACAAAGAGAAGGAGAAGGAAGTAGCAACCCCCTTGGAAACATCAATCTCGACCCTTTAGATTACATCAATCAATTGCCAGACATTCCTAGCCCATCACAAGAGTGGCAACAAACTAAAGGGATCTTCAAGTGTTTCGCTAACTTCTTGAAGAAAAAAAAGTAGAGATGGTGGGATGAAGAGTAAAGGGGATGAAGATGAGGATGAATACGGGAGTGAAATGGAAGGAGATGTAGATGGAAGGTAAGGTCCTAGGACCTTAATTTGTGAGAACAATTTCTTAAACAATGGTTTGTAACATCTTAACAGTACTTATGTAGAACAGGATGTAGTGTGTAGGAATTGCCATGATTTGGCATTGAACACCTTAACTTAGGAACGAGTAAGATAAGATTTTACGACATCCTGAATTCATTCAAGTAGTCGTCGTCACTCATCTTTGATTACCTTTTAGTTCCCCCACACTTTCTATGCGTTATACTTATTTTGTGCTTGCATTTAATGATTGTAGAAATGACTAGGATAAGCATTTGCTAAGAGTGCAAATATTGCACAAATCTTTGAGAGGCTTCAGTGCGCATGGCGGATCCCGAGCTATAACTAGCGGATCCCTCCAATGAGGGAACCGTGGGATCCGGCAACAGATACTGACGATCGATCATGTTTCATCAAACATGCTGCTTGATCACATCACTCTAGCTAAACATGACTTTTAAGACTACTTAAGTCTTCCTTGTGAGTGGGTCTCACACTCACTCGTGGCTAACTTAGGATCAAAGTCAAAGTATTTTAATTTATCAACACATCAAAACTCACTATATTTCTCGCTCCAATGCTCACACATTGCTCCTCACATCTCAAAACACTTAGTTTGATATTTTTATCAATTTTAGCAACCGATTATAGTCATTCTTATCTTAAAATAGGCTTAAAACCGGTTTTCATTTTCTCTATTTTTAGGAATTTTCAAATTTCTCTTAAGTCATCACCTGATCTCTAGGATCAATTGCCACCATTTGTCATACTCAAATCAATGAGTATCATCCTTAAACATATACTTACACTATCAGAAAGTCCACTTTCCTACCCAATACCATCATTAAGTATCCTCATCTCTTGTGATTAGACATTTAAGTCACCTATCACTTAAGACATCTAAGGAAAGTCAAAACCTCAAGATTTATAGGCTTTAGACCCTACAAGAGCATAATCACTTCACCATATTCCTGTCTGACAGACGGATCCCCGGTTTATAACCAGACGGATCCCTGGTGAGAGGGATACGTGGGATCCGTGCCTACAGAGAGCTTCTAGTCAGCTTTTCCTTCAAAATTCAAACCACCTTTGGTAATCTAAACACTTTTGGTTACCATTTAATGATTCCCTAGAGTTGAACAACACCATAGTTGACCTTGGTGCATGCCTAATTCTCTTAGTGGTCATGAATTTATTTTCTTAATTCAAATTCACCCTTTATAAACCAAGCACTCTTGAGAGGTTAAGCCATCACTCTTACCACATTCCTAAAAATTAGTAGTTAGAGACTCCTATTGCATCCTCACCATCACTATGACTAATGTAGCATATTGGATTTCATAAACACATCAAAACATATTTAATATAGGCGTATGGGTTAAGTTTTAGAGAGAGGAAGTAGAGAGAGTTGGGAACTTGATGAAACAAAGAAAAATGGTATTGAAGCTCCAACCCTCTACCTTGGGAGGTAGAGGGTATTTATAGTTTCTTACTAGATACGCCTCCTACGGGTGTGGATCGGGCATCTGGTGGGTAAAGACCGTCCGTCCTCCACGGTGTTACTTAACTAACTACTTATTAACATAACTTGACTACGACTACGAGCTTTCTAACGAATACATATACTTGAGGTGACCGACACTTTAACCAACTGATTTTCTAAATCCTAACAATCTCCCCCTAAGGGAGGTCACCTCAATTTACATTGAATACAAACAGATATTACATTTGATTGTTCTTGGATTCTTGATTAAGTTCATTTCTCTGTAGCCCGTAGTCATTGATTCTTTATGTTCTACATGTTTTGTTAATCCAAGTGGAGGTCTTTAACTGATCCACGTGATGATGAGTTTTGAGCCGACTTTGAGATCATCACTACCATAAATCTCGACTCTTCCTTTGTAGTGTTGCCATCATGTGATGTTATGACTTTAGGGACCGACATGCTCACATTTCGGATCATGATCTCTTCTCATCGAGTTGCGAAGCTTTTGTTGATTCATGATATTGGAGCAGTGGTAGAAGCATGGAGTGAAAATATCGAGTCGTTGATGAAGCTATGCACTTATCATGAATTCTTTAGACATGAATGTGATGTGTGAGCATGCGGCTATGGATTGACTTCTCAATTTCGATCATTTACAAGCGTTGGGTGTACTGTATACAACAATTAGCAATAAAGTGCGAAAGTGTCTTTGATCACTTTCATTGAATTGAGGTACACGCCCACGGTTCTCCGTTGATCGATACAAGTCGCCTATGATCGGTAGAATTCCTAAGAATCTCCTTGACGGGGTTTGCAATTGCTCTAGTTGTTCTCAAATCGAACATCTCAAAGAAGACAACACGGAGTGAGTGAACCAGCGAATTGAGATTCACTGATTGATGACAAGTGTTTTGAAAAGACAATCATGTATTGCTTAATATAAAGTGTTTTGCAATACAACGAAGGTTTTAAAGAAAATCAATTATCAATCATAAATACCTTTTATTTTGAAATATTAATACTCAGTCGATGTGCTAGAGAAAATGATTTTTAAACAAAACGACCGGTTTTCAAAGGTATCCGTCAATCCATTTCCTGGACCAAGGTTGATTCAATATTGAATCGCCCCATCGTTTCAATCCAATTGTCACAAGTTTGATCTATTGGATAGATCTCACATGTCACCTACCAAGAGCTTGTTTGATGTTGGCTCTAGAAGGTTTTCCATCTTCATTATGAATATGTGAACACATCACTCAGATTTTCTGGCAATACCACAAGGATAATGCGTAGGAATCTTAAGATATATTCTCACTTTCCACATTGTGTGAAATAGCGAGTCTTCATAGATTGTGTCCTAATGATATTTATTGATGATCTCATCGCTCTAGACGCAATAGTGCACATTTGGTTCCTATGCCGGAGACTAGGGAGAGGGTCTCCTTCTTCAATATTAACAATCTCTAATAGAAAGTCGATAGATAATGTAGGTTCCCCGTGAGAATGAAACAAGTCCTTTTAAGAGGAACTTGAGTAGCTTGGGAAGTTAGGTGCAGTGCGTCACTTGGTCCATGACGTCTTGTCTTTAATACCAGTGTTACCTTAGTAGACACCAGTAGCATATGTATTGAACCCGGTTTCTGCCCTAAGGTTGAATTAATGGAGTTTTCACCCTTTTCTCATTCATTTCTTTTTTTTTTATTCTTCAACCCCTTCAGTGCTTACCGAGATTTCATAACTAGAACTTTATTGGGTTTATTCCAGATCTAGCTCTATCTCAGTCCGCACTCTTCCCATTTCTCACTTTTCTCCTTTTTTCATCATACCTAAGGACTTCTACACTATTTAGTGGATTGTCCCTGGGTAGATCCCTCCGGCTCTGGCGGGATCGTAGGAACGAATACCTGACCTAACCATCCTTATATCTCCATGCATAAAGTAAATTTGGTCGGACCTTTAGGAATTGTTCTTCTGCCAATGAAACAAATTGAAAACCATTTGAAAAATCAATCCAAGTATTTGTGATACATGATCAAAGCATTTAGTACCTGAATTGTTTTTGATATTTCACAAAAGCTCTCCCTCAACTTGTGCTTCAAGTATTATAAATCGTTTGGCACATGTAGGGAGGAGAGCTTGATATTATATTTCTAAACCACTTATCAAATTATCAGCTTATATCTAATTTAAATCACAAATTCTCCCCCGATCACAATTTTTAAATCCTTTGAGATTTGTGATCTCTATTGATTTAAATTAATTTTGAAAACTTTTGAGGAGAATTGTGACTTGCTTTTTGAAAAACATTTTAAGCGATAAGGATCGGATTTTGAGACTTTTAAACTCCAAAGATTAAACATGCTTTAGTATCTTTTAAAAACACAATCTTAGACAAGGTCGGATCCAATTGATCAAAAACATTGTTCATTTTGATTATCCTAAGTTAGACCTTGCTCGATTACGTACAATTGTTTGAAAGATAACTTTTGATTTGATAGAAATCATTCTCCCCTCAATCAATGATATATGTTGTTGATTTAGCGTGAGATAACTTTTGATTTGATAGAAATCATTCTCCCCTCAATCAATGACATATGTTGTTTATTGAGCGTGATATTTGTCAAATGATAAGTCCAAATGATTTTGAGATCTTCCGAGTTATTTTCGAGCAATTTTGTTTTCATAAGATGACAAATATTTTTCAAATATTTGTTAAGACACAATAGGCTTATAGAATCAGAGCAAGAGGTTTCAAATATTTATATTAATCATGGCTCTGTTCTTTCTTTTAAAAACAGGTTACTGTCTGAAATGACAATAAACCACCATTTTTCTCCATCACTTTTTTTTTGGGTACATTCGAACTTCATCTAAAGACTTGTGCCATTATTTGAATGACAAAAAAAGTCCGTAGATGAAATCGAACCAGGAAAAACATGACAAAATGACAATATTTTTGAAAATTTTCAAGATTTTCTATTTTTTTTATGGATTTTTGAAAATTTTATGTTTTTCTCTTTTCTTTTTGTTGGTTTTATAATTTTGTATTTTGATTTTTAAGAAGATACATACAGAGATGGATGAAGAAAATGCTTTACTCCTCGTCTTCCTCGTGAAGACGTTTGAGTGTTTCCGGTCGTAGACTCTTTTGACCAAGTCGTGGGAGAATAAACTCAAAACGTTCTCTAGGAAGAGCTTTGGCGAAGATGTCTGCTAACTAATATTCAGTCTTCACAAAATAAAGTTCTACCACACCATTTTCCACTTGCTCCTTAATGAAGTGATGTCGAATTTCGATATGCTTTGCTCTTGAGTGTTGAATGTTGTTGCATGAGAGAGCAATGGCACTCTTGTTGTCACAATACAAAGGGATTTTGTTGAATTTGAAGCCATAGTCGATAATTGGGATCTCATCCATAGGATTTGAGCACAACAAAATGACATGGCTATGTATTCGCCTCTGTAGAGGATATTGAGGTATTCATTTATTTCTTTGAAGACCAACTCACAAGTTTATCACCCAAAACCGAGCACCTCGGACTTGCTTGACGTGTATCTTGACACCTACATGGTCAACATCTGCATAGGTCGTTAGTGACATACCGGTGTCCTTGGTACCAAAGTCCCATGTTGATGGTTCCTTAGAGATACCGAAGACCCGTTTAACCGCTTCAAGGTGCTTTTGGTAGGCTTAGCACGGTATCTAGCACACATGCATAAAGCGAGCAGAATGTCCGGTCTCTTGGCGATGGGTACATTAGGGACCTAATCATACTACGATATTTAGTTTGGTCAACCATGATCCCTGAGTGGTCCTCATCCAGTTTAGTACGCTCCACCATGGGAGTGTCAACAAGTTCACAAGAATCAAATCCAAATTTCTTTAGGATTTAATTAGCATATTTAGATTGATTAATAAAAATGCCTCCGGGACTTTGTGAAATTTGTAATCCCAAGAAAAATGACATTTGTCCCATCATTGACATTTGAAATTTGGAGCCCATCTCCTTAGAAAAACGGTCACATTCATTGGGGTCGGTCGAGGAAAAAATAATATCATCAACAAAGATTTCAACATGAATTAAGTGTTTTCCTGACTTTTTGGTGAACAATGTCGGATCAGCTGCTCCTTTGCTGAATCCATTAGATACAAGAAACTTCGATAGTGTGTCGTACCATGCCCTTGGAGCTTGCTTCAAACCGTAAAGGGCCTTCTTCAAGCGATAGACATGAGTAGGATGCTCGGATTCACAAAACCTTGAGGTTGGTGATGTATACTACTTCTTTCGGATCTCCGTTAAGAAAAGCGGTCTTTACATCCATCGATAGACTACCATGTTCTTCTTGCGGCGTTAGCGGAAGATTCGATTGCCTCGATACGTGCAACTGGAGCAAATGATTCTTCAAAGTCAATACCCTCCTCTTGACGATATCCTTTTGCAACCAATCGAGCCTTGTTCTTTAGCACATCACCATGCTCATCAAGTTTTACTTTGAAGATCCATTTTAGAGCAATGATCATAGCACGTCGGGAGCAGGTACTAATTCCCATACATCTAGTCGATCGAACTCATGAATTTCATCTTGCATGGCATTGAACCAATTGTCTTCATCATGGTTGTTTTAACGTCTTTTGGTTCGACCTTAGATAGTACAGAGTTGAAGAAGCACCACAAGGCATCGGTTGCAAGTTGTTCTGAGTAGATCTTGGACGAGAAGGATTTCCAATAATGTTGTCCAATGGATGGTCATGTGTCCATTTTCTAAGGTGTTCGTGTGGTTGTTGTTGAGGGACTGAAGTAGCGAGTTTGGATCTCCGATGAAGATGGTTACGAAGTTGGTTCGAGAGCAAATATGTTCTCAAATGGAGCATCTTCGGGAGTAGCAAAGGGTTATCTCCATCATAGTAGCGAAACATTTCCATGATGTACACTCGATGATTGAGGATTTGATGATGATGATGAGTGATCCGTAGTAGCGCTTCTTGACTCAATGACATAGGCGAAGGGTTATCTCGTTGATGGATTAGGAGCAGCCCTTTGTTGATGGATTAGGCGATCATTAGCAATAGGCTCATAGTATTCATCCAACATTGGATCAAAAATTTCTTCAATTCATCTTCCGAAGGGGTACATATGGAATTCTTTGGTGAGGGTTTTGTACAAGAGAAGAACTAATAGGACTACTTAACGAATGTTGAGATGCGGGTCGAACTTGATTGTCCGGAGCCATTTGCCCGAACGACTCATCGAGCGTGGCGTGAATAGTTTCCATGATATCTCGAGTTCTTTCGTTGTAGATTCGGTAACCCTTCTTGTTTGGTGCATAACCCACAAAAACTCCAATGTCCGCCTTAGCTCTTAATTTACCTAAATCTTGACCATCATTCATTGGATAGCACAAAGCACCGCATACACGAAGGTAGGAGATCGGGTTTTCGATTATGGACAAGTTCGTATGGAGTTTTCCATGAGTGGTGTGTATGAGGGAACGATTTTAGGTGTAGCAAGCAGTGGCAATGGCTTCAGCCTAAAGAAACATTGGAACCTTTGAGTAAATTAGCATTGTTCTTGCAGCTTCCATAAGGGTCCGATTTCGTCTTTCAACTACACCGTTCTGTTGAGGCGTACGTGGAACACTTCTTTGATGACTGATTCCGATGCTTTTATAATATTGACTTAGTTCTTTGTTAACAAACTCAGTGCCATTGTCCGTTCAAACAATTCTAACAGTCTTGTTAAGTAGAACCTGCAGCTGTTTGATAAGTTTGATGATGACATCTGGAGTTTCATCCTTTGTCCTCAAAAACATAACCCAAGTAAATCGAGAGTAGTCATCAACAACGACTAATACATATTTCTTCCCATTTATCGTTTGCACTATCATGGGTCCGCACAGATCCATATGAAGAGTATGAAGAACTTCCATAACTGAGTTTGAGGGTTTGGGTTTGTGGGCATATTTCTTGCTTTTTCCCAATTGACATGCTGAACAAAGATGATCTTTTCATACTTTAACTGGGTAAGCCTCTTACTAGGTCCTTTCTGGAAAGGTCATTTATTGTAGGACCTTACAAATATCAACCTTATCACTTTACCAAGCAAACCCAACACACGTAACACAAGTTACGCGTATAAAACGAACAAACCAAACACAAACAAAGTTTAGAAGTAAGATAAGAAAGATGGTGACTTGATGCTAAAACCGTGTATGTGAGAGGATAAGATAAACACAATAAAGTTGTATATTCCAAAGGAAAAACATACACACACACACTTTCAAGCACACCCCTCAAATGACCATTTGAGGGGTATTTATAGTACAAGTTACTTAAAACCCTAAAAGGCTTTGCTTGGGCTTTTCGTGGGTTGGACATGGATTGGGCTTTGGATACTTAAGCTTCAAACGCCTAAGCATAATCATAACGCCTAGCCATTTAGCTTAGTCCAATCCACGAGCCCGTTGACTATTCTATCACGATATCTAACACACGATACAAAGTTCCTAATCGTGAATGACCATCACTTCTAATAAAACTATTAAGGCTAACAATCTCCCCCTAAGGGGTGGTCATTCAAATGATGGTCCACTTGATTAGGTCTCTACTTTTCTTGAGCTAGGACTTTGCGTGTAGATATAGAATAATCTTGATTCTTTGTTCCTTCATGCTTTGTGATCAATTAATGTGGTTGTCTGCCGTTGTCAGCTTCGTTGGTTAGGTGTCTCCATGTCATTCTCCACTTCTTTCTCCACCATGCTCACACTTCTATTTGTCTTTTGGTTACCAATGATGTAGTTCTGGAGTCTTTAAGCTTTGTAGATTCTTTGACATTGACGAAGAATCATCTCCTTTGATTATGATGAGAAATTTCATGTGTTGTTGGTATGAGCATGTGGCGAGTCTGCACGATCCATCCGCTCCGAGCTTCCATAAGAAGAAAACACAAAACATTGTTAGTAATAAGCGGTTCCGCACTTACAAGTTTGAATTTCGAGGGTGTTATGACATAGTGTGAAAACACGTCTCTAATTCTCACAGAGGCCGTTCTGAACTGGAGTCCCACAAGTGAGATAACGCGATATACCAAAGTACATCTACGATTCGGATGAGTCATTGAGGTACAAGCATCACTTCACGATTGTAGACCGTTTGAGACACACTAAGCGTAATCCACGGGAGTTACGAAGTGACTGCTTTGTCGGGCGCTTGATGTTGACCACGGCGGGAGTTTCCATTCAATCATGAAGATCACGGATGTGAAACTTCTCATAAATGTTACGGCGATTGCTAAGATCTGCGTGGGACTCTATAATATATCACTTGTGTCCTTATTGATGAACAACAAGCGATGTCATGTCAAGTGTTCCTATGAGATCTTTTGATGAATCTCGTGGCTCTAGACTCAATAGTGCATTTTGGTTTTCTGGCGGAGACTAGGGAGAGGTCTCCTTCTTCAATACCAACGATCTCTAAGAGAAAGTCAATAGATTATGTAGGGTTCCGGTGAGAATGAAACAAATCCTTTTAAGAGGAATTGAGTGGCTAGAAGGTTTAGTGCGATGCGTCCTTTGGGTCCATGACGTCTTTGTCTTCAATACCGGTGTCATCTAGTGACAACTAGTAGCAGATGAATTGAACCGGTTTACGCCCTAAGGTTGAATATGGAGGCTATTTCTTTTCACCCTTTCTTCACATTTCTTTTAATTCTTCAACCCTTCTTTCTCCTTTCTCACATTACTCCTTTTTCAATCATTCCTAAGGACTTCTAATACTAACTATTTGTGATGTCCTTGGGTAGATCCCTCCGACTCTGGCGGATCATAGGACAATTTCCTATCCTTAGTCACCTTATAACTCCATGACTGTCCTATTGTTGCCATAAAACCATTTTTCATGAAAATCTCTCGAGTGTTTATGATAGAAAACATGTTTGGAACACTCGAGAGTTTTATATTTTGAAACACTCCCCTTCACATGTGCTTATAAGTTTTGACAAAATCGCACATAGAGGGTAGAGTTCGCACTTTTGAATTGATCGACTTTAAATGAACTAGACCGATTCGAGACACGTTTACATCACTAGAGAACTAGCTTGAAATTATTACCCGTCTGGTCAAGTCCATAGAAAGTTTCTCGAGATGGTACATGATTCCTCGTCAATTCATTGGTTTCGTGCGAGTCGAGCTCATTTTGAGATTCAAACAACGATCATTAAACTTTTGATCACATTTTAATCACGTCTCCTCCCCTCAAAAATAGCATATCGTGATATTTTGATATCAACGGATTAAACAACATTTTAGAATCTTTTGGGAGACAAGCGGTTTGATTTAAGCATGAATTTGGAACATTTTGTTTTATACTCCCCTTTAATAAAGCATAATCAATTAAAGGGTTTTAGAGGAGTTATCTTGAGCACAAAATATTTTGAAAGATTTTGAAAATCTTTTGAACAATCTTGAAAAGGTGCTCAAGATGATGATGATTTCTCACCATTTTAAATGTAGTGCCTTTGAAGCGTACACTTGATTTTTCTATAAAAGCACGAGTTTTGATTTGAAAAATAATCAAAAGTCATCATTTCGTCCGGGTTTCGTCTTGATGTATCTGAAAGCCATTATTGAAGAAATTTTGAGAAACGACATGTTTTGGAAAACAATTAAAGAACTCTCGCTCAAGCATCTGTACATGCCCGTATCATTGTTGAATGACATTTCTAGAAACGTCTGAATATCGATTATACAAGAGACATGTCGTGAGAAGAATATTTTGGATTTTGATTTTCTATTGTTTTGTATTTTTGAAAGTTTTATATTTTTATATTTTGCTTTTGTTGGTTTTCAAATTTTGTATTTTGTTTTCAAAAATATTTACAGTGACTTTTGGAAAATCATTTTCAAGAAGAATTGAGAAGGCGTTCTAACTCCTCGGGGTTAGGCCGCATTCAATTCGTCGAACTAAATAGTCAAACCTTTCTTTTGGAAGGGCTTTAGTTAATAGATCGGTGAGTTGGTAATCGATCTTCACGAAGAATAATTCAACAGTACCATTTTCGACGTACTCTTTGATGAAGTGGTAGCGGACTACGATATGCTTAGTCTTTGAGTGATGAGCAGGGTTGCATGATATGGCTATGGCACTTTTCGAGTCACAATACATAGGTATTTTATCAAAAGTAAAGCCATAATCTGTGAGTTGTGTTCTCATCCATAGAACTTGAGCACAACACGCAGATAGAGACACATACTCGACCCGACGGTTGAAAGTGCGGTGCAATCTTGTTTCTTTGAAGACCGACTTACTAGCTTTTCACCCAAAATTGTGCTCCTCGGATGTACTTTTTCGTAACTTGATCACTGCGTGGTCCGCATACGAAAAGGCAATTAGATCAAATCTGGATTCCTTCGGATACCAAAGTCCCATGTGAATGGATGTCTTGGCACCGAAGATCCGTTTAACCTCTTTGAGGTGTAGTTCGGTGAGGCTTTGCACGAAACCGTGCTAATAAGCAAACAACAAAATGAATATCCGGTCGACTAGCGGTGAGGTACATGAGAGAACCAATCATGCTCCGATATTTCTTTGGATCAATAGGTTTCCCAAACAAATCGGCTCCAATTTTTGGTGAAGTTACCATTGGTGTTCGACCGAGTCACAATTATCCATACCATGATTTTTCAAAATCTCGGTTGTGTATTTAGCTTGATTTATAAAAATTCCACGAGGGACCGATGTATTTGTAAACCAAGAAAGAATTTTAGTTCCCCATCATGGACATTTCAAATTTGCTTTTCATGAGATTTTCAAAATGTTTTGAAAGATTCGGATTAGTGGACCCAAAGATGATGTCGTCACATAAATCGAACAATCAAAATGTCGTTTTGCATTTTGTGTAAACAAGGTAGGATCAACTGTTCCTTTGGTGAAATTGTTTTGGATAAGGAAAGAGGACAATTCGTCATACCACGCTCTCGGAGCTTGTTTTAAACCATAGATTGCCTTTTGAGTTTGTAGGCGTAGTCGGATGTTCCATGTCTATGAAGCCTTACGGTGACTCACGTACACTTCTTCTTTCGAGTTCCATTCAAAACGCGGTCTTAATGTCCATCGATAAACCGTGATGTTTTGTGAGTGCATAGGCCAAGAATATCTGGCGCTTCAAGTCTAGCTACCGCGCGAATGACTCTTCAAAGTCTATCCTTCCTCTTGTCTATATCCTTTGGCCACAAGGCGAGCTTTGTTGCGAATTATAGTCATCTCTTCATCCCTTTTGTTCTTCCATAACCATTTGAGATCAATGACTCGAACGTCAATTGGTCTTGGAACCATTTCCCAAGAGTCATGAAGGCGGTATTGGAGAAGTTCCTCTGCATCGCTTCTATCCATGCGGGATCGCCATTGCCTCACGAATGTTCTTTGGCTCTATATTGCTAATTGAGCAAAGGTAAATGCACAAGTCGCAATCGGTGGCAAGTTGGCGTCTCGTCTGAATTGGCCTTGAAGGTTCACCAATAACTTGTTCAATTGGGTGGTCTTTTGTCCACTTGAGTAGAAGGATACCGTTGGTTATCGTGTGCGAGTTAGATGGTTCTCGTAAGCTTGAAGAAGATTCGGTGATTCCGTAGCAAGCGGGTTTTCAAATAAGTCTTCATCTAACGTTGCATCGTTATGGTTTTGGTTTTGCTCATCAGCTGCTGGTAGAATGGGTGCAATAACTTGAGTAGATGTAGATGATGTTGATGGAGTTGGTGCATTGGTTTCGACCGTTGTAGATGCATCTTACATTGGTGGTGGAGGATGATTTTGAGCGGGTGCGGTGGAATGATGGTTTGATGCATTTGTCGAAGTTCCACCATAGTATTCATCGAACATTAACTCGAAGAAATTCTCCCATTCTTGTTCTTTAGGATTGTCAAAGCGAAGTTGATTGAGCTCTTTGAGGTACGAGTCTGAGGCGATGTGTCCGAAGTGCAGCCGGTTTAGTGCGGGTTCTAGGCGAGTCTCTTAGAAGCCATATGTGAAAGTTCATCAAATTTCACATTCATCGTCTCCATGATCCTCCTAGTTCTTACATTATACACCACGAATGCCCTCGAGTTATCGAATATCCAATGAAGATTCCAATATCACCTTTTGCTTTCGGTTTTCCAAGATCTTCTCTCGTCATTCGTTGGATAGCACAAAGCGCCAAACACGTGAAAGTAAGAGATATCCGGTTTTGTTGTTCACAAGCTCATATGGGGTTTTATTGAATCTTGGATGGATAAGGGATCGGTTACGAGTGAAACAAGCGTTGGCAACATCATCGACCCAAAGAAATAACGGTGCACTAGAATAGATTAGCATTGTGCGGCGACTTCCACAAGAGTTCTATTTCTTCTTTCAACTACCCCATTCTGTTGTGGAGTTCTAACAAGCGATGTCGATGTGTAATTCCAACATCTTCAAAATAAGTTCTTAACTCACGATTAGTGAATTCGGTCTTGTTATGCATTCTTACAACCCTTCTGGAGCTTGAAGAAGTACTTGAATGCGTTTGAAGGTAATGATGATGCACGGTGCTTCGTCTTTTGATCTCGAAACTTAACCCATGTATATCTTGAATAATCATCGGCGATAACAAGAATATACTTTTTCCGTTAATGCTTTCAACTCTCATTGGGCCACATAAGTCCATGTGCAACATATGCAACCTTGCTTCCGAACTAGGTACGGTTTGGGTTTATATGATGCTCTTTTGCTTTTCCTTGTTCGCATGATGGACATAAGTGATCCTTGGTGTATTTGAACTTTGGAAGTCCATTGACGATGTTGTCTTTGGCAAGATTGTTGATGGTGTCAAAATTGAGATGGGATAACCTTCGTGCCACAACCGGGATGTGTTCCGGATGCTCGTGTCATAAGACATATTGGTGATGAAGAGGCCATTTGATTGATGTCGATAGCATACAAGTTTGTATCACGATTCCCGGTTAAGAGATCGGTGCCATCCAAGTTTCTAACGAAGCAAGCATTTTCCTAAAAGCAACCTCTAAATCGCATCACACAGGCGCCTGATCGAGAACAAATTGTGTCCCAACCCTTGGACATAGTAAACCCAGTGATCAAATAATTTCCAAAGGTAGATCTCCATAACCCATGATAGCTGCTACATGATCATTTCCAAGCGTCGGTTCCCATGAATTGCCGAGACGAAATTGATCGTGACTTGATTCGGTCATGTGCTTGGAGCAACCCAGTCGACGATCCAAAGACATATTTCGATAACACGCCAATAACGAAGAAGAAGATTTTGGAAACCGTTTTGATTTTGGTTCCTTTGGGTTAGAGGTAAAATCGATCACACTCATAGAAGTCATCTATTGGTAAGACAGTGCATCACTCATTCTACCATTCTCGAGTGTGAAAGTTCTACCCGTTGGTTTCAAATGTCATCCCTAAAGTAAACATTATGCTCCCTATCGGTAGTGTAAAGCCTAAGTCTCGCGACTAGTCTTCCTATTCTTTTAGCATAAGTTCTTTTGGGAACATTCTTCTTAAGAGCTTAACAATCTCATTCTTAGAAACACAATCATCATGAACATTAGTTAAAGATTTCTATAAGTTAAACAAAAGATTCATGATTCATTAAACTTAGCGATTTCATAGGTTCATTACATTCGGATGAAATGTCTTTCTTATTACAAAGCGGTAAATTCCTAGGGTGTTCTTCTACTTTCTTCTCTTTATTCAAGCGACTACTCTTAGAGGCAAGCGAGACTCTATTGTTCCTTGTATTGCTCTTAGGCTTTAGTCTGCTGCTCCTAGAGGTGCTTCCTAGTCTGTAGAAGGTAAGGCACACTCATTAGGATTCACAATTTTATCTAGAGAAGTGGTTTCACTTTCCTAGTCTCTTTAGAGTGCTTTTCTAAACTTATGTCGTTTGTTCCATATGTTTTAGATGTGGAGGCGAGCGCATTAGTGGTACTCATCTTAAAAGGCCGGAGCTAAAACTTTTGGTTTCTCGATAACCGCTTTTCCCTTATCAACATTTTGTTTAGGCAAGGCGGTGGAGTGGTGATTTTGATGAAACATTTTCTCATTGACTTTTGGAGGAGGCATAAAGCAGACATTTTGGTTTGAAACGGTTTGGGAACATTTGCTTTCTCCTCGGTCAATGGTTTTGTAATCACAGTATCCACTACCTTTCCTTTTGACTTTCTAGTGAGCCCTCAAAAGATCATTTTTCGCTTTCATGTCATTGTAGGCACGCTCATCGACGGTTTGTCATACTTGCATTCCTAGTTTTTCGATCAAGTTGTTTAAAATATGAGATATTTTCTTTTCAAGTTTTTCAAGAGCTTTTTCATATTTTGAAACAATTTTGGAGGTCTCAGACTGGAGTCTTTCATGATCTTCAACGAATATGTTTGCAAAATGATGGACATAATATCGATGAGTCGAACATCTTGAAGAGAGAATCATTTAAATTTTCCAAAACTTTGATTTGTTCAACACGATCATTAGCTTGCTTTACCGAGGATTTATGGTCCTTGACAAAGTCAGTTGTTTCTTTCAAAATGCTTGTTCAAAATGAATTACCCTTGCACCGATGGCATTGGTGAGGGCAATTTGAGTTTCAAAAACTTTTTTGTTCGATGTCAAAACTAGAGAACCGGTTGTTAGGTGTAATAGTGGTTTTAGTTTTAAAAGTGTCTTGAAGATCTACAATTCTAGTTTTCACATTGTCTAAAATACTTCTCGCATCACTTGTGTTAAAAGGATTGTTTGAAGACATTTGTTCAATGTTCGAAGAGAATTTGAGACAACAAGCGGTTTTGAAGCAGATTTTGAAGCGGTGTTGACTCTTTGTTTGAAACACTTGATGTGATGGAGAACTTTGACTTTTCTTTTGATTAACAAAAGTAATTCCGTTAATTTTGTTCCATTTGTTATAATCAATAGGTTTGATTTCGGTTCTTTTGTTTCATTTTGATCTACTCTCCTCGAGATAGTTCCAACGTTTCAAGAGAATCACGAACAATTATGGGTTTATGCAAAACATTTCCATTGTTTAACACATTCGAGATTTACGAGCTTTCTTGAGGAGCGAAGAAGGTGAGTTACCAAGTGCCATTCTATTATTAGTATGAAAAGCGGATTTACTTGATTAGAAAGCATCTTGATTGTTTGAGCGAGAATGACCCGTTTTGAGAAGCAAATTTTCCAAAGTTTGGATTTTCTCATTTTTATCAAGAATTTCATCAAGAAGAGAATCTTCTCGTTTTGAAAAATCGATGATCAAGCGCTTCTTCTCTTTTCAAGATTAGAAAACATTTCTTTTGTTTAGAAAGTTGGTTATTTAAATCGAAATTTCCTTGTTTAAAGATTTAATTTTCAAGTTCAAATTCACATCGAGTGTGTTGTACTTGATTTGCAATAGTTGTTCTTTAGAAACCAAATTTCGATAACCAATTTCTAATTCGATTCTTTGTTTTACGAAATTCAAAGGCTTTGCGTTCTCCTTGTAACTCTCAAGCTCGGTGGTCAATTTAGCATTCGCGGCCTTAACATCGCGATTGACCTTTTAACTTTCTCAATTTCAATGCCACGGTTGTTGATTAATGATTCAAAATAAGCACGTGTTTCCTCATCGGTCTCGATATTTTGTGCCACACGGCCTCCACTAGGATCCACATCCGAGTTTCGAGTTAGTATTGCTACAACTCGGATTGTCGGTATGTATCATAAGTAGGTCTTGATGTCACGAGAATCTTGTTCGTCATGAGTAAACACATCAAATATGACATTGTTATAGCATGGATCAATGATTGGTACCTCGAATCTGCGTTGGCGTCATAGGCGGAGGTGCGTCGAATCGGTGTCGTACTTAGTCTCTGAAGATTTGCCATGAAGATGCGGTTTGCATTGAGTTCCTCGAGGTCTTCCAAATCATCCATAATAGCCATGAAGTCATTTTCCTCGCACTCAATTGAAGTCCAGTTGTTCCTTTTGTACCAACATGATAGCTTTACGAAGATCGCAAGATCCTTCTTTTTGGCTTAGTTGGACAATTCCTTGCCATGTGACCCAATCCTTGACGGTTATAACACGTAACATGATTACCACGATTCACATTTCCATAATTCCCAACATTGGGGCGCAACATTCCCATTCGATTACCATTTGCTCTATTCCCAACATTCGACCCATCGATTACACGATTCGAACCGCTGATTACCCATGCGAAATCCGGTAGCATATCCTGCGATTCCCAATAACTCCAACCATTTGTCCTTGACGACCCATATTCACACCGGTGTGCAACTTGCACATTGCGAGTGTTTGATGAAATCCTTTGGTTGTTGTTAGTTGGTGTGGAATAGCGACCTCTGAATGCTTTACCCAAGAATGCAAATGCTTGTGACAAAGCTTCTTCTTGTTCCATTTCAAGATCGGTGATTCCTTGTTCTTGGTAATGTTGTTGTTCGGTGGATAGTTTTGTTGTTGTGGGATGTATTCTTTGCAAGTTGTTGTTAGTGGAAGATGATGAAGGTTGTTGTTGTGTATTCACTTTGGAGTTTGAGTCTTTGCAATGAGTGCCAATGGATCATGATTCTTTGCTAATCTTTCTTGCGACTTCATTCACTTGACTTGGTTTTGTTTTAGAAAATCGTTGAGTTGATCAAAGTTCACTTGATGTAAGTCTTTTGTTTGGTTGACAATAGTGACATATCGTCCCCATTCTTACGGTAGATTGTTCAAGAACTTGATGTTGCTCACGATAGTTTCGGGTGTCAACTTGTTTCGATCGACTCATTCATTAAAGTGCAAAACCTTCCATAGTAGGATTCAATGGATTCTCACGGAGTAGATGTAAACTTCTCCCAAGCGATTAGCAACTTGTTCTCCGTGTCTTGTTGACCAATTTACATTCCATGACAAAGTCGTCTAACACGTTCCACATATCGAAAGCGGTTTCTGGCATCTCTCTGACAAAGATGTCTCTTGGTAAACCCAGTTGGATAATATGAATTGCCATGTCATCTGCTTCGACTTTCTTGATCCTCTTGAGTATTCCGATTCTTTTGAAGACGAAAAAATGGTGGGACGGGAGGTGTTGCATCGGCATTTCGAGGTCTTGGACTTGTCGAGGTATGAAGGGTCCATCACGAATGGATTTGATCATCAATTTTCCATTAGGTTTTGTCTTGATGTAACGAAGCATTCGACTTGTCCATTGAAGATAACCACCTTTTTCCAACATAGGAGGACGGTTTTCGACCGGTGCATGAATGTCTTGTTGAGTTGCCATTGATGAAGGTATGATCGATAAAGTTGATGTAGGATCGATTCAACGATAAAGGAGTTGTGGTTGATGAAGATTAAGCTCGGTTGAGGTGTTTCGAAAGTCGTACTCGTAAACTTGGTTCTTAAAAATTTTCGCCCAAAATTTGAAATTCACTATAAAAATCAATTCTAAGGTCGTATGAAAATTTGAGTTATGACAATTTTGGCGTAAATTTGACGAAAAATTTGAATTTAGGCCCAAAATTTGAATTTTGACCAAAATTTTCACAGTTAAACCAAAATTTGAATCTCGTAAAATTGAACGTTTAGTCTCCTCAAAATTTAAATTTTACTCAAGTTTTTTTTTTTTTTTTTTTTTTTTTTAAATGCGTAGAAAGAGCTTAGGCGTAGAAACAGTAGGAAGTTATGAGTGAGACGAGGCTTAGGCGTGGGATCTTATCGTGGGATCTTAGGCGTAGGATTCCTTAGGCGTAGGATCTTATCGTGGGTTTAAAGTTACGAGTAGAAAAAGTTATCGTAAGATTTATCTTATGCGTAAGGAAAACTTAGGCGTAAGAAAAATGCTTATCGTAAAGTATTCTGGCGTGAAGTCGAAACTTATCGTAAGATTAGGGTTTGCCCAAAATCCTTTACACTATCACGATGTAAGAGATATCCAAAAGTCAAGTGTTCCACAAACTTATCCAAGTGAGGAAGCGAGTAACCGTTATAGCTCGAAGATTCTTCACCAAAAGTTATGAGTAGAACCTTATGAGTAGTTGACTTTCTTATGAGTAGAACTAGGGTTTTGACCTACTCGTAAAAATTTTCAATGATTCAACCGATTTCGCTTGCACGGATATCCTTAAAACACTCGAATAACCCAAAAATGTTGACCTTTTTCACCCAAAGTGCTTAGAAAAGTTACAGTAGAAATGACCAATGAACCAAAAGCGAGTTTAAAACTTAACCAAAACACGTAAAGCTTGAACTTTTGCCAAAACTGAAACTTTAGCACCAAATAAACCTTAAACCACAAGAATCTTGAATTTTAAGTGCAAAATTAAAGCTTTATCGTGAATCTTTGAGAACGAAACTACGCGTATACTACACAAACAAAAACTTCAACCAAACACTCCTAAACCATTGTTAGGCGATTGATACCAATTGTAGGACCTTACGAATATCAACCTTATCACTTTACCAAGCAAACCCAACACACGTAACAACGAGTTACGCGTATAACACGAACAAACCAAACACAAACAAAGCTTAGAAATAAGATAAGAAAGATGGTGACTTGATGATATATAAACCGTGTATGTGAGAGGATAAAGATAAACACAATAAAGTTGTATATTCCTTGAGAAGAAAAACAAACACACACACACACTTTCAAGCACACCCTCAAATGACCATTTGAGGGTATTTATAGTACAAGTTACATAAAACCCTAAAAGGCTTTAGCTTGGGCTTTTCGTGGGTTGGACATGGATTGGGCTTTGGATACTTAAGCTTCAAACGGCTAGCATAATCATAACGCCTAGCCATTTAGCTTAGTCCAATCCACGAGCCCGTTGACTATTCTATCACGATATCTAACACACGATACAAAGTTCCTAAGCGTGAATGACCATCACTTCTAATAAAACAATTAAGGCTAACAAGTTCAATTATGACCAAGACCTTCAACATAATATACACGGAAATTACACTATCACCAACCACATAATCTCCATAACCCATAATTGCTCCAAAATGGTGGTTCCGAATCTAACGGTCCCGATAAATTTACTCACGAAGTTCATGAGCCATGAGCGATCTCGATCATATGCTTGGAGCGGCTGAGTCCGGTACCGCGAGCGATTTGAGCGACCTCTGGTTGAACACATGACAAGAATGGATAATCGGACAATTGGGATCCCCATGCAAGAATGGGTTCCACTTGGTTAGTAGATGTAATTGGAGAACCCACATCGAAATAGAAACAATGATATCATTAGATGTAGATCTTAGGGCTAGTAGAAGCGATGAGATCTATTCAAAGTATGTTCACTTCTTAAAGGTATAGTTCTACCAAGTGGTATCCATTTCCTAATAGGCATTGATCTAGATAATTTGGGGCACAACTTATTAAGATTGAATTCTGGCGGTGGGTATCCATTGATAACCTACATTCTTGAATTTTCTTCTGTTGGTTTCCAATGTTTTCTAGCCCTCTTCCTCCTTGGTCTTGACATTTTTATCCATTTTCTAGTGTTAACCATTTTAACGGGATATTTTGAGATTACTCAACTCATTAACAACACATTCATGATTAATACCAAAAGTCAAGCATTCATTACATGTTTTGCAAATAGTAGCGAATTGAATTAATTACTGATGCGCTTATAGCTAATACTAGAATCAACACGATTCATTTTATTCAATTCAAACTTAATGTTCCTAGGGTGGATGCGCTACTTTCTCCCATTGATCACTCTTAGCTTGTGAGGTCCTATCTTGCTTTGTATTACACGGAGGCTTTGACCCGCTTGCTTTTGTACCATGATTACTCTTGTAGGGGAATTATGGGAACATTAGTTGGTTTTGCTACTTTTGCATTCACGATCTAGAAGTCTTTGGGATCTGAAGTACTTTTAGCCACATCAAATCTCACATGCTTGACTTTCGGACACGAACAAGGCATATCATGGGTTGCATGCTTAGCACTAGGCATAGAACAAGGCATATGACTTTATCTTTCTCACAAAAGGATTTAGGGCATGTTGCTCTTAAACATTCTAAAAGCTCACGAGATCGTTTGGCATATAAGCATGCATACCTAATTTCACTATCAAATGGTTTATTTATGCGATCCTCTTCTACAATCTCACGGAGACATTCTAGACTATCCTTAAGGTGTGAAATAGTCATGAAACACAAGTTCGTTATTTCTAAGATGAGGAGGAATATATTTTACAATCACGGTATACTTAGAATCATGAGATGCCTTTGATGCAACATTCTCATTACGAGAAAAGTGGCATTTTCCTTTTACGACTCTTGATTCTCAAGTTCCTTTTGTAAAGAGGTTATTTTTCATTGTTCTTGTCACGAGTGACTTTCATTGAATCATATAACTCTTTGAAGTGTCGTTTAACCTTTTCATTTTCTTCTAGAAAACTCTCATTTTCTTGTTGTAATACACTAATGATGTTTTGAAGATGAAAGTTTTGAGAATACTGAGAATCTAAAGGAGGAGGCATTTGGGAGCCATTCACATTGTTCTTTTCACCCTTTAATTATGAAATTTTGGTTTTCAAATTTCTGATCGTGTTACAATAAGCTCGAATATGTTCGTCACGTTTGTTTAATTCAAAAACTGCATCAAACTCAGGAACATCCGAGGATGTCTTGATGTTTGAGGTTTTAACATTTTCTTTGAGATGTTGATATTTTAGTTGCAAATTAAAATGTTTAACTTCCAGTTTAGAATAATGTTTTACCAAATTATCATGATCATCTTGTTCTACTTTATCATGCAATTTTGAATTTTTGGTTTCAAGGTCAATGACACGATCATGGGAAACTTTTAATGCAACAGTTAATTCATGAAATTGAGACGCCGTAATAGAATAATTTGTAACAGTGAAGAACACATCTTGAGCCACACATTGAGAGATCAAATTATCATTAATGATGTGCAGATTCTTTATCTCAATTTCATTTCTCTTAAGCTCACGTTCATGCATACTGACCTCTAATTCCATATCATTAAACACCTTTTCATTTCTTTAATCTCGTGTCCATTCCCTTTTGAAGACTTTCGAATTGATCTTTAAGTTGTTTAAAGAAAGGCGACCTCGATTAAATAGCGGTCTTTAGTTTGTTGAAAACCCTTTCCCTTGATTATCCCATGGGTGTGATTCTCTTCTTACGTTTTCTCAAAATCAACAAATAGTTGGTAAACTACGTAAAGGTGATTAAGGTCTTGCTATTAGTGGGAAGATTTCTAGGCACTAAATGCATCGGTGTATTTGGGGATACCACGATTGGTGGAGGCAATTTCCGCAAGGGAATTCTTTTCGATAAAATCATCGACTTTTGTTTGTCCATATCCTTTTCGGAAGATTTGTTAGGGGTCATTTGGGTGCGAGGTCTAAACTTATTAAAAGCGATCCAGTTTTCCTTAGAATAATTTGGTGTTTTAATGATGATTTTATCTCTTATGCACAAGGGACTATTAAATTTATCATCCAATTTTTTCTAGAGACTTCTTCTAATTTTCTATCTTCCTCAAAGCACTTTCGGCTAGAGTGGGTTTGTCTAGGCTTAAGAATCTCATTTCCATTATAGATTACCTTTTGAGTGCTTTAGCCTTACTACATGCCTTAGGATTTGGTTCATCTACAAGTGCAATGCTATGCTTATCACTTACAACTCTATGCTTAGTGATCATGTGAGCAGTCTGAATGGTGTTCCTTTGTACGTACAATTTATTTTCAAGTTTGTTCTTCAAACTTTTTAGGTTGGAAAATTCATTTAAAAGTTTTGATTCCTTAGCATTGAATTCTTGTTTAAGTACTTTCACGTTTTCTTGAAGTTCTTGCTTCTGTTTGACAGTTTTGTTAAGCTTTTCTTGTAAGGAATCTAACTCTCGTTTAAACATTTCTTCCCTAAAATTGGCTTTTCTAATAATTGTACGCATTTGGTTGTCCATCTCCTGCTCACGGGTAGTCAATTCAAACTTAGCACGTTGTTCATATATAGCAACTTGTTCCTTATAGGTATTTAGTTCAGAAGTTATAGAATCATCAGGGGCACATGCAGTGAATTCATCAAAAATATAGTCATTATTGACAGCAGAGGATGCATCACTTGGTACAATCTCACTTTCACTTTGTATCACATATTGATCATATGGGACAATATTGCTATTATTTTCAATATATGATTCATTGATTTCAGGTGATTGTACTTTGTCATGTATCTTTTGCACATCAACTTCATCATATAGTTTTAATACCTCTGAAATGATTGATTCTTTGGATGGACTTGCTTGTTGTGGTGATGGGACCTTTGGAGAGACCATTGGTGAAATGCTAGCCATGAAAATGGTCTGGGCAGTAGGTTCATCATCAACATCAGAGTCAAATGCATCACAATCGGCAACTTGAAACGCATTTGGATGATTGTGACCTATTTCCTACTTGGTTGCTCATCCACATCGCATCATAAGTTTTGGCATTTCCCTCGACAAGAAATAGCAATTCTTCTTCATCCAAAACTGCTCCATTATCTTAAGCTTGTACCAGCAACATTTTGTCCCTTAAGTACTCTGCATTTTGAGGGCGTTTTAGGGATGCGCGGTTCCTTGCAATATGTCCTTCACCACCACAATTATAACACTTGATTGACTTCCCTTGTCCTTGAGTCATATTCCTTCCACGATTCTGATTAGCCACATATCCTCCACCTACTCCAGTATTACCAAAACCTGCTCCAGCCATTCCTTGTTCATTCTGTCTTCCTTGTACATTCTATACCACTACCTTGCCATCTCTAACGGTAGCTTGATTGTGGGGATTGGATCTTGTTATGAGGTTATTGTTGGTGTGTGGGTGAGATTGATTTTGTCTAACCATAAGAGCAGTTGATTAACGAGATTTTCCATGAATGTATACGAATCTGGAGGCTTATACCACGGATCGGAATGAGTTTGTGAGTACCATTGCCAGTTGGTATCACTTGAGATGCCTTGGTGGTTATTCCTAAATTTGTGTAGAATGCGGTTGAATCATTTGACGAGCTTGCATCACCATAATTGGTTTTGAACTTTTCAAGATCATTCGTTCAAACATAACATGTTTCTCATTCAAAGCAAGTCGCATACAATTGCTCATAGTTAGTGTGCCTCAAACCTTTGGTTAGCTTGATCAAGTGACAAATTTGTGCCATTCGGGATTCATGTTGTTCACAAACTTTGAATTGAGCTAAATATTTGGCATAGTCATTTTGATATTACTCATGTCATTCACAAGCTTGTGGAACCTCACATAGTATTGATGACATTTTCCCTGTTTTCATCTTAAAGTTCTCAAAATCATCATAGAGTTGAGACTCTCTGTCTTCATTAGTTAATTCGAACCGAGAGAAGCATCTTGACATTGTCCCAAAGCGCTTTGGCTTGAGTGTTGTGATTGATTAACTTGTAGATGTCCTTTGGTAGACCACAAGTACAATGTTTGAGGCCCTAATATCATCATCGTATCTCTTTTCTCCTTTTCATTAAGCTCATCATCGTCTTTGGTCTATCCAATCCCAATGCAATCGAACCATCGCACAGGTTTCAAGTATGTATCTGGTAGTCTCAACTTGGTACGGTCCTTCATCAATTGATTTGAGAATGTTAACCCCATTTTCCTTACCCAAGCAATACAATCGATTCGTTGAGCCCATGAGTCATAATCGGTATGTCTAACATGGGTGGGCAGTATCGATCTTGCGGCTTGAGCGTCCTCGACTCTGAGAAGAGATGATTGTAGGCACGTTGGTAGACATGATTACTGATTCTACGGATTTTATAAATCTTTGATTAAACCGGAAATAGATTCTTTCACGGATTTTACTAAATCAAAGAAAACCGTAAAGCGTAACACAAAGAAATAATAAGTCTCAAAGACAAATAGCTCACTTGTTCCAAATCGCTCGATTATGACAAATAGCTTGACAAGCAAATCGCTTAAAAGCAGACAAATCGCTCAAACCAACAAGTCACTTATCAAGACAAATCGCATAAGCAGTCAACTCGCTTAAATAAACAAGTCGCTAAACATACAAATAAACACAACAAATCGCTTAACCCAAACCAAACCGCTTAAAGGACAAGTTGCTTAACTTAGACAAATCGCAAGCATACAACTTGCTTAAATAAACAATTAAGCAATAAGACAAGTCGCAATTAAACAAATCGCACAAACAACACACAATTCGCACAAGTACAACCACTAGATGGACAAATCGCTTCAATAAGCAATCCTTATACAGACAAATTGCACACGTTGTCTAAACCTAAACACTTATAATGATTCAAAACACAAAAGTACAATCAAAATCCAAAATTTAACACTAGAGATGATCCAAATGATGCAAACTACTCTAAACTTATTCAAACCCAAAAACCATATAAAAACCACTAGAAATCCAAGAACATGTAAGATGAATGATCAAACCATGGCTCTTGATACCATTTGTAGCATATTGGATTTCATAAACACATCAAAACATATTAAATATATGCGTATGGGTTAAGTTTTAGAGAGAGTAAGTAGAGAGAGTTGGGAACTTGATGAAACAAAGAAAAATAGTATTGAGGCTCCAACCCTCTACCTTGGGAGGTAGAGGATATTTATAGTTTCTTACAAGATCGCCTCCTACGGGCTATGGATCGGGCATACGGTGGGTAAAGACCCATCCGTCCTCCACGGTGTTACTTAACTAACTACTTATTAACATAACTTGAGTACGACTATGAGCTTTCTAACGAATACATATACTTGAGGTGACCGACACTTTAACCAGCGGATTTTATAAATCCTAACAACTAAAGCATCTAGCAACAACTCTTCAACCAAAGGTTCATCTAAAAGGAATGGCCGTATGATCCATGAGATATCATCCACCGAATCATCACCTGTAAGAGGCCATAATGCTAGAATCCCACCTCAACAATCCCAATCAACAATTGCTAAGAGAACAGCAAGAATTAGTATTAGACCTCTTGGGTTAGAAAAGGGTTCATCAAGCTCTAAACCTAACGCACCTAGTTCTAGTAAAGCGCCTAAGCCTTCATTCCTAGAACATAGACAACATTCATTCACCGAACCTATTTCTCATCCAAATCTCTATTCATTGGAGCACTCACCACCGAGAACTTCCCACTCACCAACCTTCTCGTTAAATAGGGAACCACCTACATCACCAAATTGTCCATCATTGGAGACAATGAATCATCAAGGATATGATCATATAGAGGACTTTCCATTACCATCACCTCCATTCTTAGTGGAACCTCATCCTACATTGCTCAATGTACCTCCACCATCATTTATAGAGCCTACTCAAAACATCCAATCTACTCGGTTCCTAAACAAGACAATAATTGCTCTAATTGTCTAATCACCCAAGGACTTGTTCAAGAAGTACGCAATGAGTTGCATTTAATGTTTAATCATCTTCTTGAACGATTGGACTAAATCAACAAGTCTACCCATCCTTAGATTCAAGCACATTGATATATTTTAAGCTTTTAGTCACTTATTAGAATTAGTAGAAAATGTATTACATGGCTAAATCATTCTCAAAGTTTTAGAGATTTGTAGATCATCTCTCATATTTTATTGAATGAAGTTTTATATGCCATATTGGTTTGAGTATATGTGTGTTGATTGAATACATTTCTCACTTTCATGTTAACAATCATTTGTTACATCACCATTCTTTGGATCTTTTTCGGTTGGCGAGATCCTCTATTATGTTTAGACGGATCCTCGAGGAGGGAACCGTGGGATCCGTGCAATGAAGACTTATTTTCTACTAACTTGAGTCTTATTCTGAAATTATGCATTATATACTTGTTTTCTAACATTTTTTGTAGATTTTCAAATATAAACATCAAGACTTTGACACCCTAACCTAGGGGAGCTTTGTGTTAAAACAATACATTGCAAAACCATTTGCAATGTAATCCTCATTGGATTACATCTCATGGCGTCCCTTTGCAAAGTTGCAATCATCGAGGGGAGCAATATCGTCACAAAAGGCGAAATCATAGTTGCAATGCATTAGCTTAGTAGTTTTCTTACTTGACGCCCTCACAAAGAGATGGACTCGTCAAGGGAGTTAAGGCGAGAACTCTTCCGTCACTTGCTCTCTATATTTTTTTCTTATTACATGTTTTCTTAAAAACAATGTGTTAGTTTCTTTCGATGCTCTTTTGTTTCGACAAAAGGGGAGAAGATAGTAAAACTCAATTCAAACTTTTCAATTTTAGTTTTTCTTAAAACAATTTATGTTTTGTCATCCACAACAAGGGGAGATTGTTAATACAAATAAGCCGTAAAAGCGTTTATTTATATTTTACGATCTTCAATGTTTTGTCGATAACAAACGTAAAATCATTTTAACGAAACAAATAAAATACGTAAATGGTTTGAGCCAATAGTTTACTAACGCACATACGTTTTCACATAAAACACTAAACAAGTAAAAGTGGTTTTATGATTTAGTAATACATATGTACAACAACTAGTGTTTACATATTGGGCAAATATATACATAACTAGTATGTATCATAATGGGTAATATAATGGGTAGAAGTTTAAGTATTTGACCTATTGACCAAATACATTGAATGTCGTTGGGTAAAACCCAAAGTCCATGACCCATACCCATGGAGCATAACCCATAACCCATTGCATGACATCATGCATAAGTCATATATGGATATTATCCATGACCCATGGTTTTAACCCATGACCCATGGACTAGATGCATTGCATCTTGTAGATACATTGTATCTACTTGGATACCCGTGATCTAAAGTCTAGGACCCATGACCCATAACCCATGACCCATGACCCAAAACCCATGGGCAAAGAGGGCGTGTCACGGATCCCAAGATTATAACCGGACGGATCCTCAGTGAGGATCCGTGGGATCCATTGTTAATACAAATAAGTCGTAAAATGTTTATTTATATTTTACGATCTTCTAATGTTTTGTCGATAACAAACGTAAAATCATTTTAACGAAACAAATAAAATATGTAAATGGTTTGAGTAAATAGTTTACTAATACACTTACGTTTTCACATAAAACACTAAAACAAATATAAGTGATTTTATGACTTAGTAATACATATGTACAACAACTAGTGTTTACATATTGGGTAAATATATACATAACTAGTATGTATTATAATGGGTAATATATATTGGGTAGAAGTCTAAGTATTTGACCCATTGACCAAATACATTGAATGTAGTTGGGTAAAACCCAAAGTCCATAACCCATACCCATGGAGCATAACCCATAACCCATTGCATGACATCATGCATAAGTCATATATGGATATTATCTATGACCCATGGTTTTAACCCATGACCCATGGACTAGATGCATTGCATCTTGTAGATACATTGTATCTACTTGGATACTCATGATCCATAACCCATGACCCATGACCCAAAACCCATGGGCAAAGGAGAGTGTCCCACGGATCCCCGATAATAATCGGACGGATCCTCAGTGAGGATCCGTGGGATCCGTGGAGCAAGAGCTATTTTTCTTCTATAAATAGTGAGCCATTTCTTCATTGTAACTTACCCCTTTCACATATATTTTCTCTTTGAGTTATAAACTCTCTAACATCAGATCCAAGTGATCTATGTATGTAGTTTTGTTTTTGTGTGATTCTCTAGGTTCCTCTTAAAGGCGAGATCACCACCTCTTGAAGTCGAGCAAGCTCAAGTCCATGAGTTGCCATGCTTCTTCATCATCAAGACTACTGAGGTTCTCTTGTTGATAGTTCTTTCTTCCTCAATAGAAGTGTTGTGTCCAAGGCATTAGTGAAGGATGCCGACAGAGTCAAGACGAAAGCATTAGTGAAAGGTGCTTAACGTCCGTGTCAAAAGCATTAGTGAAGAATGCTAAAGGATTCAAGGCGAAGGCATTAGTGAAAGGTGCCAAACTTCCATGTCAAAGGTATTAGTGAAGAATGCCTAGAAGTCAAGTCAAGTGGCATTAGTGAAAGATGCCAATGTTGTATAATCAATGAGGTGTATTGATATACAAATAGAGATAGGTCATATCCAAGGATATTGATATCCTTGATGGTGTTGTAATAAGGAGTTGGTCTCCTTTGGGATAGGTGTTGTATAGTGTTGGGTAGTAGTTCCTCCATTGTAATGGAACTCGGTATTTAGCCTAGTACTGGATAAAGGGTAGGCGACGTTGTGATAGGTATGGTTCTACCTTGTGGAAGAACCCGGTGGTTAGCCTAGTACCGGAAAAAGAGTAGGCGATGTTGTGAAGGCTTCTCCGCTATAAGGAGTTGGTGTCGTGTAGTGTTTACGAACTCTCGAGTAGGTGACTCGGGGAGTGGAGTAGGGCAAGGAAGGTGTCCTTGTAGCCGAACCACTATAAATATTCGCGTTGTGGTTTTGTGCTTCTTACTCTTTATCTTTTCATTACATATTTATACATCTCTATGCTTGTCTATCAACATCCAACACTCATGTTTAAATAGATTGACATAAGTCGATCTAAATAGTTTAAAACCAAGTTTTAATCGGTAAAACTATTCAACCCCCCTTCTAGTTTTCCACAATTGGCATAAGATCTTCGTTACCAAGTTTCTTAGAGTATGTTGTACTTTAAAAACTTGATACGATCCATATTTAATTGAAAACTACAAAGAGGGTCTTTTACAAAAACAAACACCATATTTTTAAAACACTTTTGTAGGATGTTGATTAGATGACAACATTTTTTTTTCTTCTTTACTAAATTGCACTAACCTTCCTTTTCACGTTGCTTAGTTAAAGCTCATACCTATCAAGCCATAGGAATTGCTTGGTAACAAGAATACCTTCCCTAAGAAGGTATCTTAAACAAGAAGGAACCGGAATTGTGTACTGACATTTGTTTTGTCATTTGTAAAGACATTCCTAAGTGCATTAGAGGTATGATTTCCCAATTTCCTCTAAATAACATTAGCTTAAATAATAAGTATGCTCACGTAGGAATTTATATGATTATCTTTTCACATACTCATGCATTACACGTAGATTCGTTAGGAAACTTTTCGTGCATACGTGTTACTCTTTTGTCTAAAGTCTAGGTTTATGAATTTGTGTATTATTTTCATTATCCAAAATCAAATCTCTCTAATAATAAAACAAATCACAAATCTCAAAATTTCTCCTTCCCATAAATATTCCTTCCAGGCGTCTTTTCAAATCTTCCACTTTCAAAATTACCACTCATTCAAAACTTCATCTTCATTCTCATCTCATCTCATCTCAAACCGAAACCAAGAAAGATCCTCATCATCATGGTTTACATCGCCTTCATACTCATAATCTTGACACTCATCGCCTCGTGTTCTCCATGATTAAGTTTTCTTATGGAGACATGTACTTTGTGTTGTTAATCTACATTGGTGTTATATTCCCAAATCCTTTGTGTCGTTCTCAGCATTGAAAAGAAATATTACTAATGTTCTAGTTTACTTTCCATAATGTGTTTGTCATTTCTTTTATTTTATATCCTTTGTATTCTTTGTCTTGAGATACGTTAGAAACCGATAATTCATGCTAAAAGTAAATATTGGCTAATATACATATCTTGGTATAAAAATATTAAATGCAAAAACCTATGTTTTTATCAAAACCCTTTTTCTGTTACTACAGATCCACGGATCCCTGTAGTTCTACTAGCCAGATCCCTCATGGAAGGGAACCGTGAGAACCGTCATTCGAAGACAATCTTTCATGCAATAAAGCGCTTTCATCCTAAAAGAAATACTCCACTAGATTGTTAAAATACTAAGTGAGTTAATTGTCATTGTTAATAAATATCTAGTAAAAACGTTAGGTGATCATCCTTTGTGCTTTAACAAGTCTAATCATTTTCTTTTCACTTCCATAAGTCTCGTCATGTCTCATGAGTATGAGTTCGATTTTTCACTCACTTGCGTCTACACCCTTAACATCTCTCTTGAGCCCAACACACCTGGCAATCATGTCCGTTGGGTTCAATAATCTCGAAACCCGTCACTTTCATGAAGGACGTATTGTCGACACTCCTCTACAATATGAAGAAGGTATCAATACCTCCTTCCGAACCATAGGAATAGAATGTCTTCTCGAAATTAACGAGAAAATATGTCCGAGGTTTGTATTGGAATTCTTCGTCAAGATGAACTCGTTCGTAACGAGGATCGCTCTCTATCTCTTTGGTTTGGGATCAAAAACCAAAAGTTTGTTCTAACCCTTGGGCAATTTGCTCACATCCTCCGAATTCCAAGTCATGGACAATGTGCCTTCACTGAAGATTGGTCTCTTGATTCTCTTTTCAACCATCGTGAAGAAAATAGTCCATATTGTTCACACATACCTTCCCCTCAAGACTTGACTCACATGTTATGCAAACCTCGACCCTATTACTCTGATCCAAACATTATCTATACACAGGATATCTGAGAAGAGTACAAGCCTCTCGCACTCATCCTACGTGAAATGTTTGGAGTCTTAGGAGAAATCGAAAAATCCTTCCTGCTTGTTGTGCTCACATAATGTATTGTTTGCTAACACAACAACCATACAATCTCGCCTATTTCTTCGCAAGGCGAATTGTAAGGCTCCAAGAACAAACTAATCCCTTATGGAATGTTCTTGACACGCCTTTATCATCACATCATGTACTTCCACCCTCAATTTCAAAGTCCGTTGTACGTACTTGTGAACAAGATGATGGAACCTCTAAACACATCTCTCATGAAGACTTTCTTCATCCCTGAATCGGAAAATACTCATCAACCATTTGATGATCCATCTAGCGAAAATGCTCAAGAAACTTAGTTTCTTTTCAAAATAGGGTCAATCCTTAGTACTCATGCTCTATCAATGTAATGCAATTTCTTTCATGAAATAAAACATTTAACATTTGATATCTCTTCTATACTAGTGCTTAAACTTCTTAGAAAACACTAGCTTTGAAATATGATGCTTTGTGCAACCCTTGCATACCGTTTGTAAAGTTACTGTTTAGCAGGAGACGGATCCCTCAGTTTGTGCTAGACGGATCCCTCCTCTTAGGGAACCGTGGGATCCGGGCAAAGAGAAATGCAATTGCAATCTTTATGCTTCAAACCATGTCTTTAGATCACTTCACCCTAGCTAAAAATAGTGCCTTAGGACCAATTAAGTCCTTCTCAAGCGAGTAAAGTTTCATACTCACTCATAACTCACTTAGATCACACTCAAGGGCACTTTTCGATCTATCGTTTCACCAAAACTCATTACTCTTCCGCTCTTATACTCACACATCATCCTCATAATGTTAATACATCTAGCTTTAGAAATCTTTCAATTTTAGCAAATTGATTTTAGTCATCCTTACATCAAAATGGGTCAAAATATAGTTTTCCATTTTCTATAAATCTTTAAGATATCTTCCAAAATATTATCTTAAGCTACTCTCTGATCTCTAGGATCATTTAGCTCCATTTGACACTCTCAAATTTTTAGTGTCATCTTTGGTTATTCATTGGTACTCATAAAAGTTCCATTTTCTTCCATAAAAGGCAATCATTAGCTACATCACTCATTGCCCTTGAACATTTAAGTACCCTTTCATTTAAGATACTTAGGAAGACTGAAACACTCAAAAAGTTATAGGCATTAGACCTTACAAACATCATTTTTACCCTTTCCTAGCTGCTGAGAGTTGGATCCCTAGGATTAGCCTAGACGGATCCCTCATTGGAGGGAACCGTGGGATCCGGGTGACAGATTCATGTCAACTCTAGCTAAAACAATCAATGCAAGCTCATCTTGCTAACTTGAACACTCCATCTTATCTTAATTAAGATCCTAGATCAGTACAACTCTGAAGTTGATTCTTGTGCATGCTAATCATCACATTCCAAAGGATCTTAGTGGCTTAAGTCTTGAATGCACTTGCCAAATCTCCTTCTTTATAAACCACATTGTTAAGACTCCTAAAGTCATCATCTTCATCCTCATTCTCAGCACTTAGAAACCTTTTCAAACCTCTTTTCAATCATCTCATCATGAGGAAAGCTCCTAGTGGTAATTCATACACCAAAGGACCACCCAAGAAAATTGCTCGTGTTGTACATGAAATTTCCTCAACCGAATCATCTCCCGTTAAATCCACAAATGGTAGGATCTCCCCTCCACATATCAAACCAATCCCCAAAAGGATTGTTCCCACAAAACTACCAATGCCAAACACCACCATACCTCCTAAACCAAACAACCCCATTTCTACTACACCGACACCCTTGGTGCCTCGAGCCCTATCATTCACCACCACACTCTCATCACCACACCTTTACAATCTAGAGGATTTTCCTGCTAGGCCATCTCATCCTCCACACTCTCATCACCACACCTTTAAAATCAAGGTGTTGAGTCAACACTAGCCCCGACTTCCTTTTTTTCTGTCACCATCAAATAATCCCTTTTGGATTATGAGAAATCATCAAAGTCATCCATCCGACCACATGGAAGTTGACACCTCTCTACCACCACCATCATTCTTGGTTGAGCCATCCTAAAATGCGCCTCCACGAATCTCTCCTTCTTTTGAGGCTCCTCAACCCGCTTCATTTGATCCTTCACATCAAGCAATTTCCTTTCTTCCATCACCATTACCGAGCCATGACAAAGATTGTTATCATTGTCAGCATGTTGAAAGTTTGATACATGAACTACGTGAAGAGCAAAGTTTCATGTTTTATCACCTCCTAACGTTTCAATGAAGTCAACAAACCTAAACAACCGTGAGCTTAAGGATTAAAGTGGTGTCCTAAGTCTTAAGCTTCACTTAGGTAGTCTTAGGAATCACATTTCATGTTTAATCATTTTCTTATTTTTAGAGATTTGTAGATCATTTCTCATAGTTTTATTGAATGAAGTTACATGTTATATGCCAATTTTATTTTGAGTATATGTTTATTGCTTGAATACATATCTCACTTTGATGTTAACATGATTTGTTACATCACCATTGTTGGATTCGTCTTGCACAAAAGGATCCTGACGTTTTGCCTAGACGGATCCCTCCAAGGAGGAAACCGTGGGATCCGTGCAACTGAAAACATGTTTTCTACTAACTTGAGTCTTACTTGCAAGAAATTATGCATTATATACTTGTTTTCAAACCTTTGTTTTGTAGATTTTCAAAATACACATGAAAACTTTGACACCCTAAGCTAGGGGAGCTTTGTGTCAAATAATACATTGTAAAACCACTTGCATTATAATCCTCATTGGATCACATTTCATGACGTCCCATTGCAAAGTTGCAATCATCAAGGGGGAGCATATTCGTCACATAGAAGAAATGTTGTGCGAACATAGGTGCAAATGAACTAGTTTAGTATTTTTTTTCTTACTTGACGCCCTCACAAAGGGATGGACTCGTCAAGGTGGAGTTAAGATGATAACTCTTCCCGTCACTTGCTCTCTACTTTTCTTTTTTTTTCTTTCACATGATTTTCTTAAAACAATATGTTAGTGTTTTTCAAGCTCTTTTGTTTCGACAAAAGGGAGAAGAAAGTAAAAGCTATAATTCAAACTTTTACGAATTTTAGTTTTTCCTTAAAATAATTTTATGTTTTGTCATCAACAAAAAGGGGGAGATTGTTAATACAAATAAGTCGTAAAAACGTTTATTATTATTTTACGATCTTCTAATATTTTGTCGATAACAAACGTAAAATCATTTTAACGAAACAAATAAAATACGCAAATGGTTTGAGTAAATAGTTTACTAACACACTTACATTTTCACATAAAACACTAAAACAAGTATAAGTGATTTTATGAGTTAGTAATACATATGTACAACAACTAGTGTTTATATATTGGGTAAATATATACATAACTAGTATGTATTATAATCGGTAATATAAATTGGGTAGAAGTCTAAGTATTTGAACCATTGACCAGATACATTGAATGTAGTTGGGTAAAACCCAAAGTCCAAAACCCATACTCATAGAGCATAACCCATAACCCATTGCATGACATCATGCATAAGTCTTATATGGATATTATCCATGACCCATGGTTTTAACCCATGACATATGAACTAGATGCATTGCATCTTGTAGATACATTATATCTACTTGGATACCCATGATCCATAACCCATGACTCATGACCCAAGTGAGGGATCCGTGGGATCCGTGGAACAGTAGCTATTTTTCTTCTATAAATAGTGAGCTATTTCTTCATTGTAACTTACCCCTTTCACATATATTTTCTCTTTGAGTTATAAACTCTCAAACATCAGATCCAAGTGATCTATGTATGTAGTTTTGTTTTTGTGTGATTCTCTACGTTCCTCTTAAAGGCGAGATCACCACCTCTTGAAGTCGAGCAAGCTCAAGCTCTTCTTTCTCATTAGAAGCGTAGTGTCGAAGACATAAGTGAAAGATGTCTAAAGGGTCAAGGCGAAGACATTAGTGAAATGTGTCGAATGTCCGTATTATAAGCACTAGTGAAGGGTGCTTAGAAGTCAAGGCTAAAGGAATTAGTGAAGGGTGTCTAGAAGTCAAGTCACAAGGCATTCTTGAAGGGTGCCTAGAGATCGAGTCAAAGGAATTAGTGAAAGGTGCCTAAGGTGTACATTCGATATGGGTGTGTTAGGAATTAGAAAATTCCATAGTAAAGAGTCGGTCACCCCAAGTGTTATCTAGCATAAGTTAGCTCGTAGACAAATCGTTAGTTCGTTATTCTTGTTTTATTAGTTAGTTATTAGCCTAGTTTAGCGTAGTGTAACATCGAGAGGAAGGACGGGTCTTTACCCAGCATGCACGATCCACGGGCCGTTAGGAGGTCGTGTATTATGTAACTATATATACCCTTCCATCCATGGAAGGGTGGTGCTCTCATTCAATCTAACATTTCTTTTGTGTAAACCTCTAGCAAGAACACCTCTCTCTACTTTCTCTCTCTAAAATGGAAAACATGTATTTTGATCATCCAAGACCACCGAATCATCAACACAATAAATATAGGATCCTAACAATTGGTACGAGCCAAGGTTTATTGTGTTGTGTTGATTTTTGTGGTTTTGTACCTATTAAATCTGTTTTGGTAGTTTTGATGGGCTAAAATCATTTTTCGAGTATTGTGGCATAACAGTTTCTTAGCACTTTTGTATCCTTTCTCTTTGGTCACGAAAATGTTGTCTTTATGTTACTAATGGGTTTTATGAAACCATTGTGTATCTCAAATGGTTAAACTAATATGGTCAAAATGTTTAGTCTCAAATGTTTAGTCTTTTGGTCTCAATTGTTTAGTCTCTTCTGGTCATATTCGAGGTCATAATGGGTCAAAGGATGCATTTTATGTCATATTTTCGGGTTTTGCAACTTGGTCGAAATCTTGGTCATTATGGTTCTTCTTAGCGACTTGGGCGGGATGGTTCATCTTAGCGACTTGTGACTTAAAAATTCATAGCGACTTGTATTCACAAGTCGTGGCGACTGTTCTAAGACTTGGTGACGGTTTGACTTTTGAGTCAAACTGAAGTGCTAGCGACTCTGTCGAAGCCTAGCGACTTTCGCTAGCGACTTGTCACATAGCTAGCGACTTGACACGTAGCTAGCGACTTGACACGTAGCTAGCGACTTAACACGTAGCTAGCGACTTGACACGTAGCTAGCGACTTGACTCTAAAGACCTAGCGACTTGTTATTGAACATGTCGTAGCGAGTTGTCAAAAGCTTAATGGTTAGTGACTTGATTGATTGTATAAAAGATGTAGCGACTTACGAAATGAAGAATGAGAATACTTTGACCACTACAAGACCAAACCAAATACCAAAACTACAACATCACCTCGGTGAAACATCATCGGTCAAAGGGTACTTGATGGCGAATTACATTGAAGTGTACAAGACTTGGTCCATAATCAAAACATTCACCTTCATGTAAACCCACTTCAATCAACAACTTCAACTACTATTATCCTATCTCCACTTCATCAAGACTCAATGATAATATAGACTCAATGATAATATAACAACTATTCGATCTCATTTTTTTTTTCTTTCGTGGTTCTCAAAATGTTGCACCAAGACTTTCAACGTCTCACCCACGAAAAAAAAAAAAAAAAAAAAAAAAAAACTTCGTCACTAATCAAAGACTTAAGACTCAAACATGTTTCAAGATTCGATCTCGCCTTGTACTTTATGTGAATGGTTTGTCAAACACATAGATCTTAAACGATCTATTCACATAAGTACCTATGCCTCATAGATCTTGGGTTTAATGATAATATTCGAAATATTGATGAAAGAACAAAACCAAAAGGGGTATCATTCTCCTTCATGATTCGGTCAAATGGGAGAAAAGCGAATGTAAATGAAAAGTAATACCTACCGTGATGGTGTGTTGATCTCAAAGTCGGACTCAAACACGATCATGAACCATCCACATGGTTAAGTCGAATAGTTCCTCAAGCCATCCACTGGCTAGAAATTGTCCAAACCGATTCATGAATTGAAAAGAAGAACTTGTTTCGACTTTCGGATTTAATCTTATGATGTTCTTTGGTGTGAGTTATGGCGAGATTAGAGGCATTCGAGATTTTCTTTTGTGATACGTGGTGATAGAGGCGGATGAATAGGTGAGAATTCTTGGGGTTTGAGTTGAGTGAAATTAGGTCTTGGAGAAAAGCGATGGGGGTGTTTTTATTGAGATAAATCAGGTATTGTGTGTATTTTAGCTAGGCGTTATATACACATAATATTAGGGTTTGTTGCTTATTTTCATGGGCCATGTGCAAGTAATGTCAGTTATGATGATTGGTTGGGCGAGTTACTGTTATACGTATATCGTGGTTGTAAGTAAATTGGGCGTGACCTAGTGTGATTAGCGATGGATAAAGCTCTCGAATTGGACCTTACGTGTGTGTTGGAGATGCATAACAATTGGGCTTGACATTTTTGTTTTAACATATCATTCCAACATGTGCCAAGTCTTTGCTCTATTTGTATAATTAACGAATTTTCTCGAGGCTCCTACACTCTCAAATTTATAAGGGCAAGTATTATTTGGCTTAATTTTGTTGGTATGTGACAAGAGTGTGGAAATTGTGTTATTTAGGTAAGAGAAACTATTTTAGGACCGTGCTTGAAATTTGGATTTTGGATTCGGGGCTTCTACATATAATTGCTTTAACGTTAATTGGTTCACTTGTTTTAATTGGATTTGGACATTGGACGTGGATGATTGTATTGATTTTCATGAACTGGGCTTGATTATTCTGGTGTAACCATGTTTGGGTTTCACACATGATTGGGTCGGATGTGCCTCTCAAGATTTTGCTTTGGTCTGTGTGATGTGTTAATGAGAGGTGATGAATTTTAATGATGAGATTTGTCGATAAGATTTAGTGTGATGATGAGATTTGATGTTCTATGAGGCTTGATACTTTGGTTTATGCATTTCACGGATAATATTATGTCTAGGCTCGAATTTATGATTAATCAAAATTGACTACGGGTTTGTTTTCAGTATTTCTTATTTGGAATTTGAAGTGTGGTTTTCGGGAGCATCCGCTTATTTCGCCTTCTTTCTTTCTACCCTTCCACGAAGATGACTTGTTTGGGCGTATATAGAGAGTGATAAAGACTTGGCTATTTAGTTGTGTTTGTGATTCTTTCTCATTTAACCCACAGCGTAGCTATCACTTGATGTCTCACTCGATTGAGAATGTCAAGAGGTTTTGTACATTGGGTACACCGTTTCTTGTTCACAATGATCATTACAAGTTTAAGTGACAAATCTGGGAACTCCACTTCATGATCAAGTTTGGTATATGGGTTTACTTCTCCATGTGGTCACTACAATAGCGGTCATAATATGTGAATGATGTGTTTACCAATGTATTTATTGGATGGTTGTCGATGTTGTTGATGTTGGATTATGAACCGTTGATGAACCGCTGCATGTTCCCCTAAAACATATATTCACCGAAACCAAAGTTGTCATAATACATTCAAGCTGACATTGTCTACGGTTTTGTCTTGATTTTGTAAAATCCAGCGAAGAATCTATTTCTCGGTTTAAATCATAGACTTGTAAAATCCCGTGACAATGGAAACATCTAGTAATAATAAAGTGCATTTCGGATCTATCTTACGGTTTATTCTTGGTTTTGTAAAATCCGGTGAAAGAAACTATTTCTGTTTAAACCATAGAATTGTAAAATCCCGTAATGATGGATTCATCACGAGAAAGGAAAGTGTATTTGGGATCTTATTTGATCTTGGTGCTACGGTTTCTACTTGAAGAAGGATAAAAGGTGTACTTCATGACTTGGGTGTGTGTTTGGGTTGTCTTCATGGCAGTTTGGTTATTACATGGTTTTACGGGGTTATGTGATTTTAACCATGGTCGGGATGAAAACCATTATCATAGTTCACTTAAAATGTCAAAGGAGGCTAGAGTTGAGCTTTTAACAAGATGTGACAACGAGTTAATTCACTATTATTTATTTGAGGTTAAAGTAAAATATCACGGGTGAGTGTACTTAGTATCTGAAGGTATCGGGGATGGTTGGATGAAGATTCTTCAAGATCCTTGTTCGAGCTTATTATCAAAAGCGAAGACTTGGAAATCTAGTTATTGTTGGGTGTCTTTTACCTTTTCTTTTACCACTTGGGGAATTGGGCTCGTATCACCACAAAATAACTATCACTTTAAGGAGTTACGTTGTAGTGCTCGGTGTCACATTCAATTGTGGATTTTCGAGAGGTGATATCGTCTTATACTCGATGGTTGGTTGGTTGAAGAGTATAGAGTACTTAGAGATTCAAATGGGCATGAAGTCTCGGCACCGCTCTTTGTTACATATGTGCAAGTTTAAGTCACGAGTTCGGGTTAGTTTACTTGGGTCAAATTCATCATATTGGGTTTTCTCCATCGGTTGTCACGACAAAGAGCCTACTGAATGATAATGGGGATGATTACATGTTTTGCTAAGAGAGCGAAAAGAGAGATATTATGACGTATGAACACTTGGTTCATGCCTCGTACTCTAAAGAAAAGAAATGTATGCGTTTGATGCGCATTATCTTATAAAGAGAAATCTTCTTATGACGTATGAACACAACAGATTCATGCCTCATTCTCTAAAGAAAAGAAAAGTATGCGTTTCGATCGCTTTATCTTACGAAGAAGAAATCTTCTTATTATGACCATTCTCATCAACATGCTTCATACTTTTCCATGTGCTTGGTCATCAAGTGAACAGGGCTACCATTGATTGTTTTCTTATTCAACTTGCTCTACTATAAGGACGATGGCGACATCATGTGCTAATTTTGCGAGGAGAAGTGTGAATAGAATACATTTGGATGATTTCACTTATTTAGTCAAGAATGGCAACTTAACACGCAATTCTTGAGGGGAAAAGTATGA